>OY293410.1:34461063-35061063 GCA_958502065.1 Chrysolina americana | reverse complement strand
CCAGTAATCACTTACCCCATGGACGTGGGGAGTGTTTACTGGGGTTAATGACACACCAGCGCGCCCTCCGGAAGTGTCGGGGCTCCGGAGACAGGGCCTGACTGGGTAATTCCTAACGAAAAAAAAAAAAAAAAAAAAAAAAAAAATAATAATAATAATAATAATAATAATAATAATAATAATAGTAATAATAATAATAATAATAATAATAATAATAATAATAATAATAATAATAATAATAATAATAATAATAATAATAATAATAATAATTAAGCAGGGAAGGCCAACCATCATCCAAGGCCTTGGTGAGTTGCGACACCACTTTCCTGAGCTACCGGTGCAAAACCGGACCGGCAGCCATGGCGCACCCTGGAGGGAATGCTCATTCCCTCTGATGTCGGCCGTGGGTATACTGGGTTAACCCCCCGGTATACCCCACTACTCGGTTCAAGATGGATGAGAAAGAGGCCCCCACAACCGACCCCCTCGGATTAGGGGTCATAGGCAAGGTGGTGGGG
The DNA here is from genome assembly GCA_958502065.1 of Chrysolina americana. Taxonomy (NCBI): domain Eukaryota; kingdom Metazoa; phylum Arthropoda; class Insecta; order Coleoptera; family Chrysomelidae; genus Chrysolina; species Chrysolina americana. The sequence continues at coordinate 35,060,545 of OY293410.1, read as the reverse complement.
CCCAGAACGATGGATTGCCACTGTATAACGACCGCAATGAAAACGGACGCTTTGAGTGGACGGATGAACTAAGGGACAGTCTTCTGCATTGCTATGAGAGCAGTGAGCCCGCCCGAAGAGGATACATGGCGAGAATGCATGCTTTGTGGTGTGAAATACACCCAGAGCATGCTGCCTTTTCCGCACAAAACCTAAGGGATTATGTATCCCACCTTCGGGTTCGAGGCTATGTTAGAGCCCCTCCTCAGCCGGTTACCGCAGTGGCAGAAGTGGCAGATATGCCACGCGTCGATCTGGCTGTAGAGGAGGCCCGCATCATACCACCAACGGAAGGAATCAGAACCCGCAGGGCGCTGCATAACACCAAGCCCCTGAAGCCACAACAACTGGCTCGGGTGGATGCGGAGATTCACGATGTCCTTTCAGAAGAGGCTGACATCTGGCAGATCAACTCTGCCGTGTATGACGCCGCTCAGGCCCTGTCCCAAACGGAGAGAAGGGATACCAACCCTCTGATTGGGAGGCATGAGCGACGCATTCACAAGATGGAAGCTAAGATCAGGTCAGCGAGACAACACGCGTCTCGTATCCAGTGTGTGGCGGACTACGTGGCGGCCAATAGGCATTTCACGCCCGCAGTGCGGCGAATTGCCGCAAATCTAAGACGAGCTCACCACACACTAAATCAAGGCGTGCTGTTAACCATCAAACAGCACTGTCTTGATAGGATACGAATGCTGGTGGCTGCAAAAAAGTCACTAGTGAGGCGGGCGAGAAGCATAAGTTCCGCGATAAACCTTCTCGCCTATTCCAAGAGCCTCCACGTGTTGTGGAAAACCCGCCGGCGGCTGATCGGGTAGAAACCTTCTGGAAGGGTATTTACGAGTTTCCGCAACCACTCAACGTAGATACTCCAGCCCTAGCGCAGTTCGAAGCTTTCTGCAGGAGGCTTCGTCAGCCTGAGCTCAATGAACTGCGCAATCCGATAACCCCGGAAGAAGTTCGACGGGCCCTCAAAGGCTCGAAGAATTTTGCTACTCCAGGTCCTGATGGCCTGAATAATTATTGGTGGAAAAAATTACCAAGTACCCACCACCATCTAGCAAGAGTTTTCAACTCGTGGCTAGATGGGGAGCAGCAGATTCCGGATTGGTTTGTCGAGGGGCGAACCGTGCTAATCCCCAAAAACGGAGATTTATCTGATCCGAAGAACTACAGACCGATAACATGCTTGAACGCATGTTATAAGATGTTTACACGCATCTTGTACATGCGAATACTCTCCGCAGTTGAGCCGGTGTATGAACGGATATATGAGCAAAGAGGGTCAAAAAAGGGGGTCGCTGGCTGCAAGGAGAACCTGCTGATCGACAGATGCATCACGCAGGACTCCGTGCAGTATAAGCGTAACCTTTCAATGGCCTGGATCGATTATCGCAAGGCATTTGATACAACATCGCATGAACTCATCATGCATTTGCTCAGATGCCTTGCGGTACCCGATCAAATAGTGAGATGCATTGAACAGCTGATGCCGCTCTGGAGGACTCGATTTACCATAACATCTGGTCAAGTCAGAGTCCAAACAGAGCAGGTTATCTTTAGAAGAGGCGTGTTTCAAGGAGACTCCCTCAGCCCTCTTCTCTTCTGCATCTCACTACTGCCATTGTCCGTTGCACTACGGAAAACCCGCGGATACAACTGCGGCACCACCAGCAACCGGAGGCATAAGGTCACCCATCTGTTTTACATGGATGACCTTAAACTTTATGCCTCCGGAGAAAAGGACCTTCACCAGTCCTTAAGGGTGGTGCAAGAGTACACGCATGCTGTCGGAATGGAGTTTGGGATAGACAAATGTGCCACGGTTCATCTCAAAAGAGGACGATGCGAGGAATACGGAGAGGACGTTCAGCTCGTAGACGGAAGCATCCTACACCATCTGGATGCCGGAGAGACGTATACCTACCTAGGGGTGGAACAACGCCACACCCAAGAGGTAGCTACTGTCAAAAGCTCTCTCCGCGGCAAGTATCAGCACAAACTCCGACAGATCTGGTCTTCAGAACTGTCGGGGAAGAACAAAGTTGCTGCAACTAATATGCTTGCCGTTCCGATTCTACTTTACTCCTTTGGAGTAATGAAATGGACTCAGGAAGAGCTGCGACAACTCGACGTAAAAACTCGCAAAATGATGCATCTTCATAGAAGCTTGCATCCTAAATCGTCTGTTCCACGGTTATACTTCCCCAGACAACGGGGAGGCCGTGGACTTTTGAGTTTGGAGTGTCTACATAACAGAATGGTACTGGATGGAGCCTGTAAAGTCATCAGGAGTTCAGATCCCCTTCTCTGCTTGGTATGTGATCATGAAAAGGCAGGGATTGGAGCATTTCTTTTCAAGGCAGCAACCCGTGCAGCCGATGAACTCGGTCTCGTATTCGACACTGAACGGACAAACCCAAACTCTATCACCGAGTTGGAACCCGTTCAGCAAAAAGCCCACGTAAAAGCTGCGGAGTGTGAGAGGCTCATGCAGCTACATAAGGATAAGCCGATGCATGGGGTCTACTTCAAGAACATTGAAGACCTAGGCTTATCCAGAGACCTGACCTTCAGGTCAAGTGGGCTGAAGTCGGAGACCGAGGGATTCATAATGGCCTGCCAGGATGGTGTCTTCAACACTCTCGTCTACCGCAGTCGCGTGATGGGTATAGAGGTCCCTGACTCTAGATGCAGAGCGTGTCGTGGGGCAGCTGAGACCATAATGCATTTGCTGTCAGCTTGTCCAGCTTATGCGGTCTCAGCCTATATCCACAGACATTACGCGGCCCTACGAGTGTTGTACTACCATCTACGGCACTCGTACGGTGTAGACGAGACACCGGTGTTGCCTTATGCTCCGGGGGATATTGAGTCCGTGGTGGAGAATGAGAAGTGCCGAATCTATTGGAACTATTCATTCCCCACCCTCAGGCAAATACAAGCCAATAAGCCTGGTGTAGTCCTCCTCGACCATCAAAGTAGGACGATTTTCGTCATTGAGTTTTCAGCTCCTGGCGAAACGAACATCGTCTGAAAAGAGGAGGAAAAACGGACTAAATATCGAGATCTTCTCTTTGAACTCCGCAGGCTTTACCCAAACCATTCTGTCAAGATGGTGGTTCTGATAATAGGGGTCCTTGGTGGAATGATGGACACACTGCTCTCAAACTTAAAAATCGGCTTGCCGGCTTGCTGTGACTTGGCAGAAATCTTAGCCGGGCGAATGCAGAAGTCCGTAATTCTTGGTTCACTCCGCCACTCAGGGCACATGATTCTCGGACCCAGTAATCACTCACCCCATGGACGTGGGGAGTGTTTACTGGGGTTAATGACACACCAGCGCGCCCTCCGGAAGTGTCAGGGCTCCGGAGACAGGGCCTGACTGGGTAATTCCTAACGGATGAAAAAAAAATAATAATAATAATAATCCCTCATAAAGACTCGTTGAGTGTACCCAAAGGCATAGCCTGTGCGGGTAGAGGACGGCTATTATTATTATTTGCCGTGGCGCTCCGGGGTGACTTCCTGATGTTTTAGGTGATGTATTCACTTTTCAGCTGTAGGAAAACCCGGAAAACCTACAGCACCACCTCGGGTTGTCAGTGTGCACTCCAAGCTAGCACTAGACGAGATTGGCATCTAGACAACTCGCTTCTCAACAAGGCATGCGGTCGCCTATCGATCCGATATAGAATATTTGAGAAAAAATCTCTTGTACCTACATCGGGCTCGAACCGACTATCGCTATGCTGGTGTTTCGAACGGCCTGTGCCATTAGACCTCTGAGCCACCGGCCCCCCATATTGTTGAATGAGAACTGGAAAAGACTATAAGTTGAGCAATAACACACATGGAGGTGCAGTTCGAAGAACCAAAGTTAGGGAGGTTACTCTGGAGCTATTGTTCACGGGGTAGATTTTGCAATGCTATATAAAAGAGCTTTTGATCTGGGCGATCTGGAACACCCGGTAAAACTAAGATGAATGTTAAAAAATAGCATTTTTATGAATAGAAAAGTAGTGAAGAAGCCATCAACATTGAGCTCATGGAATATTTAAACAACTCACGAATGAACGATTGAAGATTTTTGTTTTCAAGTTTTATACCTTGGTACTTCTTTTACATTATATTATTTCCTCGAAGTAATTTCAAACATTATTCACAAGTACAAACAGGTTTTCAAATTTTCTAGTTTGAATTTCCACAACAGCATGTAAAATATAGCTGCAGTAGTTATTTCATTCAAGTAATTCTTCAAGTTATTAATTATTGTAGAAGAGTCGTTTGAAAATAAAGTTATTTACGCCTCTGAAGCAGGCAACATCAGGCAATACTGTCATATTTACGACCTTCAGTTGCATGCGCACTGTTAATTGTACCGTGAAAGTTTTAATGTTGGCAAAAATGCATTGACATCTTGCAACTACCTGCAACTTCGTGATTAATATCCGCGTAAAACGGATGCGCAACGCAACACGATTATTTTCCATAATTCATTCTTTTCCGAGCTTTCGGATTCAATTTCTCATTTATGTTTATTTAATATTACTTGTTTGTAAGTGCTTGCAGAAATATTGATATACCCAAAACAAATGATAATTTCGTGGGTAGTATCTGTTATGTTAATGTTTAATTTTTTTCAGTTGTCTTACGGGAAATACTTCATGATCTTGTTTTGTTTGATCTATACGTCAACCAGCTGTACCTTTACGAGCAACCCTCAGAAGCCTTCGAAAGAATTGTGCGAGCTAGGGAAGACGAGGCCCTTACCTTTCAACGTGTTAAGCCACACCTCGTCCAGAGGGTCATTTTCCCAGTTCCTCCTCGACTTGGAGAGTGGCCATTAGCAGAATGGTGCACCGTTTGCAAGAAAATACCGAGGCCTACATTACTGACGTTCATACCCTGATTCGCAGTAGAAATGACTTCACGGGAAAACTCAATTTGTTGCATTCTGCAAATGAGCCAAAATAGCCGGCCCAGAGTAGTTAGTTGGTAGTAACTAGTTGTTGAGAATAATACTCGTAGATTGCAAAATCCATGTTCTACGGAGTCCTCCAAATATCCTTCCACACCAGCAGTTGACTTCCAGCCTCCAGTACGTCTTATGTCGGTTATCCCTTCGCCTGAATCCGCTAGAAACGTTGCCGAGGATCGTCTAAAATTGTGACCTGTGTAACGTTCTGGATTAGGTAGGCCTGAGTGGGTAGCGAGCTCTGCCGGGATTTTACCAAATGTGTTCACGCCTGCGCACTGAACAGAGCATTTGCCTTTTTTATAATCGATATAAAAACGACGGTGCGTGGTGCGTAAATTTGCATACTTTCTATAGAGCTTCAAAAACGTTCCATTATTTATGTCTTCAGATGTAACAAAGAATCTCAAATTATGGTTTTTCGAATAAAAAATTTCAACAATAATTAGGTTTCCTATATCTTGAATATCGTCAAGCATGATTTTTATAAGCTCTGCTCTGCGAAAATCACCGACTTGAGCAAAAATGGTACCTACTTTAATTATAAGATATTATTTCATCAGGGGCTAGTATAAACTTCAATGTCGTCTTCTTTGGTAAAAATCTGCGCTTTATGTGGTCGAAACCCAACAATTTGCTCTTTCAGGAACGATTTCGTCTTATGAACCTTTCTTTATATATTTTGTTTTATTTTAACTAAACATTTCACAATCGAGTAACGCGACCAAAGGGGAATGGGGTTCCAGTACCTTAGTCAGCTCGGGAAAATACGGCAAAAAACATAATTTCTGAAGCTATATTTTTTCCTTTTTCCTTACACCAGTTATAAAATTGGTTGTATTGTTGTTCGCATCTTTACTTTATTAGCCCTTACACTCTCGAGAGCATGTGATAAGAAATAATTAAGAAGTAGATAACAGGTGTGCTTCAAAGTGACATAATTTTTCTGGATGAATTCATGGTATTTTCAGGACTCTCACAATTGAGTTGGCTGGGGCGTTCATCTTTCAATTCATTCAATATCATTCAAATATCAACTGTAGCTGATACAATTGATATACTTACTTCCACAAAAAAAATCTGTTGAAAATGACAATATGCAATATTTTGTTGACACTATCTGATAGTGATAATCTCACCAAATGCAGCATTGGCGTTGTAACCAGATCACGTACTCACGTACAATCACACTGGCTGATTTTGAAACAAGTTGAAAGTTATTTTGATCCTTTCAGAACAAATAAATAATGAACGTACAATTGTAAGCGCACGGAGCGTAAGGGCTAGGAAACAGGTCTTAATTTACCTCATCTGTGCCCTTCAAAATTGCTTCTGGGGGTTCTTCGCCTGACTTGAAACTGACATCTTGATGATAGCAAATCTTTGGTTACCACACCAAACCTCTTAACTCGGCTTAGTTTGATTGTTATGTTAATTGATTATGAGAAATATATTGGGTAGATATATAAAGTATATATAGAAAAGTGTTCCAATTTTCATTTAATTCCTATGAAAAAAAAATTGCGAAAACAAGAAAAATTGTCTGGGTTGGATTAGATATTAAAACCTACATTAGTTTGAATAGAAGTGGTTGGTGGGGAAGCTGCTACTGCAGCCAGGCAGGTATAGGCCTCCATGGACCCTTTCTGCCATCCCCTGGTTTCCTCTTCCATGGCATGCTCTGTCAAAACTTATTGGTTTTGCCCTCTAATTGTGTTTCCTCAAAATGTACCGCCTTACAGTGTATGTAGTGTGTTGGAGCGTAGAAGGGGCGAGTTTCTTCAATTCCCCTCCTCGTGAACGCTCTGGAATGGCTGGTTCTCGACTAGGCGGTGCGGCGGCGGAGAGTTAGTGGGATTTAATCACCAGCTACCAGACCCGCAGTATCCGATCCGGGACCCCTCCTTGGGTCCCTTTTGAGACAGGTTTGCAGTTTTCGCAGCGGGTTTCTCGAAACCGCTCTTTCGTGGTAATCCTGGTAGGACTGGTTCTCAGCTGGACGCTACAGCAGTCGCGGGTACTTCGTTCACTGGCTACTAGTCCCGCAGCGTCCGATCCGAGGCCCCTCCTCGGCTCCCATCGAAGACAGGTTTTCCAGTTCTCGCTGCGAGTTCCTTCAATCCATCCTCTTAATAAATTCCTAATGGAGCTGGTTTTCAGCCGGGCGGTGTGGCGGCCGCAGGCGATTCATTCACCGAATACTAGTCCCGCAGCTCCCGATCCGAGGCTCCTCCTTGGCTTTCATTGGAGACAGGTTTGTCAGTTCTCGCTTTCCTCTGTGATGCATGAATGTGTGTTTTGAGTGTCGAAGAATCATGTATGTTTTTGGCGTCGGTGTACGGTGAGCTAGGGGCTCAGTGGTCGCTACTCCGGTTGGATGCGGCGTCTGACCACCCTTAGAGACCGCTTCACTCTCGTTAGCCATCATGACAGGTCATTTCGTTGCCCGGGATCCACCACGTGCAGGTAAGAGTAGCGTTGGGATGCCCGGACTCCAGTCACCCCCTTGAACCCCAGTTTGAACAGTAACATACAGGTAAAATGAATGAAATGTACAGATAATAACGTTCAATTGACATATTTTTCTTTCCCGTAAAATTGGGTAAAAACGCACGGTCACAAAAATAGTATATTGCATTACAAGTGCGGAAAGTAACATTTATCGAACTAGAGGGAAATATTGTAGCATGAAGTGCACGCCGAGTGCGACAATCCCACGAGAGTAAAAATCACTTCCGCATAAGTAATGTAATTTATAAACTGTGTTCGATATTCGAGTTAAAATGAAACTTTGTTATAATGTGATGTACTTTTGTTGAATAAAGCATCTGGTGTTTTTTTTCTGAAAACTGCGTATGTAGAAAAAATCGAGCACAAAGTGTCATTGTCGCTCTCCAAAAATTTCCGCGCTCCGCTTCGTGTCGCGCGGTATCTCTCTTTGTCAAGCGACAATGTATCACTTTGCGCTCTTAATACACAAATAGCTATTTTCAATCCTAGATTGAATAAGCAGCTGTATTATAGTCGAGTGCTGTCTTATTTCAACCACTGTGATGTTGTCTATGTATCCTGGTAGAAATAGGGGCAAAGAAGTGATGGCGGAACAGTAAATTTTCACAAGTTTTCCTTTAATATTTGTAAGTATTCTCAGTATGAATGATATGCCCGACACCCATTCTATTTTGCATGATGAACATCATGAAATCAATATTACAGTCTATTTTATTGAAAAAAAAAAAACATCGAAAAACCCCAAATTTTCCCGTACCTAACCTCACATCGGCATTCGCAGACCTCATGCCAATTTTTCATGGGCGATTCACGATAGAAACTCACAGCAACGGGAAAAACGACAAAACTTTATTTTCATTTCTCAAGATCACGTCATCATTTCAACCCTTTGGTCACTTGCAACACTTATGCCTATAATTTTTCGCTGCTCTAACATTCTGTTTATGTACATGGCAGCGCCAATAAAATTGTCCGAAAACACCATAGGTATTGTTTGTACAAATCGAAAATGAATTTTCCTCATGTTAACCATGCACGCACTTTGATATCTTTTAGTCTCTTCAGATGCATAAACAAGAAAATCGTCCCCTGAAATCTGTCTATATTGACCCACAAAGTTGAAGAAAAACATGATATATAAGAAGGTATGATATCGATGAAGTCGTTGTTATTCAACATTGAAATGGTTCTGTTTGGAAAGCCATCATACAAGCTGTAACAAGAAGTATTTTTGAATCCACCAACTCTTTATGCATCTTTCTTGAAATTCAAACCATTATTTGATCTGAATTATTGATCGGGGTAACAACTCCCTGCAAGAAGCATCGAGCAATGTCAATTAAACTTTCCATTCACTGCGTGAAATATAATCATTGTATCTTTCACTCTTCCCTTCAGCCTCAAATGAAGTTCAAGCCAAGCGTATTGAAACATGTCTTTTTTGTCATAGGGTCCAACCGAGGGAGTAATATTTCAATTCCTTGTTCCCCATGACTAATGTATTGTAACATTTTAACAGCTAATAGCACTTACATATGCTAGCTACTTACAATGAATGTAACGGGCTTGATACATTAATGTATTCAGTGTTGTACTTCTACGTGTTTTGGACGAGTCAATGTTGTTAGTGAATTTGTTCGATATTGGATCGTTACTGCTGGTGCATTATTTTGATGGTCGTTCGTGAACGCTTTAACGTAGGCATTTGCAGCCATTCTGCTAACTGAAGAGAATCATTACATACGGGGGGGGGGGGCAAAAACTTAATTAAGACCGTGTTTTTCTCTTTGTACGACACCGAATTTTCAGGAAATGATAACGATTGACATGTACTAATCTGGTTGTCTACAATAGCCGCTTTCCGATTGCCACAGGAAGTAGCTCCGAGTAACTCCGAGTAGAACTTGGACTGTTCTATAACGTTCCAATTACGAAGAGCCGGAACCTTTGAACTGCCCAATACTTATTCCAAACGTACGCACCATCTCATAAATAGGTTGAAATTATGTCAAACCTCAGAAATGTATGTTCTTCATATATCTTCATGTTCGTATTTCTGCATTCAGTTGTGAAGACCCCGCACCATTCTAATGGAGAATGGCTTTCAATTAAATTCCTTGAATTTTTGGAAAGTTGTAGATTTTGACTCCCTCAGCAAAAGTGTCCATGAACACAAAAAATCGATCAACTAGTTTTCGAGATACATGGTGTCAAAGTTGAAAAGTGAAGCTGTCTGCTCAGAACTTTAAACAATTCCGAAAATTTACAAAATGTATGTTTATTTCGGTAATGTCACCTCAATCTCGTTTTTTATACTTTCAAATCCAATTCGATAAATTTTAAACTACAGTTATGTGATTCGAATTAAAGATTTAATTTATCCCGAATGAACTTTCTCAATTTCGAACGAAGTTAACTGATATTATTTATTCTAATACAGGGTGGTTCGAAAATAGGGGTGCACCAACCCGTCTTTTTTAGTTCGAATAGGGTGGAGCATGTCGTATATACAGTGAGAACCAAAAGTCCGTCGCCCCCTGTAACTTCTTCATTCTACATATTACAAAAAAATATTAAATACATAAGTTGTTTGATGACAGTTAAATGAATAGAATGCCTTCTTTCATTTTGGTTTATCCGAAAGATTTGATGTAGCACCAAGAGCGTTCCGCCAAACTTCCAATATGGCTAGTCTCCTTTGTTGTGAATTTGTCTCTCAAAAGTCGCCTTAGAGTTTGGTTGAAGGGTTTTCTTGCTACCGTTTTCAGCAAACCGCTTTATAGAGAAAGGTTGGTTCTGATGTTCTCCAAAAACGAAAAATTAACTATTATTTTTTTTATCGCCTTTCTTATCAAACTAGGTGAACACTTTTTGAACAGAATTCAACCTTTTCAAAAACCAAAATTGCGTCATTTTGACTCAACGCTAATTTCGCCAATTAAGTTAACTCTCTGATTATATTGTTAGCAATAACAGAAGTAAATATACTTAGTTGATGTATTACTATCATCTTTTGAAGCAGTTCCAAAACTTCGAGGTTTATCTATCGGGTCGTTACATTTTCTTTTCCATAAACAAGCAACCCAACAGTTTTTTTCATTATAGGTACTCAATGATACGAGATATTTAAATTGAATTCTACTTGATGAGAGTCACAGTAATCTTACTTTACGTTCCCCTTCCGACTACAGAACTCGAGTTCTGTGCTTCCGAGTTTTAATTTAAACTGTTTTCATTTCAACTTTCTAGCTATGAAAAAGGGTCATTCAGCGAAAGCTCCACAAAAGTTTCGATATTTTTGCCCCATTTTTGACGGAATTATCGGCAGTGCTCAAGAACTTTTAATTTTTTCTGCAGTTAAAATCATTGGGAACAAATAAAATCTTTTTCTACCACACACTTGACTCCAATAAATTCTAACATGTTGATCAAATCGAGTCAAGTATAAGTGTGCAGAAAAGGGTATTACTTTTTTGTTATTTGACAACTTCTTTGCCTATAGCCAACCACAACTTATAAAGATGAATAAATTTTAAAAAAATGTGAGGAAACGAATGAGCTGAGAATAATCTATCGAGATCTTGAAAAACAGTATTTGAAAATCAAACAAGAAGTGGAAGATGGTGTTTCCTGTAAACGTTGAGGTTGTATTTGCAAGTGAAAATCTCCTTTGGTAATGCATTTCGATTTCTCCGGTAATTTTCCATTCTTATTGACTACTCAATCAATTATTATAGCATTCGACTAGTCGTAGCTAATAATGGAAAAATTATCCTGGTTTCCACAGCGACAAATATCCCCCAATATTAATATTCTACCTATATCCAATGAGCTCAATATTTCTGATAAATAGTATATCGTTACATTTATGTAAATGTCCTCAGATAGAGATAATGGCTGATAAGGAAATATAGCCCTTGTTTCAGTTATAGATATTAGGGTATTTAAATATTTCAGATGGTACACCTTAGCACGCAATGTTATGGTCTTCATTAAAAAGCTGAAATATAGGTTTGATTCTAATCGGAGAAAAGGAGATATTAACCTGTAATCTTTTTAAATTTTCAACGAGTTACATCAATGTTTTATCGAGGTTATGAAACCATAGCGCGTGTTTAACGAGGGAATGGTTAACATTTTTTGCCGTTGTAATGGGTGGCTGTTATTGAAAAGTGGGATTCCAGTGGCGCCGATAGAAAGTTATATTTATCATTCAATATGCTGAGAACAAAAAGTATTTTCCTTGGAGGGGAAGGGAAAATACTTTTTGTTAACGATGTTAACAATGCATGCATCACGTCGAAGAAAACACCAGAGCCGTGTAGACGAGTCATCGAGTGATTCAAATCATTCCAAAAAGCGACCTCTCACTCAGTTTTCGATTTTAGAAAGGTAGAGAAATCTACTTTCGAATATAACAAGAGTGATCGTATGTCGTTGAAATGAATTAGTGGATATTGGTTCATGGTCAAGGGCATTTTCATTAAAGTGGTGTCAGAAATGGGATTCTATAAATAAATAAGTGATCGCGTAGTGGACCGTCTCCGTGTTACGAAAAGAAAACTGTCAGACATTTTTCACACGACATAGACTAGTGATCGGTTAAACAAGTGAGTTTTTCTGAATTGTCAGTTTTGCGTATTACGGGACAATAAACTGATAAACCTTTTGTGTGAAATAGACTGAAATCTCAGTTGAAGACAGCAGAAGACAAAATGTTTTCTAGGAGAGCTCGGCTCGTCGATTTAGAGGTCACTGAACGGAAGCGAGAGCTGAAGGGAAGAGAACTAGAAAAAACCGGTAAGAAGGCGTACTCCATAAAAGACTTGCACTGACTGGTTCAAGAAGAAAAATATTAATAAATCCCTTCATTAGAGTCGATTTGAGTTATATAATGAATGAACCTGTAAGAAACTACTGAATCCCTAAAAGAAAAACTCCAACAAACCTCGGTGAGCCTGTAAGTTGAATCTCTGAGAAATTCAAATAATTTGAAGGAAGATTTTCAACAAAATTCGAGGAGTCTGCAGGAAAGCTTAGAGAAAACTCGGTGAATTTGGAAGATAAACTACAATAAAATCGTCTAGATGGCAGATTCCTAGAAGAACTTGTAAAAGCTTTCAGAAAAAAGAACTTAAAAAACGTATAGAAAATTCAGAGAGTTTAGAAGATAAACTTCTAGAAAAATCAAAGAATTTGAGAGAAGAGCTTGGCAGAAGAAGTGTGAAAAATCGGTTGAAAGAACGAATGGAAACCGTCGTGACAGAGATAGAATGAACTCAGAAGTAGAAAAACTCAAATATGGAGGTCGGGGCAGAAATGGACAGGATGACGGAAACAATCAATGAACAAATCAACGATAACTTTGAGACGAATTTGGATAAAATGAAGAAAATATTCAGTAAGTTATAAAAACGAATGGATTCCGCGCAGACCACAGAAACATACGACAGAAATTCAATGCTGAACCTGAGCGTGAATTTGAATGATGTCAAAAAGGACATTTTTGGGACTTCAAGGTCAGTGCTGAACCAGGAATGCTTTCATTGAAGCCAATTCAGACGGAAAAACTCCATTGGCCAATTACTGCCGACAATTTGAAGCTGCGGTCAAAGCAAACAGATGGAATGCAGGGGAAACCCTTGTCGCCGAAGAATAGGAGAACTACGTACTGCTGATGAAACATCTAGAACTACGGTATGTCCAGGCCTACATAGATAGATACGTATACCATGCACGGCTGAAAAACCGCTACCAGAAATTAAGCAAATCCTTACAAGAATTTGCAGCAGACTTTGCACGCTTCGTTTGTCTTGCATATCCAACCAAGTCGGAAAATGTAATGGTGCAATTAATGGTCTAGGTATTCTTGGATAGACTATGCGACCAAGATATGAGGCAAGCAAACACTGTGTCCAAAAAGTAACCCCTTTCCCTGTTAACTTTTGAACGGATTGGAATTTTGGGTGAAAACGCAGTTCATGAGCTACTTTTTGACAACAAAAAATTTCCATCTTTCAAAATGGCAGCCGACGCCATTTTCAAAAAATTTTCAAAATGGCATTTGACACAAAGATTTTTTGCATAATAAGTGTGCGTGGTTCTTTGGATAGTTACTATAGTTTTCAGTACCTCCAGTGGATTTTTTTTGTGATTTCACTCGATTCAGAATCACTGACTTCAACTACAGGAACTGTGATATTTTCCCACTTTCAAGCAAACTTTTTTCTTCCACTTTGAGCTTTAGACGTTTATTGTGAGCACCTTCAGAATATGTTAACTGTTTCAGTTTGGGTGTATCCTCCTAATGGCTTTGTCATACTGCCCAAAAAAGAGAACTCGAAATCAAATAAGTACCTATAAGGCTACTGAGAAAACTTTCAATAATCCTCATAATGAGGAATCACACAACTTTCTATTGCATTCGAAGTAAATAACGCTGAGAAATATAAAGTTTTTTCAATAACCAAACTGTCACTTATTCTTCTCAACACAATTTCAAACCAAATTGAAGCTTATTATATCTATAGATAAATAACAAGACATGACGAATTGTTCAACCGTTTCACACCTGCTTTAGTGTAGGTTTTTTCACGTATAATCGAACTCAATTAGTGGCCATAAACATCAAGGTTGTTAAGTATTAGTTTCCCTTTCCGTTTGCCATACGTTTGATTAGATGAGGGCTGAATTCGAAGTAGAAACAAAATCTTGTGGAATACATTTTTCCAAAACACGTATATTTCTCGTATTAATGTTGAGTTGAAATGATAATTTTGAATTTGACAGTCATTTCAAAATCATGTGAACATTTTAAAGAACGCATTCATATTATCATTGTTGTACTTATGTCTTTTGAGAAAACAAAAATGCGGTGTTTTCGTTGAATGGGATATGTTGTTGTTTATTGAATAAATATTGAACATCCATTTCTTGAGATATACTTTCGGCAATGAATCTAACGCAATTTTTCAAAACCGCACTTCAAAATAGACGCATTTTTAACGTTAGGCAGTGTGAACTCGGCATCGTCAAATATCACATGTTATTCATAAATGTTTTATCAAATCCAAACTAGGGTAGTAAATAAGATTAGGAACGTGTACCTGTGCGGACTGAAGCACGTACGTAGGATGAATTGATTAAAATCCATTTGAGATAAGTCCTTGAGAGGTGTGTGTGTATATGTAGAGTAAGGAAGAATATTTACAGCTAACTATCGATAATAATTTGTTAACAAAAAATACAATATATTTAGGACCAGATCAAATGTTTAAAATTCTACCGCTCTGTTCGCTGAAAATACCCATACAGGGATTTATCGAGAAGAGAAATCTTGTCTCGAAAGCATTTTCTCGTCTCGTCTCGATCATCGAGACGAGAAATACACAAACTCTCTTCTCGATGTTTTTCTCGAAGACAAATACTCGATCACGATTCGAGACTCTCGAAATTTTGAAAAATGCTATTTATAGATTATAACGTATAACACAAGGCCAAGGCTGTACCAGAATACAGCGTATTAAATTTTTTCTATAAAAAAAATACGTTAAAATATAGAGGCTATATGCTATGAACTAAAAGCCACGTAAAACAAAAAAAAAACGCCGAGTATCAGCACAAAAATAAACAATATTGTTCCAAAAAATTAAAATCAAACGAATCCTTGATGTTTTAATTCAATCTTTTATCCATACATTTAAAATTGACCTAGGTACGAAAAGTGAAAGATTAAAATTGTTTCTTTGTTCGTGAAGAGAAGAATGTACCAGCACCAGCAACAAACTAATATTTTACAATTGAAACAGTCGTCTGTTGAAAAAAAGGGGTCGCAGTACTGCATAGTGAAATTTATGCAAAAATGGTGCCATAAGTCTGCCATGAGATTATCCTTAGAAGTGATATAGTAATAATCTTGGACTAACATATTTAATGAATGCAATAGAAATAAAGTTGAATTCATGGCCCTTTCCTTTAATGGAATTTCTTTTTTGAATGGCCAGACTGACCGAATAGTGTCCTATCAATCAATTTTTAAAGTAATAATAATTATCTTTTAATGATTGTAATAAAGAAATATAAAATAGCATTGAACAAGACTTTAAAATTATTGTTTAAATCTGATAAAAATTTAATGATAATCATTGATCTCTCATTCCCATTTCTCCCTTGTGTTTCGACCTGGCAACACTGACCGGCTGATCGTGAGTAGTGTAGCGGGGTGCAGCACATATATTTTTCGAGATCAAGAAATCTCGAAATAATTTCTCGATCTTGAAAATTCTCGAAAAGTTTTACCCGATCTCGTTCTCGAAAAATGGGTTTTCGTCTCGATCTCGTCTTGAAATCGAGACGAACCAGGACGAGAAATTTCGAGAGTCTAGTGGAAGACTGCCCATAATGGTCTTCAAATTTCCAGAAAAAAATTTATCGTTACTTAATAAATTAATCGAACTTCGGTCGAAAATACCCTTCTCTCAACACATTTTCACAAAATAGAGAAATGAGGCAAATATCTGATAGAAAACAATTCAATGTGTATAGAGGGAAGTAGATGTTTTATGTTAGATATTGGCCTGATTTTTTCGTTTTGTGGGAATGTGTGGAGAGGATATTTTCGGCCGTATGAATAATGATAATCAATGGGATTATATAATCAGCACTTGCAATAGTGTCCTTTAGGAACTTCGCACAAATGGATGACAGTTGTAAATCAATGACCTTAGGGAGAAGTAGTTGTTTTCTGTCAGATATTCGCCTTATTATTCTACTTTGTAGAAATGTATGGATATAAGGGTATTTTCAGCGTCAGTCGGAGTTACTCTTTTCATTTATTTAAAATAATCGTTCTTCGTTTGTAATAGTAACTTTCTTATGCCTGCCTCCAACTAATTTGAACCAGCAGGTTTACTTCTCTGTGCCTAATTTTTGAGATTACCTTGCTGGGAGAAATTGAGAGGTGTTAGATCAGGTCTACCAAGTGGCCAGTCTTTGACACCTTTTCGCCCTCTCCATGCGTAGACCAGGAATGAGTTGATCCACACACAGCCACGCACAATTATGGAATACTGTGTTGATACTAATATGTCATCAAAATACATAATGGATGTATTGATGAGAATTAAACCCCAAAATAGCGGATATAATATTATTAAAATTGTATAATTTTTGCTTACACGTCTATTCCCTTGAATCAAGAGCAAATTCCATAATCATATGTATTGACTTCAACAACTCCACTTCTCTGTTGTGAATATTTTCATAAAACTATATTCTTCAATTTGGGTCGTCTTCAGTTAACTCGAAACATATGAGAAATTTATAGGACTTTGGTTTTCAATTTTCAATTTATTCATAAGGAACCTCTGACATATGTCATTGTCAAGAGCCAGGTGTAGTTGATGTTTGTGGACTCTCCTCAATGATTGGTGAAAGCACATCTAACTTTACGTTATCTTGTGTCGCCTATGAATTGTCGGCCTTTCAGACTGTTCAGATTTTTCAACTGAAACTATTACTGCTATAGTAATGGTAGATCTTCATTTTATTTGATTTATTTCACTATCAAATTTGATATATTAATTGACAATATTTCACAGGCTATCTGTGATCGGTTTTTTGCTGTCAGGTTGGTAATAAATTTTGGTTTTAAATATTTGAAACACTGTATTTTGATACACTGACATGTGCCATGCATCAGCAATGACAAATGTCAAATTATTATAACCAATCCCCAGCCAATCCCTTGAATCTGACAGATGTCAGTGTATCAAAATACAGTGTTTCAAATATTAAAAACCAAAATTCATTACCAACCTGATAGCAAAAAAACGATCACCGATAGGCTATGGAATATTGTCAATTGAGTTGAAAAATGAGGGTTTTAAAAATATAAAAATGTTGATGTCTATTTCCAATTTAAACAGAAATGTCAAAGTTAATTTGATATAAGTTTTGGAACTCTTGGATTAGGACAGGCAATGGGTAGGTTCTGACTTACAAAAGGTCAAGGAGACTTCTTTCGGTAGATTCGTACTGTTTTGGTGACCTAATTACTAAATATTCCGAGCGACCGCCGCTCGCGCCGCCATATTGGAAAAACGGTACCAAACACCAGTTTTTCGAAAATATCTTCTCTCCAGTGCCAGCTAGGTCAAAAATAGATATTATAAAAACTATAGAACATAAAGTTCTCTACTTTCGTAGGAAATGTTTTTCAACTTCTGCGATATATTTCTGTGTTTATAGTATTATGAGATCTGATTCTCAAGTTGTTCTGTTAAAAAATCATTAACTCTATCCCACTCTATTAAAATAATACTTTCTTGTTCGACTATTTATGTGGATCCTTTTGAAAACTTTTACTCTTACAACTTATCACCGTTGACACTACGCTTTTCAAAATGTGTTACTTTATGGTGAATTGAATACATACGAATCTCATAGCAACAAATATTTCTCTCAGCTGCATTTTGGCTGGAATTTTCGCGAAAGGAAGTGAATAATCGAAGCAGTTCGCGGTCGTCAGCCACTGCAATCGGCATACACTTAAACGGTGTCGGTCTCTTTGTTCAAGCTTAACATGTCTACACCTGAGCTGTTGCAGTCTCACACCTCTGCGGCTACCAGTTTCACTCCATTTCGCGAATAACTCTACCACCGGCCATCCATTATGATTTCGAACGTGACAAGAACTCTTAAAAGAACCAGAATACCGATCCTTATTCGCACAAAAAACCAACGAGGATCTGATTGAGTGTGAGAATTCGTGTGAAATTTTCTCGTGCTTTTTTAGCAGATACGGGATCTGTAGATTTGATCTTAATTTGAATTACCCGCCTTATGGAGATATCGAGAAACCAAGACAATGACACGATTTGAATCTCTCAAATTGGTAGGTAGGTATACTGTAACATTTCAAAGCGTAATATTATTTCCTTCCAATCAAGCAAGAATCTGTTTAAGTTTTCCCTAGCTTGCACAAGCCTCTCGAAGACTTCTGAGGGTGGCTCATAAGGGTGCGGCCGGTTGACGGAAAGAACAAATTTTAGAACAAACAAAATATGTAATATTCCAAAAACATGAAAGTTGTTCAGAATATTTAAATATGTTTTTGAGAAAAATGTTTTTTATCCTTTTGTAAATCCCTGAAATTTGTTCAACAAATAGTGCAGCTTAGTATTGTAACAGCTTATAGTTTTCGAAGATAACTGAATATGCTGGAAAACGAGAACAGTCCTTCAAGCACCTTGAACTTAAAAAATCTTCGAGAGGAAGAATACAATTTGTCTGGCAATAATTAATTGATTTCCAAGCAAATTCTCTAAATGGATAGAACGTTGAGTTTCCTTCGAATCACCCGCTGATTTACTGGAAATTATACATTTTTTTAAAGTTTCTTGAAGTAGAAGATGTCAAAAAAATGTCATTCTTCACATTCTAATTTTGACATGATCATTTTCGAAATTTGGTCAAAAAAATTATTCGGAGTTTCCTTGGTTTTTCCTTTCAAAAACAAAAATATATTAACTGAAAAATTTTATTTCGTAAGAAACTTCATAAATTTATATATATTTGCTCAGCATGAGAGGATCTTTATTCCAAATTTTAGAACCGTACAGAGTTCTGAAAAACGATTTTGAATTAGCATATAATTTTGAACTCATATGAACATGACATTTGCTCCAATTAATATAGAATTCGGTAGGTCTGTCCCGCATGATCATCCCAGCGATTACTCCGAGTTACATTTTCATTATTCCGCTAAGAAGATTATAGAATATTTCGCTTGGTATCTTGACAGGGTGTTCACACCATCGCCTGTCCCTCCAAGTCGGTTGCATAATTATTGTTGAAATTTGTCTGCAAATAAGCTGTCCTGCTATTAGATATATTAATTTGGTCATTCTTGTCAATCAATTTGTTGATTCCGTCAACCGGTTGTACTCTGAGGGCCGGTTTTTCATTCTACAGTAACGCAAATTTAGCTGTCAGCCATCTCTGAAACTGTTACTTCTTTCACAGTTAAGCCAATATGTTTGCCAACAGCTCCAACTTTAAAGTGTCAAGTCAAAAAGTTTCAGTTAAATGGCAATATGAAATCAATACATATCACAGCAACCAATTATGTAGAATCAATGTTGAAACTATCCCTAAGCCGAAGAGGTTAGGATAATCAAATATTGGGTACAAACGGAAGATTTGGATTTTGTGTCCTGCTCTTCTGGGATATACAGCGGGTGGGCGGGAAAAACCTACTCGCGCCTGCCTGCACAGGTCCTACGGTGTTATGTATGCCTTAGACGCTGTGAATGCACGTCTCTGCTTGTGTTGATTTCTCTGCCTCCTTCTTCCTTCAAGTTATGCAGGGGGAATTAATTATTTATGAGTAAGACATCAGGCTATCAGAAGCGCCCATTGTCAAGTTTTCCTTAATCTCCCGGAAAAGCAACGATAAAAACTGGGTTGAAACATTTATCCCCGAAACCACTCCTGGACAACTTACTTCCAAGAATTAAGTGCTGTAGAATGTATCTGACTGTTGTCAAATTCTCGGTTTTTTGAAAATCATGTAGCTCCTTCTAGCCGAATGTACCTGTCACTGTTAGTAATCTTGTTCTGTATCGTCTCCAAACGCAACATAGATGTTTTTGGAACGCTGTAAAACAGTGGATATGTATAAGTCATCTTTGGTCTGATGACTTGCTTATAAATGAACACTTTGGTCTCCATGGTCAGCTTGGAGTCTCTCGCTATGAGCTGGTATGTTCTTTCGACCGCCGCCGCGGCGAGTTGCACTGCCAGGCTGACCAAAGGTCAATTTTTTGTCCAGCTGTTTCTATAGTTACCAGATATTCATGGGCTTGGCTTTATTTTTGAAAGCTTGGCTTGAGCTTGGCTTGAAATTAAGCCATACCCAATAAAATTCAAGCCAAGCCCAACTATTTTTTCATTTCCTGAAAATGAGAAACAATACTGAAATATGTGAGTGAAAGTTGTATCCTTGAAAGTTGGGAGGGCAGGAAAATATTTCACAGATGAGAGGGTAAGAATATCGAACAATTAATAACTATATGTGAAAATAACTATAATAAGTAAGATGAAATTAAGCATTTTCTCAAACAATGAAAAAAATACATAACTTGTAAGCTGATCAAGATTATCATTAAATCATTAATTAATTGTTGTTTGATGTTAAACTATTCAGACAAACCAAAGACCTTTTAGCTTGCTTTATCATTCAATATATTTCGTATTTTCGGTACAGTTAATGATGCTCTGGAATAGTTATTTGTTTTACTAGGCAGCAAAGTAGTAGATTGAATGCCGCGGCTGATGGTTCAATTTAGCTAAAACAGCCAATCTACTTTGCTGCCGAGTTGAACATATAATTTTTTCTCCGATTGTTCTCACAATCTTTTTATTTTTCCTGTAGTGATAAATGAAAACAAAATTTGAAAGATATCGCAATTGTTGGAATGGTTGGTTGCTATGGAAATGTATATGTCCATAATAATAATTATGGTTTGAAAAATATCAAATGTTTTATTTCCATTGAGAATAATCAATTTGCTGCCTAGGCAGGAAAAGTGATACTTTGCCGATTGTTATGTGTCTGCAAAATAATATTTGCTGCCAAACGGAGAAAAAAGGATTTTTAATGGAAGCCGAGATTGGAGGTACAGATAGTAAGACTCTAGCCATATTTGAACATTTTGGGGAAACATTTTGATGGCGTTGCCACCAATCTAGAATTTCTTACCATCCTTCAGTTCTTGGCATTTTCAAATATTCATCTCTTTAGTATCGCCATACATTTTTTATCTGGTATTTTTTTAAATAAACTCAACTAATTTAAATAAAATTAAATTGTATCAGACATTTTGTATCGTTGTATTCACTGTGTTCAATTTCGATAACCTCGAACTCGTATCAGTATTGGAAGTATTAGAACAGTAGCATATTCGTCCATATACATCTCTTCAAATGTTTTCACTGCCGGTCTGTGTGAGTTCCTTCCTCAATCAGTGGTTGAGAAAGTTTCCACTTTGTTTCTATGATCTAAAATTAGGACCACACAATAGATCCAGTTGGTTTAATTATAATGTTTAAAAATTTTCTTCCGTGGTGCTTGTACAGACAATAAAAACATCTCATCAATATTATTTCTGTAATTTTTTTGATCCAAGAAATCTGCCCATTACTTCAATTTTTCTACTAATAAATTGATTTCAATAACTACTGGGAATCAATAATTTTCATGAAGTGACGACCCCTGAATTTAAAGTGTGTGCAAAACAAACGAAATGTATGTATTTCGAATGAAAATGATCATTCAACCTCTCTAGCTTCACAAAAAAAGTGAAATTTTGTGAGGCTAGGGGCTGGTCAACCTTCTGGCCTTTCTCGTTTTAAAGAACCCCTCTTCGTCCTTTTGTTCTTTCGTGTTTTCCCTTAGGGGCCTTCAGTAAACTCAAAATTCCTTCGAGGCGCTCCTTGGCCTCCCTTACCTCATGTATATGGCTTCAAATTTTGCTGTTTCCGCAAAAAAGGTAATTTTTCAGCGACCCTGTACCTCACCCTGTCTTCTAGGGCTTTCAGTTGGTCGGTTATCTGGGCATATTTGTCCTACTTTTTTTTGTTCTTCGCTGCTTTCAACTACAGGGCTGATGGCGTGCTTGGTGGGGTTTCTGGCTTCCTCCTTTCCAGGAATCTTTGCTCTGTAAGGGTTTTTTCTTCCTCCCCTTTTGTTTATGATACTTTGTTTATTTGTCAATTAATGCTGGATCAAAGCCTCCACGGTTAATGAATCGGACGTGTTCCTGTAGTCATCCAGCTCCTTCCTGATTTCAACTTTTGCTCTGTCAAGCGGACTTATCTCTTTATCGCTATCCGATTCAGACGATATGAACGATCAGTACTCATCGGATGATTTTAACTCACTAACCTTCTTCTGGATTCCCTTCCTAAATTTCCACTTCCTTCTCCAGGTTCCAGTCCTTGAGTGTTCTCTTCCCTCGGTATCGAACTTCACCGCAAAGATTTGTTCTAACCTTTTTCAGAGAAGTATGAAGTTCGAGACGGTTTTCAATACCAGTTGTCGGGTGTTTGGAAAGTATGGCACTAAAGACCTTCTTCCTCTCCTAATAGCCGACTTCATCTGCTGTCCGATGGAGGCTTTCCTGCTTTCCTCAGGAGTAGGCGTTGGATGAGCTGTCTTCAGTTTCCATCCTTCCGTTTCCTGAAGAGATACGTGGACGTTCAGTACCGGCGCAACGCGTTTCTGCGCGTGCACGGGATCTGTTTTAAGAGCAACCGGGATTTTCTTAGTCGAGGTTGGTATCTTAGTGGAGGCAGTTGATTCTCCCCTTTCTACTTGCTCGCTTATCACTAGATGATTTTGCCTAATGGCAGCCTTTATTCCACTTCTCTTGGCGATATGGAGGTGGCCACCTGAGGTTTTGTGTATCACCAGTCTTCCTGACTCAAATCGTTGGCAACAAGTGTTCTTTCGCTTGATTTGTTTGAATTTTGCAGTATCTCAAAATTTTTGATATATATAACCAGCTCGATTTTCGATATTTTCTGCCACATAAATTTCTTTTCAATTTCAGTTGGGGTTTCCTAAGTACGGTATGACTTCAAGTCTAGGCTTCTCAGAAGCGAGTACAGATCCGGTAATGTTTTATCGAGTGGATTAGGTATGTCTGAGAGCAGAATTGATATTCCTAATTTTTAGTTCTCGTTCTATTTTACGTATTAAGATATGGTACCGCTTAATCTTCGAGCTTGTTTTTTATATGCAACCTTTGTTTTTTGTCTCCAAGTACGTCGAATTGGCATCGATGTGTATGCAAATATCCCACTTTCTACGAAAATTTGAATAATCTAGGTTGAATTAGAAAAATACCAAATTACTGGGAACGAAAACACAACTGGTCTCGCTCGAACAGTGTCAAAAATCATATGTTGTTTGCAGATAATTAAATGTGGATAGTGCAGTTTGGGGGAAAGCAGACATTTCATGAAAAATAACATTTTCTGTCCAATTTATTGCCCAAAATTTGTCATTACTGTGTGTTTACATTTGAGCGCTAATAGATATTATGGTATTTTAAAAACTGATAGATTTCTCATACTTTTTTGTAATCTAATGCCCTTTTCTGCCAGTTCACTTTTGTAATGGAAGTGGGAAAGTGCTTTGAAACACTTCATTACATCCGTATAGTCAACAATTTTCTCTCTCATATGAAGTAAATAGGTATTCCTTCTCCGTGTTGATGATGCCAGATATCATGAGATATACATTTTTCAGTCCAATTACCATCTGACAGCAACACAGGAAATCCAAATCATTTTTTTGATAAGCCGTGAGTGTGATATACCGACGATACCATCGGAATCACGATCGTGTGAAGCAGAGAGTGAAAATTAAGTGAAGATTTACGCTCAACGAGTCACACCAACTTGCATGTCAAACCAGTACGTGTTGCTTTGTTGATGTTTACTACTGATTTGGTGAATATAATACGCGGGTCCGTAATGTTTTTCATGTATTGTTTGATAAGTTAATGCGCATTAAACTGTTTCATTTGCATTGCCATTCTTAAAAGTAGATTTCTATTTCCATATCCAACTTAAATAATCCTCCTGGACAAAACTTAAATGATTCCAACCTGTAACATGGTGACTAATATTATTTTCCTGTCACAGGGAAAGAAACCTTGTGATGTTTGAAGGCACATCGCGCTTGCAAGGAATCAAAAATAAAAGGAGATATATCATGGAATAACTTTGAAAGGTCTTAGGTTTCTACATTTGGCGAATCCAACGCTTTGCCGTTCGATAAAAATGTCCAAAGATAATAGAAGATATAAGATAGTGATGGAGGACAGATGATAGTGTTCTTGTCCAAAACCGATCGTGGTGGAATTTTTTAAGCTATATTCGATGAATATCTATATGTGCAAATTCACATGGTATAATAAAGATCCACAATAATTTATGAATAGATGAACAATAAAATTGACCTATATTGGTTGTATTTACACATGACATTTCATTTATCAATTCTGGTGTTAGTTTTAGTCAGAAATAACAACATACTAAAGGTCAAAATGTCAATCCATGAACTTAAATTTTGTAATGTACATTAAATATGGATAAAAGCAGCGTAAATTATTGATTTTTCCTGGTACAAACATTTTTATTATATTAAAATCCCCAAAATCAAATCTTTTCTGTTTTGAATTCAATTTAACGATCAGGTATCATAACAGAACGAAATTTCGCTCTAAGGAGAGAGACAGAGAAATACCGCCTTGCTTTCTTTTAAGTTCTAGATAATAATAATAATACTCCCTCATAAACACTCATAGAGTGTACCCAAGGGCATAGCCTGTGCGGGTAGAGGACGACTATTATTATTATTTGCCGTGGCGCTCCGGGGCGACTTACTGATGTTTCGGGTGGTGTATTCACTTTTCAGCTGTAGGAAAACCCGGAAAACCTACAGCACTTCAAGCTAGCACCAGACGTCGGGATTGGCATCTAGGCAACTCACATCACACTTGATTCACAACAAGGCATGTGGCCACCTAAAGAGACCCGTGTACTTGAGAAAAAAGATTCCGTACCGAAGCCTCGAACGTCTGTCTGATGCGAGCTATAAGTGCCACTGCTAGAGACCTTAGCCACTGAGAACCTATCATGGAACTATTACCAATCAAACGAAGAGATAAAAGAATGAAATCTGAGAGCTTCATCACATGCTCAGATGACAAACTCAATTTTTGTGGGCAGTACTCAATCCTTGTAGATCAATAGATACTGTATGGGTGTAGGGTATGGCCTGGCAAAGGATACCAATGTTTTCGGAAGCCATCTCTGCTATTGCCTGTTATCTTCCAATAAGCGGGTGTAAAAACAAGTGTTTGAATAGTAAAAGAGTGGGCGTGATTGGGATATAAAAATGCCCTCTATTCGAGTCAATGACATGTATTCTGTAAAATCTAAAAAGGATATCGGAAACCATATGAAATCTAAAACGAGAAGAGTTCTGTTTTATTTTCTAGCTACACTAGCTAGAAAAACAGTGCTCGAGTTACGTTCCGATTGGCTTATTTATCCTTTTTTCTATTCCTTGCAGAGTTCTTACAACATCACTGCCACCAAGAAAGCTCAGTGATATGATAAAAATATCATCATTTCACTTTTGAACCAATACATACGATTTTCTCTCTGAACGATAATCTGAACTTGATTTCTTGAAATATTCATTTGGATGTGT
Organism: Chrysolina americana; assembly: GCA_958502065.1. Taxonomy (NCBI): domain Eukaryota; kingdom Metazoa; phylum Arthropoda; class Insecta; order Coleoptera; family Chrysomelidae; genus Chrysolina; species Chrysolina americana. The sequence goes on along the minus strand of OY293410.1, from coordinate 35,034,725 downwards.
GCTCTGATACCCAACGTAAATATCATCAGCTCAATCAGTTTGCTTACATATAAAAATTTTAAAATTGTTTTTTCCGTTTACCAGCTGTCATCCTCCTACGAACGACTGCCCTCAGAAGTCGAAACTTTGCGAGCTAAGGATTAACAAGGTCTTACCTTCAACGTGCGATTCCTAGCACGGTATACACAATTTAATAATAATTTCTGCCTATTCATACATTTTCAACGATATCCAGAGCGACTCTAGCTATATATTAATATATATTTTCCCAACTAAAAATAAACCTAATCATCTATAGTGCATTTTCTAAACCAACGTGGCAATTCATAGAAATTGTGAAATAATACGACTTCAATGAGACAGTTAGGATCAAGAACGGGTTAGCCCTATCAAGATTACATATAATCTATCAGAACGGTGAAATATAGAACTGAAACAGACTATGAATTGAAAGTATCGACCGAACAAAAGTTCAGTAACAATAAACTGGAGAACCGAATTAGATAAGAAATAACATCGAAGAAATGAAAAAGAATTGGAAAGTAACTTTGTAAAACCACAATATTACAAAATTATGCCAGAATCCGAAATAATCACATCAGACTTTTGAAGAACCAAAATTTGATCAACTGAATTTCATAAGAAGTTAAATCTGACATAGAATGAGAATGAAACAAAAATGTGAAGATGGATATTCGATCAAACCAGTAAATCACAAACACTAAACTGTAAAAATGATGAAATATCATTACAGAATATCGTAAGCATGCAAAGCGTAATATTCGGAAGTCATAAGAATTGTCGAATTTATAAATCACTGGACTTAAAATTGACATATTGAAAATCATCAGAAGAATAATGAGGGTAAAACCAAAATGTACAAAACCGAAAACTATCAGAAAGTGGATGGCGGGTTGCTGTAATATATCAGTGATGGCGCAGCGTGCGGTCAACATAAATAAAACCTGATGTAAAGATTTTATTCATTTTTATTTATTTCGTACCACCTAATATTTCCGAAATGGCAAGGCTCACATTAAATTTATTATCAGAATTATCAAAGGAAGAATATGAATATTCAATTAAATCGTGAATGGAACATTATATAATTAACGATTTATTATAAATTCGTGCAACTTGATTCGTTTTGTCAACGGTAACAAGTGAACGCTATCTAGGAGATAATAGAGCAAGTTTTTCAACGTGTTGATCGTTTTCTACAAGGCTGGTTTATTATTCGCTTATGCCCTCGACACTTTCTGATAGATTTCGATTCTGATATCGTACACATGTTTTTTCCTTAGATTTTACGTTAATGCCAATTTATTTTCGGACGGCTTCATGTTCCCCCTTCTCATAAGGTGCGAAAAGTAACCAATTTTTCTCATAACACTTTCTGGCGAGCACTGGATTGGCAGCAGAGTTTGTACTTCGATTGCCCCAGAAAAGAAAATCTCCACGGTTAAAAGTCAGATTTTTGATTATTGGGTACATTCGTTTTCAGGTAATTTCTACCAAGCGGGAAGTGAGCCGAATATCTCTCATTTGTGCCTTTACCACATCGGGGAATGAAAAGGCATTTGAATAGATATCATTCAATTCAATGTTCGTAAGGGGAAGTAGTTGTTGTCTGAGAGATATTCGCCTAAATTTCCGCCTGGTGGGAATCACTTGAAAACGATTGTAGATACGTAGCAATCAAAACGTCTGACTTGAAACCATGGAGATATGTTTTTTCTTTTCGGGCATTGGAAGTCCAAACAATTTCAATTATACCGAAAAGTTGTCTGTAAATCCAAAACAACATATGCTAGTGTTCCCTGTAATCAACTAGCAGAATTTTAATTTGATTCGTGCAGGGAACCACCTGTAGACTAGTTGAATAGAAATATTGAAATAATTAATGTTGCAAGAAGCGCATTCAGGAGATGCCTTTCATATAAGCATTAGAGGAAACGGTCACTTTTTTGAGCATCTTCTATAGTTACTTAATTATCTTTTGCTGATATTCAGTTTTATACTTTTTATTATTGTTTTCTCTTTTCTCATGAAAACTATTTGAAAATATTATAGTAAATAAAAAGTTATAATTAGTTTATAGAAATAATAATCACATAGACTAGCCTTTGTTCAATCCATTTCTTATTTCCGTACTTATTGATGTAAAAAAATTGGCGAAAAATGTATGTGTAAATGATCATTATTGTTTCCTATCTCAAAAACGGCTAAACCAAAATATCAAGTATGAGAATTTTATTTCTAGTGCTAAAGTTAAATGAAATATAGGGTGTTCCATCAGAAAAATTGCAACTTTAGGTTATATCTCAAAAATAACATGAGAAAAAAATCTGATTTTATAATTGAATTTCTCAGAAAAAAGTCTCCAAAAAATCTTTAGGCGTAAAATCCAAAATTTTCAAAACGAAAAAGACATACTCAACTCTCACCTTTTCTTGAAAATCGAGTCGCGTAAGTGGGGGACAGTTTTATCTATCTTTCCTGAAAGTACCTCAAACCCCCCAAAAGAACCGAGTTTGAATCACTCTGTACATGTAGACGAAAACTTATTGGATAATTTATAGACCTTCTGTGGTGTTGACAATATATATAACACGGATATCATGATAATGTATAGTTTTTATCGCTAGAAACAAAATTATTCAGAATAGCGTTGACAATCCACTGAAATAACCATTCAACCTCTACATCCTGCTTGCTACTCGCATTTCATTAAAGAAATTATCGGAATAGCCTACACCTATGTCCTGTATTTAACTGCTATCGATCGTTTCAATCTAACTTTGTGTCAAAAGCATTTAGGCAACTCATTGTTACCGAACTTACACATGTTGAAATCGTAATAGATGCGATAAAATAAAAACAGTTGGAGGATTCAAATGTGTCTTTTATTCTTGCCACTCGGAGCGCAAAGGCCTCTTTTTCATTAGAATAATTTGTGTCACCCGCATTCGTATTATGTTACCCACGTATATAAAACGCCATTTAAGTTGTCACATTATAATGCACCTTGTTTTATAGTGGATAATTGGATATTACTAAATTGGTAACCAATTCTCTTCAGAAGGCGTTCAACATAAGGTCGGTAGGTATGTTCATGTTTTTTATGGCTAGGTAGATGTTCATAAAAGGGTGGTTGACACGTATCCCGTTAATTATATAAAAAGATGTTTGGGAAAAATGTCAAGTCGAAAACTCTATTGGCTATATTGCTTTACACTTTACGACCATCCTGTACTACAGATAGTGCAAAGTACCTACCTAGTTGACGATCAAACTGATTGAGTTTTAGAGGAAAATAAAGGAACCCCTATACAATAATTCAATGAAATTTCAAAGTGGATAAATATTTTTTATTATAGATTTTATGAGATTTTTCGCGAACACGCTGTGGCAAATCCGTAAATTTTTCAACTAGTACTCTATTTTCAGTTCTATAGTATTCAGCGTTTACATATTATTCGCATTGATTTTATTGAATATTCAGTCTCACTTTTTCAGCCAATCACGAGTTGATTTTAGGTTTCCCCAAAAAATTTACGGAAATTTGTATTCTCGACGATGTATTTTTTATTATTGACATAATCATAGTTCACATTTTGCTTTTGTATAAAAGTTGATTATCATTTTTCATATTTAACGATATAATTATTAAAATAATCTTTCTATGACTAAAAATTCTTTTCTTTAAATGACATTAAAAGTGGCTTTTTAGTGGAGTTTGACAGGCTCAAAAGATCCTGAACTGCCTATGCAGAAAAAACTCGCTGCTTTGCAACCTTCAAAGTAATAATTTAAATCAAAGTGGTTACTCAAATTGACAATGACAATAGGTAAACACAAAATGATAGAGTTCTTAATAAAAAAAATATTTCACAAAATCGGTATTATTATACATTAAAACTATAAACTACAACCCGAAATTTTCATTAATCAGGTGTATTTATGGTGAATTCAGAGAAAGATCCTAAATTTTTTTTTCTGTCTATATTCCATGAATCCGCTATGTGAGATCATTTACAGTTCTTGATTCATCCGGTCATAGGTTCAATTCCACATTTCACGCCTGGTCTCTTAGTGATTAAGAAAAAAAAATTCAGAATTGTTGTTTAAAATTGTTTTTTCCGTTAACCAGCTGTCATCCTCCTACGAACGACACCCCTCAGAGATCTTACCTTTTAACGTGCGATTCCTAGCAGGTGGTGTTAATGGTATTAACTCATTAATTTATGAGCTGAAAACTAACGTTTTCAGATTATTTACCAAAATCACTTTCAACGCTAGTGTTGAAAGTAAAATGACAGATGAGATGATGGATACTCACTAATATAAATCTCTCCAATAGAAACGCTTTAATCAAATATTATAAAAATCAGAGCACCTACTTGGAAGGAATTATTTATAAACGTTCACATGTATTTGGCAGTTAGCGCAGTTGGTAATATTATTTCCCTGTGAAAATACTGGTAAAGTATTCAGTCCAACTGTAGAAGGTCGCTAACCAATGATGATGCTATTGAAGTGGAATGATCAAGTAATGCTGGTGCAGAACTAGAACTTATACCAGGAAACATTTACCAGCAATTTTATTTTTATCCTACAGTTGAGGACTTCCACCCCCTTTGTTTTTTATTGTAATAGATGCTGAAGATTTTCAGGAATCCAGCAATTGTAGAAGGAATCTTCCCAAAAGTATTTATTTCAAATGTTTTCCACTAGTGCATATGTTGTTAGAGTAATTCAGAAAAAAATTGACGATGGGTAACAGAAGTTGGCCGTAATACAGCATATTCAAATGGCAAATGGAGTTTGTCTTAAACAAATTTCAGTATGTTTTGAAACTAAGAAAGGTTAAAAGGATATTTTATATGTACCTTGATAGGTATTCTGGTTCACCTAAACTGTTAGAAATGTGAAAAATGTAATTTTTTGTGAGGCATCTGGGAAGTAATGACAATTTGACTAATACACATTTTTTATTTCTTGAGTTAACATATATTTTCTGCTAATTGAAATAAAACTGATATTGATATTCCGTAACACACATTGAAAAAATTTATTGAACTTATTCGTACCTTGGGCGAATTTCCACAATTTTTCCCCGTATATATAACAGAGAAGATGAGAATCACCGTGAGCATGAAGTAAGCATCAAGTCATCGTATAAAATAGTAGTTAATAACTCCTCACGCATAAAATATAAAACAGAAGAAGCCGATATCGTGCCTGAGTAACACAAATCAAGGATGTTGAGAGGTCGTATTAAATAGATTATTTATATAACTATTTGCTTGCTAATTTATCTGTACGTAGAAGTTACTGTTCCTATTACCATACAAAATGTTGTCAGTTTATTATCGAAAGGAGACGATTATGAGTGGCTTTGTGCTCCAATTGGATTATGGACAGTCAATTTTGTGAAATTCAGGCAGCCAGTACAGTGGCATTTGAACCAGTGTCGTACCTACTTGAGTTTCTGAATAATGAATAATAAAAAAAAATTAAATCTTTCAATAAAAATATATTCATATATAACACGCATTGTCATCCTCAGAGCGAGTAAACTAAGTTACATCCAAATCATCATCTTCCTGAATACTGGGTGATTACAAGAACAGAAAGGGAATTTCACTACTTGATTTTATGGATTACAATCATCGAAAGGTATGGTGATGTTACTGATGAGATAATATGAATCACACAAACTAGCATTATTCACTATAAGTGAGTTAGATAGAATTAAACAGATTTCTGTGACTAATGGGTATGAAACAACTAAAGTAGACGCTCAAAGAAAAAAGAAAACTTCAAATTCAATATACCGGAATTTCGAAGAAAAATTCGACCACTGTTTTGCATGTCTAAAACATCTTGACCACCATAAGTATGAACAAAACACCTGGTTTCTTTCAGAAAAGTAATGTAAATGTTGCATTCTAAATCAACAGCAATCGGTATCCATTCATATTTTGAGGCATCCGTAGTCAGTTCGAAATGTTTTTGAAGTCGAGATAGGAAAATGCTGGTTTTGATGTCAAAATATTTCCACAATGTTTCGAAACATTCTCTGAACTCTCTGAAGAGCTCGAAATTCCGATCCTTCTTCATACACAGTCATGGGTTTTGTGGTTTTGGCGATTTATTTTTATAAACTTTCTGTAATACTCAAGAAGACCCAGGAGAGATTTATTTGCTCTCTGAGTGCGTGTTACTGGAAATTTCTTTATAAAAAAAAATCCAAAAAAATTATTGATATTAAATATATTGATAAAATACAGCACACACTTTTACGGACATATAAATAATTAAAAGACATATTAAAACTCTAGCTACAACCACAGGGTGGGGGTAGGTTCGGGTTTTAACTGCTTTCAGGGTGAGAGACTTTAGCCCTGCCTCCTGTTTCCAGGGGTCATGCAGAGTCGCCCCACATCTGTCCGGAGACAGACCCCACGTTGTAATGTGGGCCATATGCACGTAAGTGGTTTGATCTCAGCTTGAATGTTTCCCTGCCTCCTCCAAGTTATGCAAGGGTGTTACGTGGGCTGTTTTCTAGCATTAGTTCACTGATATTTCATGAATGGAATCATCTGCTCAAGTTCCGGAAAAACTCAGGAAAAACCGATTTAGACATTACACCTCAGTTCCTAGTCATCTTCTAGTGGCTTAAGGAAAAGGTCCAGTGCCTGGTATATAAAGCCCCTGATGCTTTCTCGGGGACTTATTGTAGCTTCGGATTCTGGTGATATCCCTGGTCAAAGGGCTTCCAAGGATGTGATGTCTATAGAATTTATCTGTGATCTTTTTTATGTATTCAGTGATCGTCTCGACATTGGCCAGCTCATGCAATGCGGCTAACCGAATGTACCTGTCACTATCCATGACGATACGAAGTACTTTATTTTGCATCCTCTCCAGCCGTACCATCTGGTAAGCGGGAATGCTGCAGAATAGTGGACAGGCGTAGGTCATCGATGGCCTGATAACTTGTTTGTAGATCAACGCTTTGTTTTCCATCGAAAGCTTGGAATTCCTCGCTATCAACGGGTATGTCCGTTTTCTGCACCCGCAGTTGCCAAGCTGACGTGTTTAACGAGCGTCAATCTCCTGTCCAATTGTACCCCCAGGTACTGCACAGACTCTGCCTCCTCGATCCGGGTTCCCAGAGCCACAAACCTCTCCGTAATCTTTACGTTACTGCGTTTTCTCTTCTTAGTAAAGTTTATGAGCTCTTTTTTTCTCGAATCGACCACTATTTTGTTAGTCGCTAGATACGGCATGACCTGCCCATCGTGCCGTATCTTCTTTTCTTTATGGTTTCGATTTTTTTAAAGTTTAGTTTCCGTCCGTCGCTACAACGTGTCCCAAAAATTCTACTCCCTTCCTCAGGAATTCACATTCATCTTCCACCTTCAAATTTAGAATATGTTTCTGGAGTCCCGTGAAAATGATTACATCGTCCATGTAGACCATACAAATTTTATATTGTAGGTCCTTGAGGACTCATCTATGACCTTTCAGAACGTTGACGGTGCATTTTTGAACCCAAAAGGCACCGTTTTCAATGCTGAAAGAGGTTTTTCAACTGAACACCCACCCATCTCAATTTGATGGAATCCGCTGGCAAGATCGAAATTGGGGAAATATTGAGTTCTACCGAAGTTGTCCGGCATATCAGTGATATTAGGTATCGGATACCTGTCATCGATCGTCTGCTCATTGATTTTTCGATAGTCGACCACCAAACGCCATTTTTGTTTACCCGATTTATCAAGTTTTTTTGGTACAATAAAAACTGTGGATGACCACGGGCTACATGATGATCTTATTTTGTTTTTTATCTAACATTTCCTGAATTTCTATTTGTGGTGCTGTAGGTTTTCCGGGTTTTCCTACGGCTGAAAAGTGAATACACCACCAAATACATCAGTGAATCGCCCCGAAGCTTCACTGCAAATAGTAATAATAGCCGTCCTCTACCCGCACAGGTTATGCCTTTGGGTACAGTCTATGAGTGTCTATGAAGAAGTATTATTTTTTGATTCTGAACCTCTTGTTTGTGAATATAGGTACCGTTTTTTGCCAAGTCTCCGTGTGTTTGTTCTTGTGGGCTAGTGAAAGTTTCAATTCTATAAATTTTAAATCAATGTTATTTTGTTTCGAAAATGCTTCAAAAACGCTTACTGGGATATTTTTTAAAATTTTCTCATTTGCACTTGAGTAAAATGTGAAGCTAACATCTTCTATCTGTCTTTATTTGAAGAGAATTTCTTTCTGATCGCCTATCAATTTCATTTCGGTTAGATTGTTTTTAAAATGTATGTTGATCAGATTTGATAAACCTATGACTACATCGAAATAATCGTGAAAATCGAAAAGAATCAAATCTATTTTAGAATCGTAAATAAATTCGGCAAATACTGGCACTAGTGCATGATAGGTAAATATTTTTCTCCCAAAATCGTTTTAATGATAGTATTTGTATGGCAAATCGTGTTTTTGATTTTTTTTTCAATAATTGAGGGCATGGTGATGGACCTTGAGCTCTATCTATAAGAAATTTCAATTTTACATTTTGAACTTCTACAGTGTCACCGTTAAAGTCCGCATCATATGGGACTTTTTTTTATTATTCATTTATTGCAAATTTAGAGTTCGTAAACAGTTTTTGCTTTGAAAATAATGCAAAATGACGTTTACGATTGTTTTCCATCGATTGGCTACACCTGTCAAATTTGACATTTTTTCAAAAAAATTTCAAAATGTTAGGTTATTTCTCAATTTTTCGAAAAATATTATATGGAAAAGTTGTTTATTTTTCGGTTTCCTACCCACCTACCAAATCTGAACCAGTTGAGAAACTTTGATTTTTTTCGAGTTTTCTTAACCTTACACTTTTTCGGATAATTTAAATTTGATGAAATCTGGAATGTTGTTCACATCGGTTCAGGCTTGGGCAAGTGATTCGCGGATATTTGCTTGGGTTTGAAAACGTTTTTTGCTGGTCCAAAAACTTCACGATTTGTTGGATATCTAACCTGTTGTTGTCTTGGTTATACATGAATTGGTTGATAAGGTCATATGGGTCTACCAAAAATTTGGTTGTTCCAAGGTTGAAAAAAAAATTGTTTCACTAGTATATTTCGAAATTGAAATTGAGGTTGATACTACAGTTTTCTTGGGAATTTCTTTCAAATGGTTGTCTATTCGAAGGATTGTTTCTGGGGGTTGTATTTCTCATTTCAGTGAAAACCATACTACTTCTCAATAGTTCGAATATCCCTTCAAAATTTATGAGATTTTCCCCTTTACAAATATGTTCCTGAACTAGATGATCAAGATCTCATGAAAACATTTTTTGAGAGTATTTTTCAATTCATTCCATCTGTCCAATTCGACACAATTTTCTACTATGACTTCTGCCTTACCTATTGATTTTTTCTGAATGCATTCCAGGAAATGTCTTCAAAATGGCACATCATCAATAACTTGCTAATTCCTAACTAAACTATTACAACGTGTAATAAATTTATTAAGAGCATTACTGTCGCCATCGTATGTTTGAAAATTTCGAATCGAGATTGAAAAATTCTCCAATTAATTACGGTTTTATATTCATATAAACCTCCAATCAAAAACCTTAGAGATTCACATTAGCACCAACCCTGTTTTCACTTTACACCACCAAACCACTACTATTATCACCTACATATTATTCATAATATGGTTTTTCTCTCAAAGCTCCTATATTAAATTCGCTAACCCAGATATTTATGGATACATCATGGCAGATTGTTCACGTGGAGATGATAGCAGAATATCAAGGCCACGATATCCCAAATTAGTTCAAGAGAAAACACCAAAATACTGATGGTGTTATCTAGGACAGAATGAATTAGAGTAGGAGGTGGTAGTGTTATGAACCTGGTGTTCAATAGAGACATCGTAAATCAATCCAGAAGTTATGTGAAACAAGTAGAAGAAACCTTATGAAAAGTCCAAAAAAACCTTTAGAAACATCCTACTCCAGTTCTTAACCTGAGATTTTTATATTTTATTTTTCATTGAATAAAGAATCCATTTGCCTTCGAAACACAATTCCTTTTATTAGGAATACAGTATTCTGTCAACGTTAGGTTAGTCAGGTCAGGTTAGATTAGCTAATAATTTATATACGCATATTCAACCAACAATAATTGTGAATTTTCTTCACGTTGAATTTGCCCTTCTTTCGTCTATTTACACGATTTATTTCCAATAGTCATATAAACACATTCATTCTGAATTCATTAAAAAATCGTGATCATCATCAGCTGTTGCGCGTGTAGCTCAATACGCCAGGGAATATTAGTGGTACTTTCTTGGTATAGACGCTAATGGCAAGTTTGAGTCGTACTATTGATGATGTGTCGTATGCACAAACCTTGAACAAATTCTTTTACTCGAATTCATTGACAGAAGTATTTATTTTGTTCAGTTATGAGAGAAACTAACCTAGGTACCTATATAAGCATTTGCTACCTTTTATGAATACCATACACCCATTGACAGTCAAAGTCAATGATTGACTTTATGTATACATCCCAATATCAACCCTCAATAGAACATATCTTAATTTGTAAAATTATTATGGTTCTTCGAAATCGATATGACGCAACTGGAACTGTTTGCATTTTTCCGGCTTTGAACAGCATTCAGACGCGGACGCAAGTGAAGGTGCGAGATGTGGTAACAAAACTCGGCACTCCGGCCGCATTTTTTCGACATTTTTTGCAAACATTATTCCTCGGCTGTCATTCGAAACAATCGGTTGTGGCGAGAAAATAACTAAGCAAGTTAACACGCTCGGTGTCAGGCGATAATTCGTCTCGAAACATCACAACTTTCGGAATAATTGAAGAAAAGCCGTCTTTTGTTCTCATTCCGGAGTTGGACGACTGCATATCGCAGCGAAGTTTGTGAGATAATGAGCGGGATTAAGGACATGCCACTTAACGTCATTGAGTTTTATGAACTATTATGGATACATGTTATGAAAAAATTTGCCAATTTACTCAGCTGAAGCTAACGAATAGAAAGTCGTACACCCTATTTAATTTCTGAGAATACAAAATAAATTACTAATTCCATTATAGTGATATAGTGACGATAATAAAAGTTTCAACACCTCATTTTTATTCTATGTATATAAGAAAAGTTTTAGTAATTTTTCCAATTATTCAATATTGGAGGTCAAAGGAATTAATTTCAACTAGAGGTAGGTAATTGTGAACGATGAAGGAAATATTCATATTGTGGCTGAACGTAACCCTGTCCTATCTGATCGTCTGAAATACTGTCCTGTTGATCGTTTGACCCTACTCTGCTGCTCTGGTAAGATATCAGCTTCCTGTATAAAGCAAGCACTCAACCAAGACACCGTGTTACACTATCTCAACCTACAATAAAGTGTCACTATTTTCATGCGGGTTTGAAAGCCGTCATTTTTTGTAATTTTTTCCTGACGTTTCGCTAGCGCGCGTGGTTAGCTTCTTCAGAGGCTTATACATCAGGGATAGTCTTATGTATTCATCGAAAGATGTGGCGCGAGACTGACCCACAAAGTACTACTGATAACCTATATACGCCCACGGATAGGTACCTTCATACACTATCGAACCACCATCCTAGTCAGAAGCGAGGAACGTGCTCAAAGAATTTGTGAACCTGAGCATCTTCAAAATGAACTGGAACCTCTGTAACCTTGAGATCAAATGGCTACAGTGTTTCCAAGATCAACAAGGCCAGGAAACCGAGGAGTTGCACGAGTCAAAGTAGGGAGGAGGTTCAGATAGTTGCACGTGCGTATCTACCATACATCACTAGGGTCATAGACAAAATTGAAAAACTGTTGGGACAACTCAGCATAAAAATGGTCTTTAAATCCACCAAGAAGATATAGGAAAGCCCTTAGGTCAGCAAAAAAAAAGAGACCCACTATGAGCAGCGGGGTTTTAGCATACCATTCACTTACAGAAAGATCCATAGAAACAAGACTAAAGGAGCCTCAGAGGAACTAGTGGCAGAACACGCGTTGAGTGAAGGAAACTACAGAATTTTATTTGAGGACATGAAACTCCTTGCCTCCAACCAGGGATACCATAGTCGACTTGTACGGGAGGCAATAAAGATCCACAAACACGGAGAACTTTAACACAAAAGAAGAAGTTATGTAACTCAACCGAATATGGAATTCCATTCTTGGAAATTCTAAAATAGCAAAGGAAAACTACGACATTAAGAAATCAGCTAGAAAGGGGTCAACTGAGGTTATTGAAGATGAACCTACTCCAGATACGGTGATTAGCACACAAAAGTACGTGAGTCAGAATAAATACAATCTCCACAGACGGAATCTAGTGAAATATCACGAAAAAAATTCCAAAAAACGACAGGTTTCAAATCCGTGTCAAAATAGTGACACTGTAGACTTAGGCCGCGAGAGCCTCAACTATTTCATCAAAATATAATGTTTGATATTTTCCTGGTCACTGATGACTATATGAATAGTGCTTTCAGATGACGTTCGCAAACATAATTTCAGATAAATGTCACGAGATTTATTTACACTACTATACTTCATATTACTATTGGTTGAACCAATGGTGTGAAAAAAATTGAAATTAGTATTAATCATGTATTTGTCTGGTTGTGAGCTTTGGTAAAAATATCCGATAATGACATCAAAAAATTAAATTTATCTTGCGGAAAGTGAAGTATTTCATCGAATCTTTTTTTGTATTTGATCTGTTCATTCAATAGTACATTGAGTATAAAGAATAGTAAGGATGCTGGTGGTGCTGATGGCTGCGGATAATCTGATATTATAGACCAGTATCTTTCGTGACGCTCATTCCATTTTTGCACCACCGGTATATAAGAAATTGTATAAATTACATCAATTTCTTTGATCATTATGTTTTCGATAAATTTCGTTGAAATCAATTAATCGACAAGGTGTGTTCTATAATTACTATATAATTTTCATGTAGGATTGTGCAAGTTTCATGTGAAAGTAGTGCTTACAGATATTTATTTTGATTTATCGTAATTTTATCATTATCTTTACCTGTTTTGACTTGCCTTTTGTACCACGTATGTAAATTGGGGTCAATAAATACTTACTTACTTTTAGAAAAGTCGTAACCATGGCCCTATTTATGGTTGCCTCTTTTTCAATTTATATTGCAGTTGAATCAGTTATATTCAAGACATTGTTCAATATTGAGTAATAATATTACTTTGAGTGATTTTTAAAGCGAAAATGCAGACACGGAACAGGGATGACATATCGGATGTTTATCATTAATTTCGAAAATATCTAAAGACTGCTACTGAAACACATATAAAAGTATCAAGAAGTAGCTGAAAAAAAAAAGAATATTAATCTCTGGTAGTAGTCCATTCGGGCTTAAATTTCCTTGATTTGTTCTTGGTCCAAGCTATTTGAAACAGTAGTAGCGAACAGATTAGTAGATTATTTGGAAACGAACAAACTCTTATGTAATAATCAACATGGCTTCAGAAAAAGCCATTCTATCGAAACAGCAACCTACCACTTTCTCAATTTAATTCAGGCCGAAATTGACATGAACTTATAATCAGTCTGTTTTTTGATCTATCGAAGGCTTTTGACACGGTATCTTCGGATTTTTCAACCATGATACAGCCGCAGTTGGTTTTCCAGAAAATATTCCAACTTGGTTGAGGTCATATATGGAAAGCCGTTGTATGACTGTCAAAAATAATACTATAACGCGAACAAAATATTAAAATGGCTGTTCCACAATGTTCGGTTTTGGGTCCATTATTAGATCTTCGCGAGACTAAGAGAGTAGTCTTGGTCTTGATACAAGACCAAGACGAAGATCAAGACTCAAATAATCTTCCCAAGATCAAGACTTGACTTTCGAGACCAAGATCAAGACTCTCCCCCAAGAGTATTGGTCTTGGTCTTGAAAGAAAAATAGTAAACCTAAATCTACGCAATATTAAGAAAATTTTGATGGAAAATGTTGTGGCATTTTATTCCAACTATTTATTTTTTATATGGTAGGTTTTTAAATATTGTTAATTCAAAATCGAAAATATATTTTTCAAATTCTCTATTGCTGTTATACAATTTACAAAAAATGGGTGTATGTTTTAAGGTCGCAGTGGTTAATGAGTATTGCAATTTCCTCGAGATTCCAATTCCACCACTCTGCCGCAACCGCATCTTACTGCTCATATAAACTGTTTGACAATTCAATTGAATAATTAAAATTTTCAGACAAATTTTAATCCAAGAGTCCAAGACCAAGACTGAGTCTGCCTCGTCTTGGTCTTGAAACATCAAGACTACTACCAAGACCAAGACTACATTTATTTTTCGAGACCAAGACCAAGACTGATCAGACTGATCAGTCTTGGTCTTGGTCTCGCGAAACCCTATCCATTATTATTTGTGCAATTTGTTCATGACTTGCCTGATCATATAAAAGACTGCCACTCAACTATGTTTGCTGATGATATCGCGATCACAGTTACAAGTTCTAATACCGACAACTCATTTGTTAATATAATAAAAGCATTTGCAAATAATAATACTAGCCGTCCTCTACCCGAACAGGCTATGCCTTTGGGTACACTCAGAGTGTTTATGAGGGAGTATTATTATTATTAGGTTACCAAAATCATTGATAGATTTGCATCTTGATGTGGTATTACTCAACTGGGGATGCAGAACTGACTGACAGCGTATCTTGAGACTTATCTTCGACATGGGCTATGTGAGAGTTGCAAACCGGTTGTTATCAGAAAAAACTGCTATTTGTTCCGTGTATTTATATTTTCACATGTGTTAAATTTTCAAGAAACAACCTTGAGTCCTTCAAACGATAAGCATCAACATATACTTGTGGTATACAAGATTTGGGGGACATCTGCGAATGCCAGATCCTAAAACCTCTAAATACAAAAACTCCTCTGCTTACAATACTTTGTCTCTCTGCAACAAATTGCCAATGTTGGAAATGAATTTTGGATGGAGAGAATATTTTATTATATCTAATCAAGTTGGTAATGGACATCTGATCTCACGTATTGTTGACATATAGGCTCATATGAGAACTTGGCATTGTATCTACCTAGCAATAACTCACAGCACGGCATGTTATAATCTTGAAGATTCCACACGCATTTTATTGCATCTGACAAGGATTATGGTGCGAGTATAATGAAAAAGAATCATTGATTTCAGTAGTTAGTAGTTCAAGCATTTAGTTTTAAGCATTCCAGTGAAACTAATTATCAATACTGATCTCCAATATAGAACATTATTACAATTTGGTAATCAGAGCTAAGTTGTCAAAAAATATGAAAAACACTAACTTGTATACACGTTATTTTTGTAAACGCATTTAGTTATGGTAATTTCACCCAATAAAAATAACGAACCAATGTAATGTCACATTTTTATCATTTACATGATAAACAGATATAAAAGCAGTTCAACATATCTTGTCGCGTGAGGATTTGCATTTTGATACCTTGGAAACCAATATTGCGTTATGAACGGTTTTTTTAATCGTCATAACTTCCACTATTATATTTCTTCTAAGTATTCACTACACAAAAACACCAGAAAAAAAAATTTGCCGCTCCTTAGATTTGGCGGACTGTTAAGAGTATCTGAATATCAATCGCATGAAGAAATTTAATGACCAAGAAAAGCTCTCATTAGCAATAGATACCTTGTGATCATACACTTCTACATTAAAAATGTCACAAAACCAAAATTCTCAACCTACCTAACCTATCTTTTGAACATACAGAGTGACCAAAAAACAAAAAGTATTTAGGGAATGGGAAACTTCTTCATTATTGCTGTACTTAGTTTTCGACCTTGATAGGATTCTATATCTGCACAGTTCTATGGTGATTAGGTCAGTCCAAGAAAACCAACGTAATTTTTTATATGTCGGCCTTTCGCCTATGTATCTAGTTATCCTCAGGGATATGAATTTGTTGATTTTACACGTTGAAAGGACAAGGACTACACAGTTCATTAGTTCATAATAATGAAAAATAAATCAGAAACTAAAAGTGCAACATGACTTTTTGATTGCCTATTATGAGATAAGCACTGTTGGAGCCACACTGTATATTTGAATATGAGATTCTCAATTGCTGCATACAAATATTGTTGTGGAAAAAATTGTTCATTATGAATGATTCATCTTTGACTTGTCTTGTCAGTAATTCCTTAAATAATAATGGAGAAATAAGAATCCACAGAAAGTTTCAATTATTGTATGTGAGCAAAAGACGACAACAACGAGTGACCTGTAAATTTTGGTCAGTCCATAATAATAGAAATAGACAATCAGGATCAGCAAACAAACATGAACAATGACGAATCTAGCAATACTGTGATATAAATTCGGATGGAATATCAACAAATCTTTGTGTAAAACGGTTATTTCTAGTGCTAGTGAATGTCAAATTAGGTAGATTAGCATCTGAAAATGGTTGATAGAAAAACAGGCATTTTGTGTGAGTTTCAATCGAAAATTTTGTGCTTGGAAATAGTTTATTTTCAAGATTCAGAAGGGCATAACTTGAAAAGTATTTGACCTTTTTGAATTTTCATCCGAATTGTGTTCAGGAGACAAAACCAATAATACTAATAATACCTATTAAACTCATGGTTAATTGAATAGAAATATGAACATTCACGCTATTTGACGAAGCTGCGACGATAACTTCAATTGAACCCAGAATTGCTGATCAACTTAGGTTAGATTGACCTATTGAGCCATGCTACCAGTGCAGTGGTTGAATTAAATCAGCAGAAATGATGATTATTCAAGAATGGTAATTGTAGAGATATCTGGACTTGGTGAATCTTCTAAAAAATTCAAGATTGTTGGAGCCAGAACTGTTCAATCAATTGATTTCAAAGAATTAGCGAAACCCTACCCATATAGTAATATGGTTCCAGTTACATTATTCAAAGATGCACAACCAATGTTAATCATCAGGAAAGATCCAGCCAGTTAAGCTTTGCCAGAAATTCTTATCATTGTTCGACGTGTTCGCCTTTTCTTTAAAAAACTCTATTAAAATGGTTCATTCAAACTTCTTGATATGATCTAGTGATTTCATTAAAATAATTATTTCCAACTATTACAAGCACCAACTTCTATCACAAAGGAATATTTTTGCGAAATCATTGAAAGAGTTTTCCATTTATTGCAAACACACCTTTCAATACACGATGTATATGGGAAGCTGAATCAAAGATGTGGAAAATTTTCTTGTTTCGTTTTGAACATTATCTAATTAGTCAGCTATGCATTTGGGCAGAACGAAGAGACGATTCAAGAAATGGAAACTACCCATTTATTTACTAATTATAATTAATTAGCTGATTATTCTACTGTAGTACTATTTATTTGTACAACTTATCTGAGTGAAGCTCACTCATTATCCCCGCCCACATTAAATGAATTGTCTACCTACTCTAATTGTTTTCCTCGGCGGCTACGAATTGCGTACCGGCTATCCGATTTCAATAATTCGGTACCTACTCGAACTGTGGATCAAACCAAGAAGCCACACGAGGTACCTAATCCGGACTAGGATTAGGTACCTCGTGTAAGATTAGATCATTCTGATTAGAACAGCCTAAAAATGTGCTATTCATTAAATTGTTCTAATATAAATGAACCTTTCATAGGCAGGTAATACGTAGTTGCAAAAATGGTTGGCTCAGTTGCAGAAGTTTTACTGAGAACAGTGACCAGGAAAGGGTGATATATAGGTGTGTTATAAAATGCCAGCCATCTTTTGTTTACCTAGTCAAAATGGAACAATATACATACGGATAATCAGTTTCCTGTAATGATGGCGTTACTTAGCAGTATAATTATAAGTATAATTATACACTACTTTTCAATGTTTTCTTGAAGGAAAATTTTGGGATGATTCTTATATGTTATGATAATAAAGGTTGGTAGGTATTTACTAAATAGGTAGGCAGTTTCGTCAACACATTGCAAAATCTGGAAATCATTAATGGGTCCTCAGTTCTTGTGCGATGAAGTCTGTTTGGAAATATAATGTTTCTACAAGTCGATAGATTGTAGGGGGTCGTGCAGGCTCTACAGGAGTGTCGTATGTATGAGAAGTCGAAAGCCACCTCTGTGATAATCATTTTCTCTATCTCGATCTTTTCTTGATGAGTGAGAACAACAATAACATGTGATGTTTGCCGTAAGTATTCTCAGTGTTTCATCTAAGTGTACTCCTGCTCCTACTAGAAATCGAATTTAAGCTGATTTTGAAGAACCTCAGTGAAGAGCAAACCCAAGGAACTGTGAAAATGCGCTCCTAAACAGCATGCCAGAAATGATTGCAACAGTATCAAACTGCCGCAGTTTCAGCAGTTAACGTTTGGATATTTTTCACCAAAGGAAACCACGACACACTCGAAAACCAAGCAGATTATACACTGATAAACACTACAGTAATCTAGGCCTATTTACATTCAAGCGATATAACAATCCATCCATATATATGAAGAAATCTTCCGTGAATCTACATCGTTTCTGACAAAGACGAAGGTGATACAGAAAGATGTCCAGACTAGTATGGGCAACCCTGAAAGATCTGAAAACTCTAAAAAAACCATTGAAAGGATAATCAAAACCCCTGTACAGAATAATGAGATTATTTGAAGGCAACTCTTACTGTAAATATTAATTCTATCGGAATAATTTTTTAATCAAATCAAAAACTGAAACAACAAATAATTTATTCTAATTTCCGCTATCTTGATTTATTATAGTTGCTACCGATTTCGGCTTTTTCACGATTTTCAAGTTACCTACTGGTGCAGACGTGCAGCGATAGATATTTTTGTGTGAGAGTATGTCATACCAATTAGCAATAAACGGAGTGAATACGCTGGGAGAAGGTGGAGTTAAACCTCAAAAATGCGAGGAATAAGCCTACGAACCCGAACCTACAATTTGAAAGATAGTTTCTGGAGGACGAATATATTTTAGAATAAAATTCAACTGCAATGTTCACTTTATTGTTCTCCTTATCAAATGAAGTTGTTTTATTACATTTGGATGATTTTAATTCCCATCAGCGGTTTATGATCTATAAGAAATAGGGTTTCTGCAGTACTGTTCCCATATACAGGGTGGGACAGCGAAAACGAAACAGATTGAATATCTTCAAAACATATGTATTGTGAAGAAAATGCAAAAACACGTCGATTTTTAATTCAAGGTGGACATCTTCCTATCACAACCTCAACTGTTATCCTCTCCCCCCCCCTTGGTCACTATCACCCAAACAATTTGAATAGGGAAAGTAGTAAGTGTGACACATCATTAAAAAAGTAATTTTATAAGAAATTCAGCCATGTCAATTTTCGTTACGTAACTTTCTATTTTGGCGCCCTATAGCGGAAAAAACCACTGTTCCGTATTCCAAATTATGATACTTCATTTCCTAGCTAATTTGACATAAATTCGGTCGCAATGCATTATGGAATTTTTCTAAGGGAAGAAATGGGTCAAAAGTCAGCTGCAAGATTTGTCCCACACATACATACTAACTAACCAGGAGCAAGGTGAATAAAAGCATTTGAAGAATAAAAAATTGGAAAACCTTGCATAAATTCTAATTCAATCATCCCAAACTACATTAAATCACAGTAGATGCTCAAAGTGTTCGCCATGAAAATCCCCACATACTAATTTTGATTCGAATCGGACCATAATTACAAATTTTGTCCGCCATCTGGATGCCACCATCTTGTTTTTTTGCATTGACAAACAATTCCTAATTTCCGACCCTGATAACCACCACTTATCAATTTTGAATCAAATTAGACCATAATTTTAAATCTTGTCCGTCATTCTGAAGCCGCTATTTTTGTTTTTCCCTTAGAAAAATTCCATAATGCATTGTCACCAAATTTATGTGAAATTAGCTAGCAAATGAAGTATCATAATTTGGAATACGGAACAGTTGTTTTTCCCGCAAGACGGCGCCAAAATAGAAATTTAGGTAGCGAAAATTGACATGGCTGAAGTTCTTAAGAAACTACCTTTTTAATGATGTGCCACAGTTACTACTTTCTCTATTCAAATTGTTTGGGTGATAGTGACTAAGGGGTGTGGGGAGAGGTATAACAGTTGAGTTTGTGATAGGAAGATGTCTCCCTTGGATTAAAAATCGACGTGTTTTTGCATTTCCTTCACAACAAATGTGGTTTGAAGATATTCGATCTGTTTCGTTTTCGGTGCCCCACCCTGTATGGAGTTCAGCATCTAAACATAAACGCAAGCTTTCAGATTCCGTTTAGCGATGAATAGTTGTAAATTTGAGATTTTCGCAACCAAACCTAGATCAAGTGAAAACTGAATATGGACCAACGAATAAAATTTTAGTTCTTTGTGAACATGTTAATGGACATTTTTCCATTGATTTATTCAGGATATTATTTTTTTAACTATCTGAAAATATTGCAGTTATTGCTGACTCTTACATTCAAACCTGTCATTATATCAAGAATATTATCTTGAACTTCGTTTTTCAGTCTCGAAACTTTGGCGATGAATGAAAACGTTGCTAAAACAAGTCGATCAATTGCAAACATTTCCCATTGGATCATTTAGTTGTCTGAAATAAAATACCGATTCAATATTGTGACCACGTTTCACGACAAAGTTTTAATAGCTGTTTTAACACTTTGACGGTCTTATATTATCTGTTCACAGTGGCGTAGGAGATATTTAGAAATAATGTTCGAAGAGTATAGTTCCCTATTTGCATGGAAATGCAGTAATTCACCTAACACGATTTGGTGTGATGGTACACCTTTTCAAAGAAAAAAAAAACGAAAACAAAATATCTTTTGATTCTGGTGGTATTGTTTCATTTTTGGAGGTTGTAAGCTTATAGGGTAACTTTTCTCTCCGGAATCAGACCCAAAGCTTTTCTGTTTGTTAATAGTTATTTATGATGACGATGTTAAAAAAGCTATCATATTCGACAGTTCTTCGAAAGCACTCTTAAAACGGACATCATGCAACGTTTTTTCAACAAACACTAATAAAAGGCATCCAAAATAATGAATAAAAAATATCCGGAGTTCAAAATTACAATTACAAAGTTTAGGATCATGAGAGTTATCATTGGCTTGATTTTAAATACATAGCAACCATTTTTTATTGTTATTAGTTGCCAAAAAGCTTGTCGTATTTTTTCGAAAAATCGTCATTTTACTCAACTTTCAATATGACATTTACAAGAACATTGTCCACTTACTGAAATGAATGAAGCAGCAAGGAGAGCTACTTTTCGATTTGCTGCCGATAAAGTCCCGAAAACAATACGAAATTGCTTACCAAAAATGTCTAGTGTTAAAAGTAACAAATTTTCAAAACTATTATTTGAAGTGAGTGACTTTTAATATCTTATCTATCTTAAAATGTCATTTTTAATAATGACAGATAGTGTTAAAAGCGAACTTTCAATAGTGCTGATTGAAAAATCAATTGCGCGCCTTAACTAGCTCCTGTTTATGCTCATTTTGTTGTCACATTTAGTAAAATTGACGTAGTTGAAAGGTGGTAGTGTTTGATACTTTTTTACTTGTAATAATGCTTGAAGTGCAGTTGATAGTGTCTATACTGCTTCGAGTTGCTAGTTTTACCAGATCCTTTTGCCTCCGATACCATCAATGGTTATTTTTTGCCGTTATGAAATCATCTGTTAGCTGTCTTTGGTAATTTATTCGCCGGTAGATTTGCTTCATTCATTCAGATGTTGTTAACACATTTTATATCGAAATCTAGCTCAGTTTTAAGATTATTTTCAACTTCGAATGATATATTCTCAACCTAGATTCATTATATACGATTGAATGCTGTAATTGCTAAAAAATATGTTGAAGTTATTATATCCGTCAACCGGCTGCACCCTTACAAGCAACCCTTAAAAGTCAGAGACTTGTGCGAGCTAGGGAAGACGTCCTCACCTTTAGACGTGTGATGACAAGCACGATACCACTGACCATGCTGGGGATCAAACCCACGCCCCTGTCATTGAGAGACAATCGCTCTACCATCATGACACGGCCCATTCACGACCACCACGACTCATAATAGAATTGATGAAATGTTTTTTGTTGATTTTTAGATCCATTTTTGAGACTTGAATTCAATTAACTCCTCATTTGAAATGAACACCATGTGATTTTGATACCCTTCAAAAATCACCGCTATACTCCATTCACCATTGATTATTTATGAAGTGTGGCTATGAAATAGGAATGAGCAAATGCCCTTTTAGATTGAAGTTGCAATAGAGAGATGCTGTGTTTCAAACTGTTCCAGGAAAACTTGGTTCTTTCGAGTTATAAGCACAAAAAAATGTTTGCTCAAAATTGTGTTTTTCATTAACCAGCTATCACACAATATCATCAGTACCTTCATGAAATAATATCCTTTCACACCTACATTCATAACCTGATAATAAGCTTTAAATATCCACTCACTCATCATCTCTTTATATCAATCATCTCCATTTGGAGTTATCTAGCTCTACAACAGACAACAGGAATTAAGCCGGAAAAAAAATATATGAAATTTTTTGGGTCTAATATGTTGAGTCGATGTTGAGTTGAAAAAACTATTTTTATGTGACTTTCTTTATCAGCTCCCCTTACTATTTCTTCATTAGAAACAACTTATTCTCATTCTCATGTTTCAGTTCATTATCGAGAATCAGTGTCGGTTGTTTACCTTAGGAAGAATCGAGAGCTAACTGTTCGTTCATCGCCGAAATTGAGGATATTAATTAAACTCTATAACCTCAATGAAGAATTCCATCAAATTCGTTAAACCAACAATGAAACAATTGCTCCTTGTAACCTAATCCTATTATCAAGTAGCCTCATTTGAATATTTCGTTTATTGCTTACTAGGTATTTTTCTATTTTTACCCTATACACGTCCTCGGACAGTTGCACCACTGTTTTCCAACTGCCGCAGAGTCACTGAATAAAAACTAGCCATTTTGAATCGCCCTGAAAAATTTCAACAAGTATTCAAATACCCCTCAGCAATATAGAATAGCAATCTGGTCACGCAACGAGTAAGAGAAAGACGAGGCTTGAGGGTGTGTGGAAAGAAGCGAAAGGAACTGTGTTCGCAGATCTTCAGATGTCTGAACGTTCATCAACTGTCTATCATGATCATGAGTAACTGGATTCTTTGATTTCTGAAGCATCGGAATTTCGGCTGGCCGGACAACATTTTACTGCTGCCCTTCTTTCAGATAGAACAAGAGGACACGTGAACGCTGAGAGGTGTGCTGGTATCGTGTGTGAATTTGTTTGGTGTTTTATAGTTCTTGGGTATACGGGGCGAGTCGATAAGATCATAACGTATTAGAAACAAAATTATTTTGAGTTAGAAAATTGATATATATACATATAGGTACAGATTAAAAACACAATAATGGTGATAAACATAAGCTGATAATGAGTATAGTTCTTATCAATAATCATAAGCAATGATTCAAGTATTTCCCTAGTTACTCTGTGGTCAAACATCCTAGACTGTTTTATGATAATGTCTATAATAGATGATGTAGGGGAGACTAGGGAGGCTTGATACTGTGGGAGGTATGATACACGTTCAAATTAATCGCCTAAAATATGTTGCCATTACTAGATTTGGCAACAGCTGAGTCCTTGCACGTGGCCTTTACACTTAATATCAGTTTGTTTTCGTTAGGCGCAAAGATAACTTATCGGTGACAAAAATTCATTATTGGTTACATATTTTGTACATTTTGTAAAGGTAAGTGTAAATCTTTTGCATACAAATGTTTCAGAATATCCTGTTTATTCAATATATATGTGATAATATATAGATTTAGTTTTAATTTATCATATGATTTAGATTCGCAATATAATTAGAGTTTTCCTAATACGATGTTTTGTAAAATATTCCACATTAGGGAGGCTTGATACATGTTATTTGTGGGAGACCTGATACATGTATCATGCCTCCCGTAATAGTGGCATTTAAACAATAATATTCCTTATCACTTCAGATGCCATTCAAGTGGAAAAAGAAAACAAACAGAACAGTAACATCGCCTGAAATAGCTCTTTCACTTACTGAAGAGCATACCCAGAGGGAACGTACACCAGAAGTAGAAGCAGCATACTTGTCGAACATCACACACACCATCAACTTCAGATCATACAAACTATACACCGTAATCTGATTTTGGACAGATTACGCATAAGAAGACGCTTGAGGGCATACGACCACTTCCTCAGGCCCCGCCAAGGAAAGTACAGCTCAAGCAGGAAACCCACAATAACTAAAATTTTAACTGACACCCCTAGCATGGAGGAAATTAAAGTACGCATGAAAAGAGGTCGGAATGAAAGAAACAGAGAGCGCAATATAAAAAGAACTTTGAAAGAAAAATTGTGGACAATACCATAAATAAGACAAAAAACAAAGGTAAAATGAACAAGAAACAAAAGAATATTGTTGACGAAGATTCGATATATCAGAGGAGCCAAACACGGATCATCTGATGAGCTCACTGATATAGATACACAAATTGAGAAAGAAATAGAAGAAAATTTTGTTGCGGGAGTAGTAAATGAAAATAATTACGAGCTAGTATGATTTGCACACAAAAAAGTCAATAGCATACTACATTGGCCAAGTCTTACAAAAAGTCGAGGATGAATATTTTATAAATTTTATGCGTCGCAAAAAACCTGCTTTCTATTTTGTATATCTTGATATAAAAGATGAATTTTTTGTGCCCGAGGAAGATGTCATTAAACTACTCACCACCACCGAGTTTTGTGGCCAGATCTTCAAAAAGTTGAGATTTCCCATTAATTTTTCAAAATAGAATAATGTTCTGTAAAAGTTTTGCATAGTAATTAATAATGTGGTCAAGAATAAAAAATGTATTGTAAATAATTTGTCGGGTTTATTTAGAGTTACCCTTACCGACAAAAATTTAAAGTGCTAGATGATTTAGATTATTCAAAATTCAAAACTTTCAGAGGTAAAAGCCGCTCGACATAAAGTTATGTTTATAATAATTGTAAAAACCTAGTCATGTATCAAAGCTCCCATATATTGTATCAAAGCTCCCTCACTATGGGAGGACTGATATACACTTTGCATATTTTAGTAAAACAGTTAATAACTCAATGCACATTTTAAACTGAACTAAACTGAACTAAAGTATCCGAAATTGACTGCAAGTTATTCAGTTGTGTGGGTACCCATTTAGAGAATTTGCACGATGAATAGTTTTTTGTTATTTTGGATGGAGTGTTGAGTGTATCAAGCCTCCCTAGTCTCCCCTACTTTTTTTACTCATCTTGTTCATCCAGTTCATTATCGTTTCCGCGTTTTGGTTAAAATATCCATGGAGTTCATTATGATCTGAAGTATCCAAAGAAAAATTACTATAGTTATTCATATACTTGAAAAAACTCTATGGTCCTGAAGACATATTGGGACATCACGATGCCTAGTCTTTTAATTCATGCCACAGTCCTCTTGATATTAGATTGATTGTCCACCTGCTCAATTTCTGTGAAACTGTTTGAGTAGGTACATCTTCAATGAGTAGTATCAACTATTGGTACATAACAGCAGCTTAATCTGGGCTCTTCATTCAAGGGTTTTATTGGGACCACGTGCTCACATAGATAATCCTATATACTCAACTCATTCCTTCAAGAAATACCCCCAACTTTGGAATTCGTTTCCTATAGGAAAGTATTTCAAGTGGAATGTGTCATTCAGAAATTCAAGAAAGTTATCAATTCTACCACTTCTCCCTTGGTTCATTGTGTGTTCATTGGTATATTGATGGAGGTGGTGCTGTAGGTTTTCCGGGTTTTCCTACAGCTGAAAAGTGAATACATCACCTGAAACATCAGTAAGTCGCCCGGAGCGCCACGGCAAATAATAATAATAGCCGTCCTCTACCCGCACAGGCTATGCCTTTGGGTACACTCAACGAGTGTTTATGAGGGAGTATTATTATTATTATTATTATTATTATTATATTACAGAATTAACCATTTCGTAGGAAGCAGAACACAAAAAATCTGGGATACATCATGCCGATCAGGTCTTACATATTTTAATTGAACCAACTTTATTGTATATCTTTTGTCTCTTTACTTTTCCTTCGATAGTTCATGGCTTCTAATGAAGGTGGATTGAAATACATAACATAACATTTTCCTCTGAATCAGATCTGCAATATAAGTTTTATTATTTTCTTATTTTCTATGTCAATTTGAGATGACTCTAATGATACTTTCTCATTTTACATTATTAATCTACAATACAAATTTGCAAATAAACGTTCCAATTCAGTTTTCAACAAAAGTTGCTATGAAGCTCTTGGTCCGTGATAATTCCGGTTTTTGAATATCTACCTATATGCTACAATGAGACATCAAATAGGTACCACAGTAAAATCATTTGTAACTATTATATTAATTGGACTTATTCTGAAATTTAATTCCATACATTTGAAAAAAAAATTAAAATACATGTTGGAATTAAAACTGAGTGGAATTTGTGTAGATGTACATGAATAGGTTGAGTATTTATTTTTAAGTAATTTGATACGTGACTATGTGGTTTCGCTTATGGATGCCAAGATTACCCTATAGTTATAATTTAATGTGTAAAACATCGTATTTTGTTCATGTATCCATATTTTCAATTTGGCTTTAAACATTGGTAATGAATTGATTTTTGTTATTTCAGATGGGGTTTCATTAAAGGCTCGAGGGCCAAGAAAGGTGAAGTTTCTTTGGGCTAATGTTTTTATAGACCTTGGCTGAATTGGGATTTCTTTGATTTTCAGTCTTGTTGGTTATTTATATAGGACTATAATGGAGATTCTGCTCCAAATGAACCAAAATGACAAAAAAATCGAATTAATTTTGTATCAGCTGTTTTCTGAATGTAAACAATTCACGTGAAGTGATAGTACAAAGATCAAGTTCAGCTCTACGGTGTTGGGTGACCTTGAAGCCAAAACTGTGTTTTTTCAAATTAAAACAAAATTAAAATTATTTTAGGTTGTAGGTACATTCCGTCTCACCGAAACTAGTCGATGAACTACGATCGATTTCACACTGAAGTCGAATTAAACGCTTTAACTGAGTTTGGAAAATTATATATGTTAAGCAAGGCTCCAGTGACCGATGAGCAGTATTTTCTTTCAATGCTACCAGCCTCCGAATTTCCCCAGCCTTCTGAGTCTTTCGTCACCATACATACCACCGATCCATATGCTATCATGGGCTTATTGACCTAGTTATAGGTCATTTTTGGTTGTAGCCCCCAATTTTTTCCGCACATTCTTTTGCACAGGTTGAAGGCCATCATGCTTTTCTGGGATATTTTCTGAAGGTGTTAATTTATGGTAAAAAATAACTCCCAAAAATTATGTCAATTAGATTTTCAACACAGTTCAGAACTGGTGGCATAATTCCTCCAAGTACCCTCTTTTTTTTATTCTTTCAATTCCTCCTCATATTACCCCTTCATTACTATGTTTAGAGCATTTTGTGTTTGCTCCGAGATTGTTCCTGCAAATTGACCTTTTGCAATGAACACAAGATCATCAGCATATCCTAATATATTCATGCCTTCAGATATCAGCCCTTATAATTGTCCATCAGGTTCAATATTGGCCATCAACGGTTTGTATGCTGCATAAGCAATAAAAAACTATAACAGAAAATTATTGAATATATGAGTTGTCTCATTTGAAAATAAACATATTGTTCGTATATCTCAGAAAGTGAGCATTCGGCAACGTCGAAAATACGTACTATTTACGTAATATTTACAGTTGGTGGTTTCACACCAGTCAATAGGTTTGAACATTTTAGGAAAGCTAGAAGGTCATCACTTTTGAAGATTTCTATGGAAATTTGACCTCAACACACCTCCATCAGAATTATTATGTGTCTCAAGAAGAGGAAATTTTCGTCGATATACACAAATCTTGATTGACTGGATACATATTTCTATTTCCATCATATAGAATTGAATAGAAAGGACCCCGCACCGCATCAATGGGAAATTGGCTTTTGGTGAATTTGCTTGATTATTTTATATGTTCTAGACCTCATGATGCTGATCAAATGTCTCCATTGCACCAACGTCCTAAAATCAAAAGGTTCAATTATACAGGGTGCTAAAGTACACTTTTCCAAAATTTCAAATGGCCATTGTGACGATACTATTTCGAATATATCAACCAAATCAACTACTCATCGTTTTTTCAATATGACGACTCTGATCTACTATGAAGTATATCAATTTCTACACGGACTCAAGATATACGGGGTGAGTCCAAAGTTAGCCAGTTTAGTGATTTCTGAAAAATTGAGCGGTGGAATTTAATTCATTTTTAGATATTTGGTAGGTTACCAACATCAATTCCAATTCATGATGTAAGCATCTTCTGAATCAGACTGACATATTATATACAAGTCGTTCTTGTTTTTATGAAACTCTGCACCCGTTCCTATTATTGCTTGAAATTCTGGACAACTCGATGAATAACTGGGTTGTTCACTATGATTATCTAGATTGCAGATACAAATATCCTACAGTGAATTGTTCAACATATTTCAAAAGGTTTGTGACGAATAGAATATGGTTATGGAAACTCAACCATAATATGAATTTAAAAAAAACTACGCTGATAAATGTCAGCGAAAGACACTATTTTTGGAATCACCCTGTAAATCAACCTTTCTGTAATCCAGATTCTCACGTTATGGAATTAGATGAATAAATTTGAAATTGTTCTTATAATCCAACGTCTACAACCTACGAGCAACACTCAGAAGTCTTTGTGGTACTTGATGAGCGAAACGTGGTCTTAGATTTCAAAGTGCGATCACAAGTATGGTTCAAAATCAATACAGTGCGTCCTTTTTCACAGTTATCTGAAATAATGATATAATGTTTATGACTCGCATTAATAGCATAATAAATATCACCGAAGAAAGAAGCAACCCCTACCATCTTTTCCTCGGAGCCCGACAGTAAATGAAACACTCGAACACTTCGATAATAAACAATTTTTTGTGATGCGCAACCATATGTTAGCGATCGTTGGTGTGTGTTCCAACACACAAATTACCTGTGTGACAGCGTGATTGTATTCTAATAGGAGCGAACGAACCGTAACGTAAAGCATTAGTTCCGTTCATACCGTAATATTCTGTCTGGTGTCTGCTATGAGTCGATGACGCGCCCATATTATATGGGAACGGGCACCATGAAAATAGATGTCGAGTTTGGCTTTGTTAGTTGTGGACTTTTGTGTCGCGTTCACTCTTCATTTCCTCGCGAAGATGTTGATATTTCAATCGATGGAACAACAATTCCGAGCCTTCTGAATACCCATAGTGCGGGTTTATGGAAACCAGTAACTGTTTCATTTTAAGAAAAATATTTACAACCGAATTATTTTCCTCACAGGTACACTTTCATTGTACCTATGTCATTTATAATTCATATGACATTATCGATAAGAATATACAGAGAAGTAGTATGGTCGTATACTACAATAGTCATTTTTGCCAATAGTGTTTTTCAACTGGTCATTCATGTAAAAAAATTAGAATTGTATCTAGAGGTCGGCAAGGGGTTTCTTTTACTGTACCTAAAATGAAATTATTATTTCTTGTGGCGTTTCAAAATTTACATTAGGTCAAATCAATGTACGCCACTGCCCTTTTCTGTGCTCGATTTTTGTTTCATATTATTAAGTTAAACTTACAATTTTTTTCCGATTTTGGATTCACTTCTGAGAAAAAATTTGAAAACCGTTTGCTTGCATGTAGGTAAGAGGAAAAATATTTAACTGATTTCATTAAAAAATTTATTTATTTTGTTTCACTAAAAAATTCATCTAAATTGATCCAAGTGACCACCATATTAACTGGATGATGATAACTGAAAAGGCGCCAAATTGCAAAAACTGAGATAAAGGTTTCAACTAACGGTTTGACATTCATTTATTATGTGTAAAAGTTTCAAGCACCTTCTAGAATTCTGGCGACATGATCCAAGCGACTTTGAAGGAAGAGGCAGTTTTCTATTATAGAAAAATGTCCAACATTACGATACCGTTCACGGAATATGATCAAAGTCGCTTGGTTCCTTTTCAATTATCATTATTGAATTTTTCAATACCAAGTTCGCACCTACGGACAACAGACTTTGCAGTTGCAAGACACTCTGGTGGTGTGATCTCTCGTGCTGCTTGAAAAATCCTTTTCCGGAGAGTGGCATTCCCACTGATTTTGTTGTTGAGTTTGTTTCTTTCAAAATTTATCAATTTCCACCTAACCTTGATTTTATTATTTCTATTTAACATCTTCATTAACTTCACATGATTATTTATAAGTTCTGTAGGTTATCTGGATTTTCCTACAGCTGAAAAGTGAATACTCCACCAAAAATCAGTAAGTCGCCTTGGAGCGCCACGGCAAATAATAATAGCCGCAGTCTACCCGCACAGGCTATGCCTTTGGTACACTATATGAGTGGTTATGAGGGAGTATTATTTTCCCACAGGAATATCCCAGTCAGGCCCTGTTTCAGGAGTCCTGATACAAACGGAGGGCGCGCTGGTGTGTCATTAACCCCAGTAAACACTTTCCACGTCCGTGGGATGAGCGATTACTGGGTCCTAGAATCATGTGCCTTGTGTATGCGGAGTGAACCAAGAACTACGGCCTTCGGCATTCTTCCGGCTAAGTTTTCTGCCGCATCACGGCAAGCCGATATGATTTTCAAGTTTGAGAGCATGTGTCCATCATTCCACCACGGACCCCTATTGTCAGAACCAAAATCTTAACAGAACGGTTTGGATGAAGCCTGCGGAGTTCAAAGAGTAGATCTCGATATTTGTTTCGTTTTTCCTCCTCGAAAACTCTATGACGAAAATCTTCCTACTATGATCGAGAAGGACTACATCGGGCTTATTGGCTTGTATTTGCTTGAGGGTGGGGAATGAGTAGTTACAATAGATTCGGTACTTCTCATTTTTCACAACTGACTCAATATCCCCCGGAGCATAAGGCAATACCAGTGTCTCATCAATACCGAACGTGTGTAGAAGGTGGTACTTCAACACTCATAGTTATGCCTGTGGGTATAGGCTGAGACTGCATAAGCTGGACAAGCTGACAGAAAATGCATTATGGTCTCAGCTGCCCCACGACACGCACTGCATCTATGTTAGGGGCCTCTACACCGTTCACGCGACTATGATAGACGAGGGTATTGAAGACACCAGCTGGGCAGGCCATTATGCATCCCTCGATTTCTGACTTCAGCACACTTGACCTGAGAAAAGCGAAGGTCAGGTTTCTGGATAAGTTAAGGTTTTCAATGTTCTTGAAGAAGACTCCATGCTCACTCTCGCTCTCCGCAGACGTGGGATTTTTGCTGAACGGATTCCAACTCGGTGACAGAGTTTGGGTTCGTCCGTTCAGTGTCAAATACGAAACCGAGTTCATCGGCTGCAGGGGTTGCTGCCTTGAAAAGAAATACTCCAATCCCTGCTTTATCAAAATCGCATACTAAGCAGAGAAGGTGATCTGAACTCCTGATGACTTTACACCCTCCATCCAGTACCATTGTGTTTTGTAGACACTCCAAAGTCCTCGGCCTTCCCGTTGTCTGGGAAAGTATAACCGTAGGACGGATGATTTAGGATGCAAGCTCCCATGAAAATGCATCATTATGCGAGTTTGCTCGTTGGCTTGTTGCAGCTCTTCCTGAATCCATTTCATCAATCCAAAGGAGTAAAGTAGAATCGGAACGGCAAGCATATTAGTTACAGCAACTCTGTTCTTCCCCGACAGTTCTGATGACCAAATCTGTTGTAGGTTATGCTGATACTGGCCGCGGAGCTAGTTTTTCACAGTAGTTACCTCTTGGGTGTTGCGTTGTTTCACTCCTAGGTAGGTATACGTGTCTCCGGCATCCAGATGGTGTACGATTGATTCGTCTACGAGCTGAACGTTCTTTCCATATTCCTCGTATGGCCCTCTTTTGAGATGAACCGTGGCACATTTGTCGATCACAAACTCCATTCCGATAGTATGCGTGTACTCTTGCACCACCCTTGAGGTCTCATGAAGATATTTTTCTCCGGAGGCATACATTTTAAAGTCATCCATGTAAAACAGATGCCTCCGGTTGCTAGGGGTGCCGCAGTTGTATCCGAAGGTTTTCCGTAATGCAACGGACAATGGCATTAGTGAGGTGCAGAAGAGAAGAAGGCTGAGGAAGTCTTCCTGAAACACGCCCCTTCTGGAGATAACCTGCTCCGTTTGGACTCTGACTTGACCAGATGATATGGTGAAGCGAGTCCTCCAGAGCGGCATCAGCTGTTCAATGCATCTCACTATTTGATCGGGTACCGCAAGGCATCTGAGCAAATGCATGATAAGCTCATGCGATGTTGAATCAAATGCCTTGCGATAATCGATCCAGGCTATTGAACTAATGTAATATTATTAATATTATTACTATTAATGATACTGAGGCATGTGGGGGAGATGTGAAGCTGAATACAATCCTGCCCCTTTTACTAATTTCACAGATTCCTGTGATGACCAATGAATACGTTAAATGTGATGTGAAAGGATAGTTCGGAAAGTGCAAACAAGGCGGAATTTTACGTGTTCTCTTCATCTGAAAAGTTTTATTTGCTCATTCATGGGCCACTTGACCGGATGATATTCCTAATGCGGGTCCAGGATACGGGCAGAGCAAAATTAAAGATTTTTTTCTCTTTAGAATCTCAGACGGAATCGATTTGGGTTGCCAATTCATGACACCGCATGTTCAGGAATATTGAAACGGAAATAACAGCTCACCAGGAAATTCATTTGTAATGCGTTATGTCTATGGTTTTATTTACTGGAAAGATGAAAAATTAATACCTTTAATAATACAGTTTGTCGATTGACCTCTGAACACTCTATTTACTGGAGTCATCATTGAGAATGTTGAAGGTGTTTTCGAATTTATATGAATTTTATTCAAAAGAAGTGAACAACATTTTTTGACGTAAAGTTATTATCTAATAATAAAAAGTTGATTTATCAATTCATTACGGCCAAACGTATAGAAGGAGTATTTTCGTCGGCAAGTATCTAACAGAAAACAACTGCTGTCCTCTACTACCATTGAATTATATCTTGGCAAAGTTTTTCAAGAAAATCATTTTGCAATGTAATTTTATATTTATCATCAACGAAGGCTACTTCACAGAACTGAAATGAAACATATTTCCAACTCAAGCTTGAAATTACTAAGATAAATCAGTTGGCATGTAGATTTACCCCCATTTGAATTTAAACATCAAAGTACCCTTCTTTCTACACATTTCTACAGAGTAGAAAAAAGAGGCAAATATCTCACAGAACACTGGCTAATACGACGATGGACATTGAACTACATCTGACAGATATATGTGCAACGTTCTTCCAAGAAGACCCAATTGCAAGTGCTCATTTTATAATTGAACAATATATTATCATTTATTTGGCTGGTGATATCCATTTGCAGAACTGAAATGTTTCGAGGTTTTTCCTGCTAAGGTATTGACAACATTAGAGTCGTCCAGTTCCTGCATATCTTCGTAAATCTGATTACCTCTTGACCCCTTCAACATTGACACTTCTAACAGGTTATTGCTCGTTTGCCACGGAAACGCAATATTTTTTTCATCCATGGAACTGATCTAGGTCAACTAGATGAAAATTCCTTCTCGTAGTGCCGGAAAAAATGCACTTTTTAAATTTGTGTATGAAATTTTCTACAAAACTTTGTGTAATTTTTTTGTTTGGTAGGGAGTTATATAATGTTACATATTTGATATGTGAATGAACTTCTGAAAAATTTGGCTCTGAATTTTGGAGGCGTGAGGGTACCCCTAAACTTTATGTTTAAATTATTGATGCCCACGAAACTTTTATGAAATCGACATGCGGAGTGAAGAAATCTTTTATTTTCCATGTTCAACCAACAACCAACCATCTGGTATAAGTTTAGCAGTGTATCTTCTCGCGTTCGCGCACACCGTAAACAAACAAGTTTCAAATAGGAATTTTGCATTTTTTGTGGGTTTTGTACTATTCTTCTGAGTAAGATTGGAACCATGAAGACATTCCCCAAAATGGATTATTGATAATACTATCGACTCACAAAGTTTCCAAAGATAGATATGCTCTTTGAATTAGATTAATTATTTGAACTCAAGAATCCACATCCACTAGAGCAAGTCGTTCATTATCGATGGTAATATCATGCAGAGACAAAATATTCTCTGTCCCAAAATCCAAAATGTTTGATTTTCTAGAATAGATGTTGTTACGGGTTAACTTTGCGACTCACCCCGCAACACAAATCTTCACACGTTCCGGCGATTGATAGAGGAAAGTAAAAAGCATTCTCACTACTATTCAGAGACACACCCTGTTTATGATACCATCCAGATGCTGGTCCATATGTAGGTTGGTTTTTCTATTCCCACTGATATTTTGAACCCATAGGTGTTTCTTTATTTTATATTGAAAACCACAGGATTTCCATCAGTGAACCGTATTTTAATGCGGTTTTGTGAAATGAAATGCCGCCGTTATCTTATCACTGGGTCAGTTTTTTGGACTTATAAAGATAAGAAATAAAGAAATGAGTGGTGGAGTATTTTTAACGAGACATGGAATCGTTGGAAGTGGATTTTTGAGAGAAAGGTAAATTGGTCGTGGAATTTTGCGGGAATATTTTGAGAGAGTTACCGTCTGTTTTTTTTTGTTGGAGTACTACTTGCTATTGTGATTAACACTGAGCGCGAAAGACCTGATGCTCCCAGAGCAAGTCTGGAACGTAGGATTTACTAGGTGAACGAGAACGTTTAGGAAAGAAATTAAACACCTGTGCATATAAGGGCTCTCAAAAGGAGGCAATATTTAATTATTGAATACGATTGGTAAGTCAGTTTTATGATAAATAAAAATTGTAGGGTTCCAGTCCGAGGCACCATCTTGGCAAAGTAGTGGGCCGAAGAACCATATAGACTCTCCCTCTACTGAGGTTGTTCACAGTGATTTCTGTCTGGTTTATTTGTTTGTTTATTGTCGCACTAGAGGTAGACCCTTCTGGCCACCTGTTTCGCGTATATATGTATATAGATCCATGTTATATGTAAACGAATCGCGATACACCAAATCTGGCCATATTCTATTTGTAAGCGGCTCCGTGACGCATTTACTTTTAATAGTCCCTCTTCTTATTGGGAGTGAGTCAGTATTGGTGGTAATCATTATTTGTTATACCATGATTATTGAGCTGAAGTGATTATTATTATTATTAGTATTATTATAGTATTTTCTAGAAAGGACTTTTTATTTAAAGAATTTTTGAACTCCTCTACCATTTGGGATATTGTCTGTTCAATCCTGACCATCTTGGCGGTCCACTAGTTAGGGCTGGCTCATTAGAATTTAACTGGTGGCGCCCATTTTAACATCTAATAAATAATAGGAATGTTTGCATACCCACCCCCAACCGAACTGAGCTTGGGCATGAGGTTGCGCTTCTTGAGCTAGTGAGCAGACAATAATCGATAACATCTACAGCGCGTAATAATGTGCAAACAATGATCCGATGCCTTGCTTATAGATTTTTGAAGATGTTCTTCAATAATACTATCAACTATTTCAACATTATCGGAATCGAAATTGAAGTAGGTTATTGTGTCATCAACCTAACAGTACCAATGTTTAATCAGTTCAGGAGTGGACCTGATATCGAAACTTGAGGCACATACGGTTTGAGGCTCATACTTGTGAGGGAGTACTGTCCATACTAACATATAATATTAGCAGTATACTTATCAACTTAACAACGTAAAACATTTTCCATGGTCAAATTCAAATTTACTTTATACACGTCATTACATGGTACATTCCATTTTTTACTTATATGATTGAAAAAATCATTCGTTTGTCCAAAAAAAATTGTTTCTTGAAGTCTTGAGAACAGTTATTTTTGTACTAGTGAAACGAAAAACTATTCTTTTTTTCAATTGGATGCGGAATTTATTGATTCCCATTGAGCAGGGCGTGGATAAATTAAATACAACTGAATGTTTAGGTTGTTAGGGTAGTATAATTTCCTTGATGGTTGAAAAAAAGTATACCAAATACTCTACTGCAAGCATTACAAAATAGGAGATAGAATACTATGAAGTGTAAGTTGTGCTGCTGCTAAAATAATACTACTGCATCTACGCAAATCCACTCTACGAGCAAGCTGGAGCTATACCAAAGAATTTATGAAGCATTACAACTGTCACCTAGGAATGCCCATCTAGTATAGATACTTGAGGTACAAAAACGATAATTTAATGGTAAGAAATGATTCCTCAGATTCAGTAAATTCTATTGCAATATTTCCAATACCTAACTATCTCTTATTTCAGAACTCTCCAAGTTGTATTATGGTACAAGCTCTGTAAAATTTTTATATTTCAATCCAATTTCTGGAAATTATTTTAATGAACTGAGTAGTAAAATTGGTTGTTATATTTTCTGGAACAGTAATAGTGTATCCTTTCTAAATTCTGGTAAACTCAACTAGCCCGTAACACAGAACATGAAAATATCTGTTACGGTATTAGTCATGTAAAGGATATAACTGAAATATAAGGAAATGAAACGTAAATGTTATTCATGCTTCTCGAATGATATAATGTGTAGATAACGCAGCAGGTGTTATGACCCATAATGTTCTCTCATTATGCCCCAAGGCACAATGACACATCACTAGTGTGTATCCTTCCCGAAAATTACGTACCTTCTCGTTATGGCGAAAATTTTAGAATACTTTGTTTAATTTATATTTTTTATGATTTACTTATAACTTCCTTAGATTATTCAATGTAAACACTGTAGTTAGTTCTAAACATGATCACAATCAGTAACACCACATGTGTAATATACACGTGTAATATAATATGCATTATTTCTTCCTCGATTCCTTCATTCGATCACTATTTATTTGTTAGTATTCCTTGAAGTTTCATGAGTTCTTTAGAAATATACGTAGTGACAGCAAACCCTTGCATCCCCCTATGTTCCTGTCTTTTCGCGAACCTACCCCAAAGTCCTCACAAAGCTGAAATACACCCTGTACCTACCTAATCCTAATTAGATTGATCCGAGAAACACTCTTCACCAGCGTGCAGATGTTGCAGGTGGCTGAATAACCACCGGGCTCATCCACACACTGTTCGAGACCAACGTTGTTTATGAGACAGGGCCCCTTTGTGCGGCCGACACTGCGATCTACGACTCCCCAGCGCTGTATACCACTCAAGAAGACCTTACTTCTCGACACCGCTTGCCTAGTCTAGCACCAAGTGCTGCCAATCCATCAATCACCTCGTCAACGCGAAGTTACCGTTCTGCGTAGATCGCTGGTAATTGGTGTTGCGGAGGAATTTTCTTTAACTGTAACTTTTATCACTGGCAACACGCATTCCATGATGATTATAGTGCGTAATGAAGGAATGCCACAAGGTTCTCTTCACGTACCGAACTAAACATTTTGATTTCAGTAACATTTCTGGAATATTTTATTCGATTTTACATTATCAGGGTTGAATCGATTACAACTGAATATGTTATTCAGTTGTACCTGGAAGACTCTAAGCAACTAATGTGAATTTTTCAAAGGAGTTTTTCAATTAGTATTACCTGAAATTAAGACTCTGTATATAATCTTCATTTGTTTAATAAATAATATGCATTCAAATTATCTTGCCAAGTTTTTCAGTCCTATTTTTCGTTTTATTTATACATGTTCTTTGAATTTTGAAGAAAGCCTCAAATTGCACAGTATGTAAAACAATTTCTTACTTTATATTTAATCTATTATTGTCCTTATATTTATATTGCAGCCCCATAGAAAGTAAATAAACGTTTGCCAAAGCTCGGGTGCAAAAAAGAGTATACTTCTTTTCACAGACCGAATCCCCGATAGTAACAAGTTTCTTAAAAAATTTCTTCGGGTGATAATAAAAAAAAAAACGTGATATTACACTTGTTTATTATACCAGGTGACACCTGTAGCAGCCTTTATAGTTTATTCATTGAAGATACCTATTAAATGGAGATAGAACTTCAAATTGATGGCTATATATCTATAATAATCACGCCACGTTTTTATATTGAACTTAAAAATATGTGTGTAAACAGAGATATGCCAAATTATTTTTTACTTTTCAGAGCATTATTTTATAAAATCGTTTAACCGAAAAAAATTCATTATTTATTTCATTTCCTACTTTTTAGTCTTAATCAAAATTAAACAAAATGCGAGATATATAATTATTGCTTTCGCAACCTTTCCCAGTTCATAAATATGACAACCGCATGTATGTATTCGCTTTGGTTACAAAGTTAGAACTCTACTCCCTTCACATACCTCACCCACTCTTCCTAACGGTTTTTTCATTAACTTGTATTGTCACCATAAATTTGAAAACTGCAATTTGCCATCTTCAAACCCTTCACCCACCCCCTAATTTTTTTTTCATAAATTTGAGTTGTCACTGGATCAAATCATAAATCTAAAAATCGCATGTTTGTATCTGTTTTCATTTTAAATTTCTAAATATATTTCCTTTACACCTCTCACACACCTTCTACTTCCGTTTTATAAAATTATATGATCACTAGATCAAATCATAAATCTGAAAACCACATGTTCGTATCTGTTTTGGTTCCAAAAGTACGAATTTACAACCTTTACACCCCTCAACCACACCATACCCCCCAAATTACTCATAATATTGTATTGTCATCGGACCTACTTCATTTATCCATTCATGGACTTCATCCATGACCCTTTGGAATATTGACGGTGCATTTTTGAGTCTAAAAGGTATTCTTAAGTACTTGAATTATCTTTAAAAATTTGTGAATGAAGTTGGTCATAAATGCAGCTGTTTCGTTTAATTGTATCATCATTGAGTGTTGCATAAATATCTATTACGTATATAGCCGGGAAATAGTTTTTTTTGTTAAATGTTTTATGAAAATGGTTGGAGGAAACGGTATTTTCACTCAAATGTATTACTTTCTTCGATACCTATGAACAAAACAGTTACTTGGCAAAATAAAGTAGATAATAATAGCAAATAATAGTACAAAGCAAACAGGTTGCAAAACAGAAAGGTAATGAAGCTGATTTTTTTGTGTAATCACCTTCGTTTTCTGTAAAACCGTTTACTAGTCCATGGAAGGAAAATGTTTTTATCATTTTTACTTTCGAAAATAACCCTACATTTATACCTCACACTCTGGAGGATATCCTTCACTTTTATGAGGTCCTTTATTTTTTGTTGTATGCTGACGATAATACGGTTATGTTCTGACTCGGTGAATACAAGCTCACCTGACACCAACATACTGGAAAGTAGTGTGAATCAGAGAAACCGGTCTGCCTGTTTCAACAAAGAATAAGGCCAACCAGATACAGAATTCGGAATGATGGAGAATAATCCTGACTGCAGCAATAGAAGTCAGATAGATATTGATATAGAAGGTTCTGTTTTCAAAAAAAAAATGAGACCAACTGGAGCTGCAGTACAATTCCTGAAACTCTTTCAGCTCATCATAATGGATGGTGGGTTGAGGTAGTGGATTTTCTCAAGAGCTATGACTCATACCGTAGCATAGGACAAATTTACGTATCGGCAATGAGTGTGAGTGAGAGATATATTCAAGCTGTTAAGAAAATCCACCACCTCTTCCTAATGGAAAACATTCATAGACCTGGCCCACGTACGAATGACTAACAGTGACAGGCCTTGCCCCAAAGATAGTCTAAACTTTTCACTCGCACAGAACAGTATATTATTGCAGGCTGAAATGCATGCGTTACAATAATTGGATCGTGAACATATCGGAAGAGCTAACGAGAATCAGTAGACCCACTTCGTTCACGATAAACATGGATCACTAAAAGCTCTGATGTTCCAAAAAGTGAGGTCGAAACGAGGCTGTAAAATGAAATTGTTTCGATAGAAGAGCATTAATTGAAATAAGTGGTTGTTTGGTAGGGATCAGCCAATCCATGTCGCTAGAAATTAATTGAATTCATCAGTTTGTTGTTCCAAACCGTTTGGAATAAAGAAAAGGATCCGGCTATTAATGTGTTTTACGTGTACCCAGTTCAGTTTTAATTACATTTCAAATGGAACAAGAAGTGGACATTTCGCTTACAGTTTTCTTAGAACCTGATAAGAATACGTAATGAAGCGTGTATAGTTCGGCTCAAAAACTTTCCACGGCATTAGTATTAGTTTTCTTATGGAAGGAATCATTATTTACAATCTGTTATCACAATGATGCAACAGAAATATCCGAGAAAACTATTGTAGGTGAATTTGTTGGGCATATATTCATGTCAAGATTCAGATGCTTTTGAATCTGGAGACTGCGATCTTGAAGCGACACAGTTGCTTGCATATCTGGGAAACTGATGTAGTGCAAAGCAAAAATTCGATTTCGGAGATGCACAGTTCAACTCTGGTAAAGTGATCTGTTTAGTTGTAGATGAATTCGCTCATTCCTAATAGCTTAACCAACTTTTTGAATTGAATAAGTCGATATACCTCACTCTGCATCTTTATCCAACAGTTTTTGTATATTTTGGCTCTCCTAATTATCTATCTGTATTCTTCCTTTTCTAAACGTGTTTGTGAAACCATAATCTGTTCATTTCCACCAAATATTTGCTCTTTTGTCACAACCGATCCTAATATAGGAATATAATCGAAGGCAAGGTAGGAAGGTCAATAATGATGATTTGCCAAGAGAAGACTATCTTGACAATGGACACTTTGAATGGACGAATGACATGGAGGCGGATCGCTGAAATATTGCCACAAAAACATAAAGCTTATCTGAAAAAAATGCGTTTTCTATAGGTGTAAAGTGTGGAAGCAGTGGAAGACACCTAAAGAATGTTGCTTTTTTCGCCAAAACTATTGGAGATTATGGATCGCATATTAGGAGTCAAGGTTGTCAGAGTTTCTTCTCTGTCGGATATAAAGGGGGGCACTTCACACTTCCAAGTCATTGAAGCCCCAACAACTGGCTCGAGTGGATGCGATGATTTACCAAGTCCTGGTGTCTGGTAACCTCTTTATGTATAATACCGCTTGATAGATTACGAATGATGGCAACTGCAAAGAAGTCACTAGTGATCATTATGGAAAAACTTGAAGTTTTGAATGCTGGGAAAACATTTAACAGTATCCACAACCGCACAATTTATGTATCTATTCCGGCCGTAGCGCAGTTCGATACATCCTGCAGGAGGCTTTGTCTGCCTGAGTACAATGGTCTGTGAATCCCGATAACTCTAAAGCTCCACGTGCTCTTGAATTTTTGAAGAATGTTGCTGCTCCAGACTCTTATGAACTGATAAATTGTTGCCGGAAAATATGCTCTGAAATATTTTCCGCCCATCCCATCCACATTCTGTCAATAATTCTCAACTCATTTCTGGATGGAGAGCCACATTTTCTAGATTGGTTTGCCGAACCGTGCATATACCCAAAAACGGAGATTACCGGATCCAAAAATTACAGATTGAAAACATGCTTTTTTTTTCATTTGATCATAGGGGTAAAAAAGGGGGACACTGGCCGTAAGGAGAAACTCCTCTTCGACAGATGCATCATGCAGGATTCCGTGCAGTATAAAAATATTTTCATTGCCTGCGGTCTGATCTGAACAAGTAGTAGAATAATCGGACAGCTGATGCTACTCTGGAGGACTTGCTTTACCAAAAGATATGGAGATGTAACAACCCAAACAGACCAGGCACTCTTTAATACTCATCAGAAATGGCGTGTTTTAGGAAGTCTTTCCTATCTCTTTTCTTTCTATATCAAAGGGATTCATGGTTATTAATTATTCATTATTCTATATGGATGACCTTGAACTTTATTCCCGGTAAGAAAAGTATTTATATCAGTACTCAAAGGTTGTGAAAGGGTACACGTATGCTATCGGCAAAAAATTCGGTATCGAGAGATGCGCTGCATATGATATCAAAAGAGGACAATGTGAGGAATTTTACAAAGAGTGCGGCGGCCAGCTCGTTGACGGAAGCATCCGACATCATCTTGATACCGTATATTTACCAGGAGGGGTATCCTCAGTTGGTTCTCCGCAGCAAATATTAGAGCAAACTTATACATTTTTGGTCATCAGATCAGAACTATTGTTAGATGTTGGGTAAGGGAGTAGTGTTGGTTCATAGATAGGAATGTACTTTATAACAATACGAAAGAAAAAATTTGATATTTCGTTTAACAACTGAGTAGGTACAGCAACATTATTCATTGATTGATATGTTTGATTTTTGGTTTACGCATACTTGTGATTTTCATTGGCGAAGATCTTTCCGTTATACTTCCAAATTTTCTTCACTGTGGGGAGGGGGCACCGTGGCATTTTTCACTAGACTTTTGTATTGGCCAATTCCTCAGTGAAAACTCTTTTGTTATCCGACAATCAGCCCTATGCTGTTTCACTTCCGTTAAAAATAACGTCACCGTTATTCGACATTCGAAATGGCGAATAACGGTGACGTTATTTTTAACGGAAGTGATACAGCATAGGGCTGAATGACTTGCAGGTATTAAAAATATTTGGTTGATTGATTTGCTAGTTTTAGAGTTATTGGTCTTTGCTTTTTACTTGATTCGGGTCGTATGCCAATTCTAAAAACCCAAGCTTTTGCGTTTTTGATGACTATAGAACTGTTACAGAGGAGTTTCATTATTTTCTTCTCAAATCTTTTTTTTCAGCAGATGATAAAGATTGGTCCATTTTTGTTTTATTATGATACGATACTCTTCTCATTTAAAGATTTTATATCCTCGTGTAGATCAATGTGTTAGTTATTGTCAGTAACTTCGTTGAGAGTATCTTTTATCATTACTGGCGTAACTTATGTACTGTAGATAAATGGAATCGACCTAACGTTAGTGATATTTTCACAATATTTCATCCTCTCTGGTCCAGTTCATTGTACTGTTTTGGCTGAGCAATTTAACGTTTGACTACACAGAGAGAGCTAAACCACACGAAAAAAGTAGGACTTGCCTCAAAATTTATCACAATGTTTTTGACTTGTTTTTCTGTCGATGGACCTCACGAAATAGGGTGGGTGGGTTCTGTCGTGAGTTCTGTCCACGAAGAGGAAGGCGTCAAAATTCATGTATTATAATGATGTGAAAACCTATAGGACCCTAAGAATCCCTTATCCATGCTCGAATTACATGTTAAAATATGGCACTTTCGCACTAGTCTCGTGATCTCTTC
This sequence comes from Chrysolina americana, assembly GCA_958502065.1. NCBI lineage: Eukaryota > Metazoa > Arthropoda > Insecta > Coleoptera > Chrysomelidae > Chrysolina > Chrysolina americana. The sequence goes on along the minus strand of OY293410.1, from coordinate 34,991,125 downwards.
TGGTTGTTGCTTGTAAGGAAGACAGTAGTATATACCTCAATTACTCTGTGTTCTGTATAGCCTTTGTAACTGTTACCATATCCCACTTCAGGAATAACACTATCAATTCTCAACCCAATGATAACGAAACAAACTTCATATTTCGAAAACTCCACTGCAATGATTATTTGAACTCGGTTTCCGAACTTGACGCCAATACATTAACATCATCAAAATCCTCTGAGGTTCCTTTTCATCCTTGATAACACTGCAAAATCGCATGTAGTATATCATATGTTAAATTGTGTGTAACGGAAAGGACTACGCTTGATATGGTATGCATATGCAGTGTTGCCAACCTCAGAAATATTACATAGAATTATGTTAACTTTCACTGGGTATCACAAGCAGTTAGTATGTTGAAATAGTTTTGATTTGTGGAACAAATGAAATTTTCTAATTACTTCAATTGCTTCTAGAGTAGATTTTGTTCGGGTATTCATCACATTACAAACTGAAGACATATTCCATACCAGTTCCGTGTTCAATCGATGATTTAATCTTCCTGAAAATGATTTATATTTCCTTATGTTTCTCAATTTGTGAAATTTTTCAATGCTGGATATACATCTCCGTTACATTATGAGTTGATCAATCGTTCGCTTATTATAACACTTTCAGAGCCAATCTGTCACGAATATTTAGATAAATATTTGAGTTTAGGTATTGCTTTGAATAATTTTCTGGAAGATCCTTTATTTTTTCGGTGTAAATTCCAAGAAAATGTTGCACCAATGTGGTATATTCCTTGGATTATAATCATTCTCCTAGGCTTTCTATGTTAGGTTGATAGAACAAGTGAACGGAGGTGCAATTAATAGTTATTTATGTATCAAGGGCTTAAAGTAGGCGTTTATGGCCTGCGGCGTGGATAATGGCCCGAAGGTGTTAGCCGAGGGCCATTACACGCTGAAGGCCATAAACGCATTTTACGCACGTGATACATACAAAATTTTATGCAATAGCGGTTTATACAGTGTCCACCAAAATCTTGGAACAGCATGGGAAACTAACTTTTATGAAGAATGACATTTTCTGAGAAACTATTTATAAAAAAGTTTTTCATATGGCTCCAAGATTTTGGCGGACACTGTATATATATTTATATCGCAATTATCGTGTCAATAATCATCTCTGTATACTGAAATAGATTCATTTATTCAAATTGTACACAGAATACCCAGTATATACCCACCTAATTATGACGTTGTTAAGCAAGCTGGTTGTTGTCTAGCAACAAATTCAATAAACAAGGTAAACGGTCATCTTCATGTTTATCTGAAAAAGTGCGTGAGTGAACTCAATACGAAAATTATGGAATCATCAGATGAAGAACATAATAATATACATACCAATGGAAATTTTGGAATCTGCTGAGAGTGCCAAACTCGAACTGCTACCAACAAAGTCAAAGAAACTTTACGAAAAGACGTATAATGAGTTCATAAAATGGCACAATGAAAATAATGTGAGGTGATTGCAGAAGATATATTACTGGGATATTTTTTTGAGAAGTCCAAGAATCGAAAACCATCTTCTTTATGTAGATTATGAATAAAAGTTGTTAAATGAGTATTTCTTTATCGAACTGAATTCATTGTTTCGTGGTAGGTCTTCCGTGAAATTATGTGCGTAGGTATATATGGACAATTTTAGTATATTGTCTACTTTACCGCCCTTGTGCTATGATGCGCCCACGGGCGGCAAAGTGCCACTTTACGCCCGGCGAACCGGGCGGTAAAGTGTACTTTACCGCCCGCTAGTGCATAAAATAGTTTATTATGATTGTGGACCTTCCAGAAATTACAGAATTGGGATCCAACAACTAAAACACTAATTAATTTCTCCTTTACCTATATAGTAATATAGGTTTATGATTTATCAGATTTTTATTATAATTTCATCTATCATTGAAAGTACGTTGACAAGTCAATTTTGATATCGATTAATATTTAAAAGGTAACTTTAATGAGGGTAGTTTTTCCACAATTTTCATAGGTTGGAAACATATTTAATCAAGGTGGCCCAACGAAAAATTAGTTAGTTTCACCAATTCACGTTGAAAAGCTACCAGTTTGATAACATTTGTGGAATCGTTTATACACTACTCTATCAAGTAAGGGAGTGGCGATTCAAAAACTGCCTCCTTTAGCTCATTTTCAGTAAGTCTTCACCACAAATGTTTGTACCTGATATTCACAAGATGAAATTCGCACAATATGCATTCTACTAGTAATTTAGTAAAGTCTGAAGGCGAAGTTGATACGGCAACATTGTTCCTAAGTAAAATAAGGACCACACTGAGAGGATGGATGCAATAAAATAATGTTCCACTCCAGTGACCAGCAGAAGACTTCGCTTGTTTTAATAAAACTAATACGCCGTCTTGTTCGTCTGTTATTATTGATATATTTTATTTGTTGGCGGATGAAAGGATTCGATGCTGAGAGAATCTTTTGAATCCCTCCATGAAGGTGGTGGAAATATGTTTGAATGTTTTAAAATCAAACACTGTACCCAATAAACGAGTTTTTCAAACTGCCACGGTTCAAATATTTCGAGGATTATGCAACTTATACCAAGATAGCTGTTTTGATTGGATTGAAATGATTCTGGTGACAATCAAAAACACCATGTTTAAACATAAGTATAATAATGAAAATACTTCGTATAAATACTGTTAAAGTGTACCCAGAGACACAGCCTTTACGGGCTATTATTATTATTGGCCGTGGAGATTATATTATTATTAGTCACTCATACATGGGAATCAGATAATCAACTCACAATATATATTATTTTCTATTTGTCATATAAATATTGGATAAACTATTTAAAATTTAGTCAGAAACTCAATATTTACGATGTAATTACTTTTTCTGGAACTTGGTTGAATGATAAAATAAAAAATGAATCGATTCTACTTACTGGTTCCATTTTATCCGAAATGATCGTGAAAGTCATGGTGGAAGGGTAGTTAGTCATTTCCCTGATACATTTTTTTTTCGTGCGACATTCAGCCCTATGCTGTATCAATTCCGTTAAAAATTACGACAACGTTATTCGCCATTTCCGTTATTTTGCTATGATTGATAATAGCAAAATAACGGAAATGGCGAATATCGGTGACGTTATTTTTAACGGAAGTGATACAGCATAGGGTTGAATATCTGACAACTTACCTATAACCGAACAATTATGAATTTCATTGTTAAGAAAAAATTGGAACACGCCGTTGGAGCACCAATCCAGTCCTTTCCAATATCCTTTTTCATGTTCCATATCGAACTATTTTCTCGATATGTTGTTTGTGCATAAGATCTAATGATTGATTTTGTGTATCCAGCAAATAGAATACACATTAAATTTTATACTACTATCAAATGATATAGTTATAAATAATTGGAAGACCTCAACAATCGCACGGTGAAGCTACAAGCAATAATATTTGGAAGGTACTCATCATTTGGATTTGGATTTTCACGACGAAAATTTCGGAACATCTCATTTATTCTACTTAAATCAATATTTTTTTGCAATAACACCTTAAACGATGATTTTTGTTGTCCAATAACTAATTGAACGTCAGCGTCGACTCAAACTTTAATTTATGTCTTATTTATATTAAAATGCCTGCAAAGCATTCGATAGAATCTGCCATCAGCTTTTTATCAATTAGGTGATTCGTTTCAGAAAATTCATAAAAAATCATTTGGCTAATAAATATAACACAGAGCTTCCTCGGATATTGAGTTTTCGAATTTTCTTGACAATCTTGCCGTGTAAGGGTCGATTCTTGGTCCCACAATATGTTATTTATAAATACGTTCAAGTTTTAATAGCTATTATTAATAAGAATATTAATAATTGATTTTATTGACAGAAACTCAGAAATAAAAAGAGTACATATATTAAAAAGCACGATTCAGCATCTGCACATTATGACTCATGGCAGAGACTGCTCTTCCATACAACTTGAGTGAATTCAGAGCACAAAATGATTAATTGTCACGTTGTGCCCCAAAAACAGACAAGATTTAAAAAAAATTAAGAATATATATATATATATATATATATATATATATATATAGGAACGACAAAGGGAGTTGTCAGGTATTGCAGTCGGAGACACTTTAATTGTGTGAACTCTTTATTTCAGTTCAAGCTTTCGAGAATTATTTTTCTCTTCATCAGGAACACTGGTGAACAAAAGAAGAATTGACTATTACAATCAGTGAAGGGGAAAAAAGGATTTCCAAGTACTTACGAAAAGTGAGGTTGTAACGAAGCCGGTTGCATTAAACATAAACACTTTTCCTTATGAGTTGTGACATATTAAAAATGTAAATAATAAAATTGTGTGAGTACAGGAACACATTATACTAAGTCATTATAAAAATTGAAAAATTTTTGTGAAAATTTCCTACCACGAGGATTCAATTTCACATGTCTTCATAAAAAGGCGGAAAACTGTAAAAAATTACATTTGGCATTTACAATCAGTGCTACCAACTGCAATCGTGATACCAACCTAAATTTTTATTTTTAAATGTTAAAGACAAAAGGGACTTTTTGGCATTGGGAATTTGTTTGTTAATATTCTTTATTTAGTTAATGAATTGATTATGTTTGTTGAGGTGAAGTAAGTATGTATATATAACATTAAGTCCTTCTATGTCCTTCCTGGTATTGAGGGAAGATGTATCTTTGAAAATGTGAGCCATTTCTAGGAACTGTCTTTTTTGGAGACTGTTCGAAGTATCTAATATTTTCACTTCATCATATAAGAAATTGTGGTCCGATTCTATGGTGTGTTTTGCTAGAGTGCAAACTTTTTTATTAGTTCTGATATCACTTTTATGTGAGGTGATTCGGTATTTAAGTAACCTTTTTGTTTGACCAATGTACGTTTTACTACATTGACCACAGGGTATAGAATATACTACATTTGACATGTGTGTCACTTTGATTTTGACTTTAAGTTTTGAGAAAAGATTTTTAATGATTAAAGTATTTTTGAAAGCTAATTTAATATGTGTAAATTGGTTGAAAATATTCTTGAGTTGGATTGATAAATTGCCCAAGTGTGGCAGAGAAAAGTAATGAGTAGGAATGTCAATTGCTGGCCTGTTGTCCTCCTGAACTGAATTGGTGGATGATCTGCTGAGTATTAAGTTATGTATGAGTTTTTTTGGATAACCGCTATTAATAAAAAGTTGTGATAATTTTTTTAAATTCTGTATTCGCACGGTGGAGTGAGAAGTTTTACACACTCTATCTTTCATTGCTAGAACCAAATTAATTTTTTGTTTCTTCTGATGGAAAGATTCGTAATGTAGGAATCTTCCTGATGAACCAGGTTTCGTGTACCATGATGTGATGATGGTATTATCATCCCTTCTGATCAGCTTTGTATCTAAGAAGGACTTAATGTTATATATACATACTTACTTCACCTCAACAAACATAATCAATTCTAGACGTAGACTTCCCAATACCTGGAACCCTCTCATTGCACGCATAACTCATTTCCCACCAACCCAGTTCCCGCACACAGCTCACTTAGCGCCAACCAAGTTCCCGCACACAGCTCATCTAGCGCCAATTCAGTTCCCACCCATAGTTCACCTCGCGCCAATACATTGCACACGGCCATTACAGCCACGTCCACTATAAATACAGTTCCTCAACCCACAATTCCTCAGTTCTCTCGAAGGAGTAGGCAGATTGAGACCTTAGAGAGAACCAGTGACGAGACATGGGGAGTAGGCAGATTGAGACCCCGACGTCAAGTCACAAAAACCTAACGTAATTATACCTGAGGAGTAGGCAGATTGAGACCTCAGCATAGAATTACGTATTAACCTTTCATTAATTTTCTTTCTATTTCAGTTCTTGAAAATGGCTCCAAAATCGGAGCCGAAACGTCGAATTTCAACAAATTCTAGACGCGGTTCAACCCGAACCCGAAAAAATATATACAAAATATTAGCGTGTCAGCAAATCAAGTCAAATTAAATTTATTTCTACACCCATACATATACATATTATCGTCATCAACATAATTTATTCGTTTATGTAACTTAAATGTATTTTCCCGCTGCCAACACTGTAAATAGTCCATACATGCTTAGCAACAAAACAGGTAAAAGGCCTATATCATTCGTTTACTAATTCATCTTGTTAACGGAATGTAAATAGTGTCATTTACTTGCCTAGCGGAAATAATGACATTGACAAGTAATACCTTTAGCTTCATTTATATAAATTTTTAGGTTGTGAGACTTTTTGAATATTATTGCTGTCTGTTTATTCGGTATCTTAGTTACGCGCACAAGCGGAATGAAATAGCGGAACGAATAATGATGAAGGAAGGGTAAGAAAACAAACTTCAATCGAAGCAAATTTTGAGAAATGTCAACAAACAGCGGGAAAAACGTATTAAGTAACAAGTCATAGGATGATGGTTTCTCTGAATGAATCTAACCTAAGTACAAGTACATGTTTTGTTAAAGTATCTCAGAAAAAAACAACATTCGATTATCATTTAAAGTTTTATCAAAAATTTGTTAATTTAACCAATGACTGAGTGCAAGCCTGATGAATGATGATGGTAAAATCAGAAAAACGAGTAGCTACAAAATTTGTATTATTGGTGGAAGCATACGATCAAAACTATAGGTATTAATGAAATTAATAATATTATTATAAGGTTGATATCAGTAAAATATTTCGAATGTATTTGGGAAATATTTCAGTAACTTTTTTATTTAATTTTTGAACATTTTTTTTTAAATTTATTTCAAATTCATTGGAAGAAAGTTAAATAGAGTAGTGTAGTTGAAAACTGTTTATCTTTTTTTAATATTATTTCAATTGAAGTGTTTTTTAGTGTGGTTTTGAACGTTCCTCCCCTTATGGTTATACAGTAATTTAATACAGATTCTACAAGATACATAGATATCATTAAAAGAGAGTTTCTATATAAAATATCTCTGATGTTGTAAAATTTATGCATTATATATCGCACCCTTTTAATTACAAAAAAGATTTGGTCCGACCATCTAATGTGTTGATCAAGCATGATACCTAAATATTTGCAATATTTTGCGGTCTCTATAGAAGGACAATTACATTTAGTAGAACCATACTTTGGATTATGAAGTTTAATGGTTAGAGTAGACTGATTAATTTTTGTGGCGGAAAATGTGATATATTTTGTTTTGCTTATGTTCAAACTCAGTAGGTTGTAACTCAACCATATTTTGATACGTCTCAAGTTTGCTTCGGTTTCTCTATGGATCTATTCCCATGTTTCACCGATAACACAATTGCTTTGTCGTCAGCATAACTAATTAATTTTACGACAAAGCTTTTTATTTTAGCAATACTGTTTATGTATATTAAGAATAGGGTATTTCAGAACTAGTATGGCTTCCTACTTCTGTTATTTGAACTCTGTTCTTCAAATAGTCTTTGAATCAGTCCATGCAGGGTTATAATACTTCTCATGCCATAGTTGCTCATTTTATCAATGAGTTTGCTGTGAGATACGGTGTCGAAAGCCTTCGCCAGATCGAGAAATACTGCCAAGCACTTAAAATAATGAAACCATATTGATCTGTTGTGAGTAATTGGTGTTTATTTAAAAAAAATTGTAAGCTATTTCTTACTGCTTGTTCGAAAACTTTGTCAAAATTATTCATGATTGAAATAGGACGATAATTTGTTAATTTAGAGCGATCCTAGCTTTGAAAATGGGAGTAACTGTTGCCCATTGTATTGAAACTTTTCCACTCAATAAACTTATGTTTATATGTGCTAGAGGGAGATATGCCTTTTTTATGAATGTGCTTAAGTTAGATTAGTGGTTATTCCATCGGAACCTGGAGGGCTTTTTTTTAAGTTTGATATTAATAGAATTATTTCGTTTGTCTCCACTGGCTTCAGGAATAAAGCTTGCACTGTCCTTTCTTTCAAAAAATTCTCTGCCATGTTTTTGCCCAAATGTGTAAAAAAACTGTTTAATAAATTAGCTTTTTCTTTATTGTCTTCGTGTATAGTACCTTGGTCGTTTTTCATTTCAGTATTTGAAACTTGTATTGTTTTTCCTCCTTTCATTCCGTTTATAACATTCCACATTTTTTTACCATTTTTTCCAGCTTCATGCAATTTTTCTTTATAGTAATTATTTTTGGTTATTTTTAATAATGAGTTAAGTTAATCAATCAACATTTGAATTAATTTTTACATTTGATCAATACCTTAATTGTAGATTTACTATGTCGCCAAACATCAGTGAAAAAAATTTGTTGAAATTATATAATTATCAATAGTAGATAAATGACCTTCGAACGTTCCAAAATTATCGGTATGACTATTGATCAATCTCTCAGGTTTTGATTCAATCTATGTATCTCTAATTTCGAGGAAGGGTAGGTTGTACCCAAACTAACTTCATTCAGATGAAAGATCTTTGCAGAACTCGTATTTTAGACACATCACCGGTTGAATATGGAGGGAGCCCAACGAATATTTTATGGTTGTCTTCTCTTTCATAAAATAATCACGACAAAAATGCAACAATATAACCTTTAGAACTGATGTATATTACTTGAATTTGAGATTTTCAACATGATTCTCTTCACTTCACTCAACCGGGTTTTCACGGTGGGGGAATCATTGGAAGTATTGGAAAACGATCGGAACGACAGATTATTTCGAAAATTTGTAATTGTGGATTATCAAACAAGCTTCTTTCTGAAATATTTTCATTGGTACGGAGTACCTCGTATATGATATTATTTTTGTAATCCTTACAGGATTCCTCATGACTCTCACTGATAATTCACTTTATCTGTGCCAGCATTCGTGATGAAAATTAATATGTCAATTTTTTGTTCGAAACTTTCTATTGAAAAATTCAGTCATAGCTGCATAGTATCTGCATAATACCACTGCCAATTCTGCCAATGAACCGCATCTCAGTTTCAGCTTAGATGGAAGTTTTTTTTTTGAAACGTCCTGAATATTATTAGTAAGTCGAAATTTTTTGTTTTGAGTGTCCCTTTCAGAGCTTCGAATATTTCATTGAAATTATGAAAAAATATTGTTCATGTATCACTATTCAGTCGTCTAAATGGAATCTCTTTTTATTATTTTTTTGTAATTTGTTCTTCCCGATGATTTAATAAATAAATAATTTAATATATCTTAATCACGATATCACAAAAGAAATATTGGCTATCACTGAATTTTTATTGATTTTATGGATATATCACTAAATCTACAATCCAAGGATAAGACAGGTTGACCGCTAACCAGGTAATTTCCAGCATCCCGACAGTGTCCATTTCAATTTCTACTAGATCTAGTTAGCGATAGCAGAAAGATTGATGGCGAAAAACAAGTGCATAGCGCACCGGTGACAACCGAAGAATTGGCTCCTGCTGTCATCTTCGAGGGGCGCATTCAAGGTGATCCTACCCAGAACAACCCACGTACGGAGGGTGTGCTGACGCAAAAACGTTCTTAACAAGATATTGAAGATGGTCTGAATTCGTTCAAAGCATCATCAATGACATGTTATTTAATTTTCATGGACGCGTTTACAACCCGGGATTATGTTTTTTGAAAAATGAAAAGACCAAGAAATATTAGTGAAACGGGATTGTGGGTCAGAAGGGGCGTTAGGCTTATTAATGTCTAGACGTAAATTTTAGCGTTTGTCTTTCAAATTGTCTATTGTTTTAATGCTTTTGGAATGACTAGTGTCAGTTTGGTTTACGGCTGGCTTTATTCGCTTTCGAGATTTAGGGACAGGTAAGCAGTAAATAATTTTGAGTAGCCATTAAAGTAAAATACGGAGAATAACAATCGTTTATGAGGGAATAATGCTGCGGTTATCTGAGGCGCCCGAATAGTAGAAAAAATTACTTTGAATTCGGAATGAAAAAAGGGATATCTGTTATTAACGAAGGCGTAGAAAGGCCATTGAAAAATGAGAATTGCAGTGTGTTGTGTTTCTGAAGATGGCGACCAATTAGTAATAGTAATGATAATAAGTCATAATAATAATACTCTCTCATAAACACTCGTCGTTGAGTGTTTGTACCCAAAGGCATAGCTTGTCCTGGTACAGGATGGCTATTATTATTATTTGCGCTGGCGCTCTGGGCTATTTACTGATTTTTGGTGGTTTAATCACTTTTTCATCTGAAGGTGAACCCGAAATACCTACGGCACAACCACGGATGGTCGGTACGCACTCCAAGTGAGCACCTGATGTCGAGATTGCCATCTCATGTCGCACTAGCTTTTAACCCTTTCATAATATATGTGCTGGGAAGTAATTTTCCCACTCATTTGTAATTTGTTCATGGTCGACGGTAACAACTTTTCTCGCAAATTTATTTTTCATCATCTCGTGTTGAGTAGTGGAACTTTGGAAAAAAATTTGCGCTGCTGTTAGTGGACTGCAATTTGTCGAGGAAGTCTATCAGACTAGTTCATGTTGCAAACTCAGTGAAATTGGCGCCAAAATCACGTGTTTTACAGAATTTCATTTTATAACTTCTCAAAAAAGGATGAGCTGAGCCAATTTTTATATGATATGAATTTCTTCTCTCTGAAAATTTGATATCTTGTAAACATCACAGCCGGGAAGCATTCTTTTCATTGCCTGCTGTGCATGGTGACTATATTAATTATTTTAGAGGATATTTTTGTATTCTATCAATTATTCTATTAAAGTTAATACCTGTTGATGCAAAAATTATTCGGAATAAAATTTCACCAATGATTTTCATACATATCTGTCATGGCTGAAAAAGAATCCTGATGATCAGGTACGAGCATGCATTACTATTTTAGTCTTCCAGATTATGAAACTCTTTCTGTCTGAACAAGAAGAAGATATGCAATGAAGTGAGACTTGCTGCATTCTGAGATCACTTGCCCCATAGAATGAAGAGCTATCGAAGATGCAAATTTATGTTTTGCAGGGCACATTGAGAAAAGAACTCGAGTCGTCTGCTCTTCATGCAATGTACCCTTAGAGGACGATGCGAGGAATAAGCAGAGGACTTTCAGCTCATAGGCAAAAGCATCCTACATTATCTGGATGCCGGAGAGACGTATACCTACCTAGGGGGGAACAACGCCATACCCAAGAGGTAACCACTGTTAAAAACTCTCTCCGCGGCAAGTATCAGCATAAAATCCGACAGATCTGGTTTTGAGAACTATCGAGGAAGAACGAAGTTGCTGCAACCAATATGCTTGCCTTTTCGATTCTAATTTACTCCTTTGGAATAATGAAATGGACTCAGGAAGAGCTGCGACAACTCGATGTAAAAACTCGCAAAATGATGCATCTTCCTAAATCGTCTGTTCCACGGTTATACTTCCCCAGACAACGGAGAGGCCGTGGAATTTTGAGTTTGGAGTGTCTACATGACAGAATGGTACTGGATGTAAAGTCATCAGGAGTTCAGTTTCCCTTCTCTGCTCTGTATGCGATTATGCAAAAGCAGATGAATCCAAACTCTGTCACCGAGTTGGAACCCGTTCAGCAAAAAGCCCACGTCAAAGCTGCGGAATGTGAGAGGCTCATAAAGCTACATAAGAATGATCCAATGCATGGGGTCTTGTTCAAGAACATTGATGACCTTGGGTTATCCAGAAACCTGACATTTGCTTTTCTCAGGTCAAGTAGGCTGAAGTCGGAAACCGAGGGATTCATAATGGCCTGCCATAGGATGGTGTCATCAACACCCTCGTCTACCGTAGTCGCGGGATGAGTATAGAGGTCCATGACACTAGATGCAGAGCGTGTCGTGGGGAAGCTGAGACCATAATGCTTTTGCTTTCAGCTTGTCCAGCTTATGCGGTCTCAGCCTATATCCACAGGCATAACGCAGCGCTACGAGATAGAAGACACTCGTACGGTATTGACGAGATACCGGTGTTGCCTTATGCTCCGGGGGATATTGAGTCTGTTATGGAGGATGAGAAGTGCCGAATCTATTGGAACTACTCATTCCCCACCCTCAGGCAAATACAAGCCAATAAGCCTGATGTAGTCCTCCTCGACCATCAAAGTAGAATGATTTTCTTCGTTGAGTTTTCAGCTCCTGGCCGAAACGAACATCGTCCGAAAAGAGGAGAAAAACGGACTAAATATCAAGATCTACTTTTTGAACTCCGCAGGCTTTATTCAAACCATTCTGTCAAGATGGTGGTTTTGATAATAGGGGTCCTTGGTGGAATGATGGACACACTGCTCTCAAACTTAAGAACCATACCGGCTTGCCATGATGCAGCAGAAAACTTAGCCGGAAGAGTGCAGAAGGCCGTAATTGTTGTTTCATTCCGCCTTATCAGGGCACATGACTATCGGACCCAGTGGGACGTGGGGAGTATTGACTGGTACATTCCTTATGGAAGAAAAATACTCCCTTATAAACACTCGTAGAGTGTACCCTAAGGCATATCCTGTGTGGGTAGAGGACGGCTATTATTTTTATTTAACGTGGCGCTCCGGGGTGACTTATTGATTTATGGTGGCTTATTCACTTTTCAACTGTAGAAAAACCCTAAAAACCTACTGCACCACCCCGTTTTCTATGAATCTAACGACAATTTTTTTCAACTACCTACCCCAAACTTTTTTTTGATGGCATGCACTCTGTATATTTATTTCGCTTATATTATTTGTCTCAAAATTCTCTATTCAACAGGGTATTACAAAGTGGCATTCGTAAAAAAACGTCGGAAAACTACTCGTTATGTTGTGAAAACAAAGATGGGAACACATTCTTTCACTTTGACTATTTGTGGAGATACTTCTTGACTTTCAGTTTTGCCATGTAGCCATTCATAACATGGTTTTTTCATTTCAAAATGAATATCTCACACATTGATTACGTAACTTCTGCGAATTTCAAGTTTGTATCTATGGGAATAAGAAAACCTATAGACTGTTCATGTCTGCTATGTCACCCGGTATGATAGGGACTCGAGAATCTACATTTCAGAAAAATTTGCCAAAAGCCATTTCACTTAGAAAATGTGCCAGATCCGTTAAGACATTCGGGTTTGGTTTGAACCATTGTTTGGCGAGGTAAGGATTTTTCGATGATTTGATTTTCATTTGGATATGTTTCTCCCATCATATTCTGCTCTCAGGTAATGGACCAGAACTTTGCGCAATTTTTGTTATGTACGCTGTTTGTTCAAAGGCGACAGCTTCAGAGCCGTTTCTGCTGAACCAGTGTTTATTAGATGATTTTTTATTGATCATTTATAGGAAATATTGTATCAAAAATGAATAGGACACCCTGTACAAAGCAGTACATTATAATCGCTACCCGAAAAACTAATGGTTTATCAAAGAAATTTAGACAATTGAATAACGCAATCACGAGCGACCACTTTGTCACGCCGTATCCTCACTTCATCTCGCCAAGGTGGATACGTTTTTTTAATAGATATCTCCTGTCCAACGCAGCGCTGTATTGATAATGATACCATTTCTAGATAAAGCTACCGAATTGGAATTTGAGCTCCGGTTATTATCAACGAAATTCCTTGGATTGTTTCGAATGGAATGGGGTAGCGGTGTTTAAAATGACAGTATAGATTATTTTGGTAGCGTTTCTATATTCGTTGGACTACAGACTTAAAGAAGAAAATTTTTAGATATATGTGCATAGAGCTATATATTTTCTACGAATTTGAAAAAACCCTTTTCATGTAACAATTTCGTTGAGTAACAGGATTAGTTTCACATAACAATCGCTGTTCAGCGACAAGCAGATTCATATCTCAACAGTTGTACACAAGAAAAGATAAAAGTAATAGAGAATGTTCGTAAATTCAGTATCGAAGATGTTCGTGGTAAAAATCACTCTTGAAAATAAAGCGCAATGTGGTCAGATTCATGATTGTTTAATCAAACACTCACACGGCGTTACTGAGACATAATGTTAAATAATAAATGAAAGTATACCATAATATCGGCCATAATTATAAGCCATATTGTCTTTCAGTTAATATGACCTCCTGTTAGAAAATATAATCAACGATGAGGAGCAGTGCTATACGAACATTCAGATTAACCTCAGATCAGTGCTGAAACTAGGGCAGATTCAACCTCAGTTACTAATAACACAAAAAATGCAATCAAAGGAAAGAGTAAGAGTAAGAGTGGATTTATGCGGCACAAATTCACACTAAACTTCAACTTGAACTAAACTTCATATTGATAAATTAAACTTTGGTTTGTATGGCCTTTATGCAAAAATTTAAAACGAATTACGCATGCGTGATAGGTATGTTTTGTTTGGTGTAGAGAATCATTTGACCTATCTTTTGTTCCTCGGTTTGTTGTTTTCTGCGATCACTCTTCCGAATATTTAGATTTTGAAAAAAGTCTGCAGATCTGGTGTTGTATTTGTGTATATCAGAGTGTTTAGAAAATTTGTTCCTGTTATTATGTATTTCCAGTAGGATTGTGAATATATATAGGGTAGGTAATAGTGTCAAAAATTGACATTAACACTATAAAGATGAAAGTTGGCCAAGTATTAATTTAAATTTAGTTTTAATTACTGTGCATGAAATGAACCATGTCAAATGAGAGGTTCATCTTTTTAGTTGTAGTTGAAGTGTGAATGTTAATTGTTATTTAGTGTAAATTTGTTCTGCATATATCCACTCCTATATTTTGTGTATTGAATGTATGGCAATTATTAAACGCTATCGGCTATAAGGACATCATCAGTACGATATTCGTTAAGTATTTATACAAGAAGATGCACTAAAAATCGATTTAATCGATCTATGAAATTTTCAACTATTGTTTGCATAATAGTTCTGGTTCTGAACATACCTTTTTTGTGTGAATCAGATGATCCAATGAAATATTGAAAATTCAATTCCATTGATTTAGTGTGGAGTCATGACTTTTCTGCACTGCCAACAAAATATATTTCACGCACTTATCAAACTAACCAATCAGGAGCACTGGTTTGGATTATCGATTACACCAAACTTGACTTTTGACTCTGATTGGTCTGTCAAATTCGGTGTTTTCAGATGTGTGTATGTGACATATAAACGTCAAATCACGCAATGTAGCCATTTAATAATAAACAGATTACTGATTTGTTTAACCCATATAGCCCTGAAACAAATTTTTTCCGAAAATTAAAAGTTTTTCTTGTGATTTTTGTTTTATGAAGGGGGTGGTATCTCACAAAAATAATGAAAAAAATTCAAAAGGTCACGACTGGCCTAGACAAGCTGTCCTTTTAAAAGGACGGTAGGTCTATCCACTAATTGAATAAAATAATATGTTCATGAAAATTATTTTATTTTATCATCATAGATATAATGCAAAATAATGATAATAATAAATTTGTAGGATATATTACAAAACAATTCTATGGATGTAAACAAACGTTACACTTTCGACAAATGAAAATAGATTTTGTGTGGCATACAGCGCATCATCGCTAATTTTCGTTGTGGTCTATTCTATCATAAAGCGAAAACTCATGAGAATTTTTAGGCGGTTTTGAAGGCCCCCTTTTTGTATTTCTTTTGTGGGTTTCCAGAAGCTGCATAGCTATAGATCTTCGGAACTCTAATTGTTCTAGCTTTACACCATTTCTTGTGTAGTTGCCAAGAAATTTGAAAAGCCATGTCGATGCTGTGAGCAAACAACGGAATATACCATTTTTTCCTCTTATTGATACTCTATATTCACTCAAATTTTGGTCACCACGATCCACACCTCCCATATGGAATCATAGACTCATCTATGCTGTGGTTTTCCTCGGATGGAGCAAAATCGAAAAACTTCTTGCTCAGAATATCAAATAAGGGTCTTAGTTTGGAGTATTTATCTGCCTTATCTAGTTGTGTATTGTCGCCATGAATATTACTCATAATATATTGAAATCTGTCGCGCACTATAGCTTCACATACTAATTTGTGATTGGTATCATCTCTATTTTGCCAATACATGTTTTTTCGTGGTGAAGACACGGGGCCACAAAGAAGAAGCACAGCATCCTCATTATTTTCCAATCCTGCCAGCAACTCGGAAAGGGTCAGCGAATTTTTCCAATAACTAGAAAAAAAAGTACTCAACAGCAGTGGATAGACCTACTGTCCTTTTGAAAGGACGGTGTTGTTTCTTGCCATGTATTTTGCAAAATTCAAATGAAAATTCAAGATTATCATAATGAAAGGGTTTATTTTTCATTAGTTTACTTAGAAATGAAATTTAACGATCGTAATTACTCTTATCAACAGATATCACCTACCTAGAGTTACTCGAACAATGTAGAATGCAGTAATCCTAAAAATATTGTCGATGGCTTTGCAACATTTTTTAGCAGTGTATACACGGCCACTGATACACACTTCGATATGAATGAAATAGTAGTTTCCAATAGAGCGGTGATTAATATCAAATCCGTGAAGGAAAGCGAAGTTATAAAATGTTTAAAAAAGTTGAAGGATAAATTTACCAGTGGCTATGATAAAATTGCAAGCTTTCTAGACAAAGAACACTTTTCCACACGTTTGGAAGAAGTTATTCCAATTTTTTAAACAGGTGAGATAAATGACATGACGAACTTTCGACCAATCACATTGCTGTGTAATTTTTCGAAGGGCTTTGAGATGTGTATATTAAATAGAATATCTCCTAAAGTACAAAATATCATAATTCCTGAACAACATGGCTTTATAGCAAAAAGATCTACTATTACAAATCTCATAACATTTGCACAAACAATGAGTTGTTCCTTAGAAAATCAGCTTCAGGTGGACACAATATATACAGATTTCTCAAAGGCCTTCGACAAGTTGGACCACACTATACTCATATCTGAACTCAATGGATTTGTTGAATATAGAGGACACAAATCTGAGGAATACAATGCCAGCAGTGGCGCTCCACAGGGAAGCAACCTGGCTCCTCATTTTATCTGTTCATAAATGACAGGAATGAGTATAGACAGTGTAATATTACAAAATGATTTTAATAAATTAGCTCTCTGGTGTCTATCAAACAATTTACCTCTCAACTTGAGCAAATTTGAATACTCAACTTTTTGTAACAAGCACATCACTATAGACCAGAACTATTCAATGAATAATTCTCCACTTGAAAAAACTCGTAACTACAAAGACTTGAGAATATATTTTGATTACAAATTATCATTTGCATATCACATAGAGAAAAGTGTATCTGCTGCAAAAATAATGTTTGGAGTTATATTTAGGAACTCTAGAGATTTCACGAATATGGAAAGTTTTGATACTTTCTGCAACTCGTTTGTTAGATCTAGCCTAGAATATGGCTGCCTTATCTGGTCACCTATATACACTACACATGTTCAATCGCTTGAATCTGTTCAACGATAGTTCATGAAATATATCATCTACAAACTTGATAATGTCTACCCCAGTCAGGGAATAGATAATAATATATTGTTGAAGCATTTTCATTTTCTATCTCTTGAAGATAGAAGAACTTAGAAGGGTGTCAGGGGAAAACAGGGAATGTACATTTTCTGTTCAAAATGAGTTAAAGATGCCATCGGTTAGCAAAACTAATGTATTAACCCATGCGTTTTTCTAATCAGGAGAAAACGTGGAGCGATACATTCTATAACATTGTTTTAAAATGTAATATACGGAGAAAACAGGAAATGTCCAACCGAAAACGTAATAAACCGGGAATGTCCAGTAAGAACTGGACTAAAAGTTCTATGCTGCCTCAACTCTATTCATGTGACATATCCAGTTAGCGGCCACTCAGCAGTGGACTGAGTTTTTCTGTACAAAATATGCAAAAAATTAAAGAGTTTAGAGTGGCTAATGAGCATTCACAATTTAAATCACATCGCGTAATTCCTACAATGATCGATTTTTGAATCATTCCTTCTCTTTGCAGAGCATTGTAAAATAACTTGTGAAGTGAAATCAATCCAAGCAGCAGAGGTTTCGAGTTTGAATTGCCTTTTCAATCTCAATTTGAACTTATTCCTATAGTTACAAAGAAACATAAAGATCTCATGTCGTTATTAAAATTTTGCGATAATTATTTGAAGTCAAAGAACTTTATGCCAGTCTTCCACATGCTGAACGTACAAGCATTTCTCTAACAGAAATTTTATTCTTTTATTTAAGTTATTTTTTGTTGTTGTTTAATAAATATAAAATATTCTTGAAAAAATTGGTTTCGTAACTGGAATTTTGATTGTATAGGTGTTTTATTTTTTTTTATATTTCATGAAGGTATATAAATTTATACTTACAATATACAAAATTTCTAAAATGACGTCATTTCCATTATTTTTTTTTTGTTTTCTCGATGTTTTCTGAACATTGGGTCCATAGTGTGGAAATGAATGAAAAGACTGTCTCAACAGATTTCAATTTTGTTGTTAGTTTATTTATAGTCCCATACTCACTGAAATGGAACCTTAAGAGCAGAGGACAGCATATTCTTCTCTTATTATTTAGTACGAAATTGGGTCGATTCATTAAGAATCAGGAGATGATGTTTGAATTTGAATGGTGCGGGATATACAGTACTCGCAACCCTACGATCATTGGAATAAAAAAACACCGAGAGCAATTGATAATTATGCGGCGATGATACAAAAACATAATACATTGTTCTCTTCTTCTCACACGAAATTAGCTGGTTTGTGAAAAGTGTACTAAGTAATTATGATTATAAATAGTTTCACACTTCACTGTTGTTATTCGTTATATGACAATCAGCCCTATGCTGTATCACTTCCGTTAAAAATAACGTCACCGTTATTCGCCATTTCCGTTATTTTGCTATTGCTTGGTAATGAATTTCCCTTTTTGCTATTAATTAGGTTAGGGCACGGCAATCGTTGATTTGTTTATTTTCTCCTGTTTGTAGGACCGTGATAAGTACTTTAGATATCATCTTGTTGGTATAGATAAATAGAGTACAGTTGAATCTGCTTATTTTTATGAGTAAAAAAAGATATCCACCTTTCCGTTTCTCATAGCACTTACATTTGTGAAATCCCAACTATCTGAGCAATTGACAGCATTTCAGATAAAGGGAAGCAAACAGTGTGATGGGCATTAGTTGCTGTATGTAGCAATGCATTGCGTGTATGGCGCTTTTTGCGGATACCTAACTAATTGCAACGGCCTACTGCAGGTAATTATTCATTAATTGAATTTCTTGCTTGACAATGTTCTTATCCTCCGCAAGAATCCTTTGAGAGCGACCGCTCGGTCGATGTAACAGCCTACTATGCGTCCGCACTTTATTCGGGAAACACTTGAATTTACTCCGATAGGATAATTATTTTATTTATTGGAGGTTTTACGGTATATAACTTTGGTGTTTATCGCTGCTTTTATGGCCTTTACTCACATGTTTCTCTCGATTATACAAGGAGGAACTAGAAATTCATATAGTAACATGGTATAGCAAACTCTGAATTTTCATATGTACGACATTATTCTGAACTTTATGAAATATGTTGGAGTCAGATTTGGAAAAGTGAATCCTACAGATATGAGGGTACTTGTTCTAACCTAGGAATGATTAGAGTGATTCGCAAAAATTAAATTCAATTAAGGAAAATAATATTGCGTGTATCTCGATGTACATATGTCGATTATCTTCTATTTTATACGAGGACATTTTGCAGATATTAATGAAAAATTGTTGTCAAATTTCAATGAATATATTAATGAACGCTTGAAAATCTCATCCATAATTGAGTTTTATCACTTGTTCTCTCATTATTCAGTATTATAAGAAAATACATAGAAATTGCAGTAGGTACTGTGTGCAGCAAAAATATGTTGGTGCTACCCAAATAAAATGAATTTTGACGACTATGAAATGTCCTATTCTAATATTCTCACAATATGAGCAAGTTTATTTTTTAACAAAAAACATTTGAAATCATATTAACATGGTGGTATACGAATGTAATTAGGAATTGAGTTTGAATTGTGCAAATGACAGAAAATAATATATCAACATTGGGAATAACATTCACATCTAGACAGGGTTGATACAGGAGAATTGAAGTGATTCAGTGTATTGGGAACAGGTATATGAAATGTATCACAAGTGCGTGATGGAATGCCTGGAACACTGATCAACATGTAAGAGAGAATAGATTCACTATCAATCAAATTCACATCACCGTCCATTTACCTGGAGATTGGCAACATCAGTTAACCGCCCAAAATGTATCGGGACCCGAGGAAAACTAGCTGAGATTTCGGGAGGAGCTTGGGGAAAACCTGAAAAACCTTAGGAGTATCAAACCTAGCACACATAGTGCTTACGATTTGAAAGAAACCTTGGAAAAATTCAAGAAGCCATAATAACTTCGTCTCCTAAGAAGCAGGCAAACTGAAGGAAAGGTGAGCTGGTGGAACATCAAACTCGCAAAACTCCGGAAAAAACGCGCAAATTAGAGCGAAAAAAACTGGTGAGTGGGCGGAATATTCCAAAGCATAACAAGAATATAATAAAAAGATCAGAGGGGAGCGAAGGAAAGCATGGAAGAAGTTCTGTGGGGACATAGAAAAAACCAGAAAGCGCAAGACTCCATCGTATACTTTCCAAAAACTCCATACTCAAACCCAGTGGGGACTCTCAAAAAACTCACTGGAGGTTACACAAATACTGGGAAAGGAACAATTGAATGTAGTTATCCAGAAACCTACCAACCCACAAAAATTGTGAAACGTTGTTAATGTGAATATGCATTCATTTAAACTCATTCTGTTATTTGCAGAAGCTTACCAACCCTACAACGCCAGGGCTGCGATGTGTTGTAAGGGTTGGTAGGCTTCTGCAAATTACAGAAAGAGTTTTAATACATGCATATTTACATTAAGAATCTTTCTCGACTTTTGTGGGTTGGTAGGTTTCTGCATAACTACGTCCAATTGAGCCTCTGCTCACCACACATTCCGGGATCTACTAAAGTCGCAAATATCACCAATGAAACCCCTGTGAACCTCCAACTAAGGGCGAACAGGACTGACTGGGAGGTGGCTAAGCGGATCGTAACTTACCCGAAAGTAATTTAGGCAATAAACTTTTTCAACCCATATAACTCGCCTGGACCAGATAGAATATTTCTTGATATAATGCAGCAGGGAATTGAAGATCTAGCACCAGAACAATGCAGACTGTACAGGATGAGCCTAGCATTTGTGAACGTAATTTTATTCCGACACTTGGCCGGAACATACGACCAGGCCAAGGACTACAGACCGATACGCATATATCATCATTTCTCCTGAAAGGACTGGAAAAACTGATAGACAGTGACATACGGGAGGCAGCTTCAATAGATCGGCCTTAACATAAAAACCAACATGCTTACCTAACAGGAAAATCTTGCGAGACGGCATTGCACCAATTGCTGTCAAGATTGGAGGACTCTCTGGCGAAAATAGCCGTTCGGGTGGAATCTTTCTGTGTTATTTATAGACGGCTTTGTTGCTCACTTCCTTAGTGTGTGCCGAAGTTATGTTAGTACCAGTTAACAAAACCGATTGGAAATCAATTACATATTTTTGTCGAGTCTGTACTGATGAGCGAGTTGAATCGCCGAAACTAGTCTGTAGATGTCACATGTTTTCGATTGTCAGTTGATGGTTGTTACAGGAAGTATTGAGTAGGTATATTCTTGTAGAAAAACTCTCCCAGGCGTTGCGTAGACGTGATTCGGCAATCGTAAGGGGCTGTTGAATTATTTCTGTTCGACGATAATCCTATAGTAAAGGAAAATATGCGAAAGGCTGGATTATTTTTATAATCAAAATTCATTTTATATTTTATTGCCTTTCGTCAAGTACTCCCAGTTCCTCATGAGAAATATTTTAATATTTTTCATAATGAAATTGGACGATAATACCTAATCGTCTATACTTGAAATGAAAGACCATGTTTTTTTTTTGAAAATAGTACATTCATTCAATCTTGATATAAAATACATGCCTGACAGAAATAGTAAAAATTTAAAGAAATAGAGGGTGTTATATTATTTGCACGTTCGTTCAGAAATTAACACAGGACACTTAGTGATCGTAGAAATATCATTTTTCTATAAGCCAAATTTTTATCGATATCACACTACTGTAATAAACAAGTGGAGAAGAAATAATGAAATCCCTGATTATTCACAAAATATATTGTTGCTAGAACGAAGGTAATTAGTAATCTCATATTATTATCCTCTCAAGTAGTTTTCACTAAACAGATTTCAATATTGTCCTCGACCGATATTAATGAGGTACCATTCTACCTGCGAAGTCCTGATTCGACCAGTGTATGGCAAGCACTGTTATCTTTCGATCTGTCGTTTCTTCAGAGGATATGAAAGGCGGCAGGTGACAAATACATGAACTAACTATCTACCGACTTCGTTATCTCACCGACTGTATCGATTTCCACTTGAATGAATGATGATGACGAAAGAATCATCCTAGAGCAGGTAATATTATTATTCAACTTTTTCTGTCACCAATGGAGTTGGTGAAAAGTATATGTCCAAGGCATGTAAACATTGGAAAATTGTCTCAATTTTTGGACTTGAGTGAAGCTTACATACCAGGTGTACCAATTCTATGGTGAGTACCTGTAGTTTAATGATTTGTCAAAGCAAAAATTGAGAATTGTATTATTTGCTAACTGAAATCAATTGGAAGGTTGAGTTAAACCACAAATACCACCAATTTTGTTTTTTTAACAACCCAGTATGTTCTTCATCGGCTTATTATTCGTTGACTGATTCTTCTTCACAAACTGAAAAGTAATCGATTGAAGAGAATGTTTGTACAAGGAAACCTCAATTCGATATTGTTAATTTGGATATAAGACCACTATCTTCAAAATTCCTGCTTCAATACTATACCACATTGAATTCACATGTATCCATTAATCTTCAAAATTAGAAATGAAAACCTTTTTCTATTCTCCTTGAAAATGAAATTGTATTGATTGTGAGGATGCACGTGTTGTTTCGCGGAAGATCTATGTTTTTATACAGATTATAGTTAGAGTGTTGGACACAAGTAAATTGTAGGTTTCCGGTAAATAAATATGAGGAATCATTAGGAGTAATTTATATATTCGGAATTAATTGAGCATTCCTAGGGTGTTACTTTGAAAAGTAATTGGGACCGGCACAGCATTTAAATTAAGATTTGTCTTCAGGTGGCATAAATGCGTAAAAAGAGTAAAATTACCATCTAGCAAACGAAAACTATCAAGTTGCGTGAGCCCGCATATCTTGTCAAAGACGGGTCATTTGCAAATTCGAAATGTATTTCAATTGGCAGTTTGAATTTCCCCAGCAAAATTTACATTACAAGCCAAGCATCACGTTAGGCCAAGAAAATTTTACCCTAGAAGATCGAAGGGTCATCGTTAAATGACGATTTTGTGTAGGTTACGCGTGTTTTTTGCCTAAACTGGTTGTTAATCAGTAGGTACACCATTTGTATAAGAAACGTTTGGAAGAGTGAAATATGGACAGATAAAATAAGCGTTTCTGAGAACTAAGGAAAATTTTTTATCATTTACTTACATTTTTATAGAAAATATATTTATTTTTTAATTCCTAGCCAATTCTCCATGAAAATCGATCAAAAGAAATTGATTGAATTTGTTCATTTTATTTCATGACATAGTTACTTGAATGGTGATGGGTTCTTATAGGATATATGTTTGTATTCAATGCTAATCCACAAGAATGTGAAATATCGTTGAAGAGATGATTATTACCCATCTGAATTAGTGAAGTTGAAATCAGTTTCAGTCGTTTTGGTAGTACTTTTCATCCACAATACAAATTGACATTTTTTGAGATCATTAATTTTTATTATGGGTTTCGGAATATGTACTAATTTAGTCTGTTCTTGGTGAAACGCGCATATAGTGAAATTGACGTTGTTTTGGTGTTTCGGATATTTTCTGTTTCTTGAATTTTATTCACACCAAAAGTTCCAAATTGTCATTTATTTGATAAAAAATTTTGAATTTGAATTAATGAATTGGGTTGTTGTTTCCATTGGATACAATTCGTATTTCAATTCGTATTTCAAAATAAATTCGTATTTCAAAATAAATAAGATTCATTCAATAACAACTCATGGTGCATGGTTTTACAAAATAATCTTCCGCTTCCCGCTCAGATTTTTCTTACTGTCAGACTGACACTTATTGTAATTTTGTTACTAGCTATCGGTGTATTTAGAGGTTCTTTTATTTTGCAGAATGAGAAAAGATTGATGAACTAAATAGTGATGAGATAATTAGGGTAGGGTGGAGCACATTTTTGGACAATACAAATTTCTCCCCACTGTAACTTCACAAGAACAACTGCGCACTATTATTTTACCATCAGTGCATAAAGTTAAAGCTGCTTTACAGTTCGCAATTTTTATTGCATTCAATAAATTGCACGAGTTTTCTACCAATGGATAAGGATACTCAGCTGTCAAATGCCGTCTCATTGGTTGAAAACTCTCGCAATTAATTGCATGCAATAGAAATTGCGAACTGTAAAGCGATTTTGCTCTTTTATTTGATCTTTTTATAATTTTGTACCTCAAATGTTAGTGTATACACCTGAGTTGTTCGTAAGATCAAAACAATATTTGTATATCTTTTTGGTAGAATGTTTGATAAATATTATTAATGACTTTTTCAGTGTGGGAATTTATATTATAAAATATTTTTATCTTGGATATATATATACAATGAGTATGACTTTATCATTATACCTACTTTGTATCGTACCTAACATTCAATTATAAGCTCAAAACAGAGAGCCAACATTACCACAGAATATTTGCGTTAAGTAATTAATGAGATTATCACGCATGAAAGAAAAATTAGAGATGCAGCATAAGATATCAACTCTGCATTTTCATCTGAAACATTAAGTCTGCAAATAAGTTAGACTCAAGAAATGACATTTAGAAGTAGACATGTTCTCTTGCTCAAAATACGCATCTCAGCAAGATTCCTCCGTCATAGAAGAAACACAGTTGAAAGAGTATGTACCTAAGTTTTTGTACCAACATATCTACATACGAGATCCTTATCATTCCAATTTCCAAAATATTATTGTAACGATTTCGAGACCAGCCTCGAGACCGGCCCTGATCATCTCATTACGCATTCACCCCAAGTGTCAACATTCCTGAGCTCGCAAACATATGAGTCATACGTGGAAGAAACGCGAACTTTCTAACTGAAGTTTCTAGGGACATCTAAGAAGTCACCAGATAGATTCGATTGATCGAGAATTGTAAATGCGAGTATATAAGCCGCTGGATAGCAGAGGGCAGCATAAGATAGACACAGAGAGTTATAAATTCAGTTCGAGAGTTTGCAGATAGCCACAGTAGAAATAAATTCAAATAATTAGTGAAGTCTATGTTTTAGTCGAATAATTGTTTTAAGTAGTGTTTTAAATAAATTAGAAAAATTAGTTTAGTCCATTTTTACTACATTATAAACAAAATTCCACTCGTTTGAAATGATAACCACATTGCTGGAATTGGGTAGATGTGATCCTTTATGGAACCCCACCCAGAATTGTCCTATAAAGAACCAGGAAATATTAGCATTGCACGTAAATTCAATAGTTCCTTTTGTTCGAGAAAACTATCTTCTACCCAGTGATTATCTGAATTCAATTACATGTATGCACATTAATGAATACGTTTTTCAATTATTCAAATTTAACCCCACTCATGTCCAAATGAACCCTATAGGGGAGCACAATTGGAAAAATGTAAAACTTCAAAAATATCATTATTTGTTGCTAAGATTGGTAGCTATCTAATAGTGCAGCTTAGTATTGTAACAGCTTATAGTTTTCGAAGATAACTGAATATGCTGGAAAACGAGAACAGTCCTTCAAGCACCTTGAACTTAAAAAATCTTCGAGAGGAAGAATACAATTTGTCTGGCAATAATTAATTGATTTCCAAGCAAATTCTCTAAATGGATAGAACGTTGAGTTTCCTTCGAATCACCCGCTGATTTACTGGAAATTATACATTTTTTTAAAGTTTCTTGAAGTAGAAGATGTCAAAAAAATGTCATTCTTCACATTCTAATTTTGACATGATCATTTTCGAAATTTGGTCAAAAAAATTATTCGGAGTTTCCTTGGTTTTTCCTTTCAAAAACAAAAATATATTAACTGAAAAATTTTATTTCGTAAGAAACTTCATAAATTTATATATATTTGCTCAGCATGAGAGGATCTTTATTCCAAATTTTAGAACCGTACAGAGTTCTGAAAAACGATTTTGAATTAGCATATAATTTTGAACTCATATGAACATGACATTTGCTCCAATTAATATAGAATTCGGTAGGTCTGTCCCGCATGATCATCCCAGCGATTACTCCGAGTTACATTTTCATTATTCCGCTAAGAAGATTATAGAATATTTCGCTTGGTATCTTGACAGGGTGTTCACACCATCGCCTGTCCCTCCAAGTCGGTTGCATAATTATTTTATGGACAATGCAGGTAATTTCAATAATTAATTGTAACAAATTGTAAACAGGATGCGTTTAAATTCACCTAAACGTCGTTTTAATGACGATTTCGTATAAATGACAATTATTTACATAGACATTACGTAACGACATCAAAATTGACATTGGCGTCACGAATGAGGGCCTGTTGGTTGGTTTTATTCTGTACGAGTCGCGGATATCTAGGTGTTCATATGATCTCCATCGAATTATAATACAATCAATGGTGATAGAATTGAATCACGATATTAAAAACAGCATGTAAAATAACGTTTAATTTTTAAATTAATGTCGTTATTACGGAAAAGCCTTCATCGTTCAGGGAACATCGTGTGAACCAAGGGAAAGTAAGTGGAAATTGTTGTTTTTCTCAAATTTATGTAAGTTGTAATTTGAAGAAAATTAACCATAACCGTGTTGTCCAACTCGGCCCAACGGCCTCGTCGGACAATTTCAGGTCGAGTGCAATAAACACTTACTATTTGCACTTGTTGCAAAAATAACTATTATTAATACTTTTAGCCTTGGGAATCACAAATAATGTTCAGGAAGAAATTTTTCTCTGATGGCAAACGAAGATTGAAGCAAAACTGAAATGGATCGAGTGTGTTCCGTGTTGAATTATCAACTTATCACTAAACATACAACTACTGACTAGAAAAAAAGTGAGCGAAGAGGAAAAAGAAGCGATAGAAAAGGAAGAAAAATAAAAGAAAGGGAGAAAAGATAGGAAACATTTTTTTTTTTCTCTCTTTTTTACTTTATGGAGGCATTGAGTGACAAAACTGAGATTTTTTCAATTCTGCTCTGATTTGTACGATATTTTTAGTTTTGTAGTTCACGAAGATATTCAATTATTAATTTTTTTAAGGAGCTACAGGATTTACTGTAGTCAGTTATGTTGAAGCTATTCAAGTAACTGGCACATATGGAAAACTTCGTTTGAAAATTTCCTTTCTATGTAGAGGAATGGAGATCGAAAAAATTTGTCGAGTATTTATATCATGTATATCTCTCCTACATACGACTTTGTCATGTAAATAGTTGGGTTTGTTATATTTCAATAGTTTGTAGAAGTTGCAAGCGGTATGTAGTTCACGCCTGTTGGAGATATTGAGCCATTCTAGTTCTTTAATTTTATGAGGAATTCTCGTCCTTCTTTTTATACCAAAAATTAGTCTCATACAGCAGTTCTGAACTTTCTAAATACGCTGACTATCCACGCTATCTAAACAAGGCCCATAAACAATGTCACAATAGTTAAATTGGGAAAGAACTAATGAATCACACAACAGTTTTTTTACATCTTGGCCCAAATAGTGTCTGTGCGGATAAATCATCTTTAAGCTTCAGCATAGTATTGACGTGTTCTTTAAATCTCAATTTTTGATCTAGTATTAATCCCAAATTTTTTGCTCTATCACTGAAGGGTATTTTGTCATTTCCCATTTTCAATTCAATATTATGAAAAATCTCGTTCCTGACATTGTCATTACAGAATAAAATGGCACAAGATTTTTGAGGATTTATTTTTAGTACATGCTTATCACATATATCTTTTACAAATTGCAAATCGCCATTTATTTCTGTGTTCGATTGAATGACTTTATCGGGTTCGAAGGTTTTATATATCTGTGTGTCATCAGCATACATGTGATAGTTACAGTGTTGCAGAGCTTCATGAAATGTTGATGAGAATAAGGTGAACAAAACGGGCCCAAAATACTACCCTGTGGAACTCCGCATGAAACATGAGCCAAATTTGAAGTTTTATCATTCAGAATAACACGTTGAAGTCTATTTGATAAATATGAAGTAATAAGTTTGCAAGCATTTTGGTTAAAGCTCAAGTAGTGAACTTTAGAAATAAGAATTCTGTGATTTATCAAATCAAACGCTTTCGAAAAGTCCAGTAGGACGAGTACAGTTCTCATCCAAACCTTTGATAATGTCATCTGTTATATTTGCAAGTGCATTTACACAACTGTAACCAGGTCTGAACCCGGATTGCTTTTGCGGTAAAACTTTATAACGTTCAACAAAGGTTCGTATTTGTGTTTCCAGTACTTTTTCCAGTACTTTTGACAAAGCAGGGAGAATACTGATGGATCTGAGTTGATTGAAATCGGTAGGTTGGTTCACTTTCGGTAACGGAATTATGTTTGCCATTTTCCAAGCAGAGGGAAAATAGGATTTTAAAATACATTCATTATATTAGTTATATAAGGAATTATAGTAGGGCAGCAAAAGTGAACAAATGATATGTTGAGTTGATCAGTACCAAAAGCTTTTGAGCTGATATTGTAGATCACATTCGCAACCAATGTTTCGTTAACGTGTTCGAACGAGAAATAGTCATTGATGCCATTTTTAAGTGTTCAGAATAGAAATCAATCCAATTTTCGCTAGGTTTAAACATGTTTTTTGAAATATTCGTAAAATGATTATTTAGTTGGTTTACGTTCCCTATTTTTATTTTTACAAATGTTCAGTTTCTTAAGCTCACTCTATTTGTCCTTTGACGAACAATTTTCAAATTAATTTTTCAAAAATGCTTTTTTCTCAGATTTTATTGAGAACGTAGTATAATTTCTCAGTTGCTTGTAGTATTCCCAGTGATGGGGTTATTTTGTTAGTTTGAATTTTTTTAATGCATTTTCTCTTAGTTGTTGTAAATATTTTATATTATCTGTTATCCAGGGGGAGTATTTATAGCCGTACCTTTCTAATAGGTGCATGTAAGTACATCGAATAGAAGTAAAATTTGTTCTGAGAAAAACTGTACTTTATCAATGTTTTCCATTCCAAAAATTGTTTGTCACGGTATTGACTGCAAATCTTTATGGAAATATTCTCGATTTATATTTTTCAAGTCTCTGAATGAGAAAAATCTATCGGGTGCAAAGTATGGTTAATTTTTTAATATTCCATATGTTTGTAGATGATCTGAAATTCCCCAATCATTCACCCCTGATTCAGTCATTGTAATATTGTTACTAACAAATATCAAGTCTATCAATGATATTGAGTTTTTTGTTATTCTAGTTGGGTTATCAATGATTTGTTTCAAGTTAAAAGCTTCACACACAGATAATAGTTGCGACGAGTGATTACAGTTTATATTGAGAATATTGATATTGAAATCTCCTAAACAAATTATTATATCAAAGTTTGTGTACATGTTGGCCATAACGTCTTCAAAATTATGAAAAATAATAATCTATATTTGATTTCGGTGGTCTATATATAAGTCCTATGGAAAATTTTTCCTTATTTACTTCGACTAATATCCACATTTGTTCAATGAATTCGGAACATTCTCTAATAAGTATTTCAAATTTCATCTTACATTTGATATACATACCAATTCCCCCAGCATGTGTTTTTCTATCAAATCTAATAAATTCATAATTAGGAATTCTGACAGCATCATCGGCCACCTCAGAGCGGAGACATGTTTCCGTAATACCCACGACATCAAAATTTGAATTTTCCACTTGTGTCGAAAAGCTATTGAAATCGTTCAGCAAAGACCTCACATTCAAATGTGCAAACTTCAGGCTCATCTAAACGGAGACAAATTAATAATTGAGTAGCTTATAATAAAAAAAATAGAAAACAAAATATTTGGAATTAGAGAGAGACAGAGTTAAAAAGTGAAAAATATAGAAAGATAAAGACAGATAATCTGAAAGTTTGCATATATAAAAGTTGATATTTTTTCTTATTTTGTTCCTCATCTAACGATAAGACTATAGAAAAATACTAAGTATCAAATCAAAAATCCGTATTTTCCGAAATGAATTCGAAATAATAAAATACAATTGAATCGGATACCAGGTGGGGTATGGTTAACAGATGGAGTGTTAGCAGGAGCTGTTTTTCAACTCAAACCTAAGGAAATTTAATTTGATTATTTCATTCTACCGTATACACGACCTTTCAGTCACTCAATTTTTTCCCATTCAACCAAAACTGTATCAAGTTATTATTGTTTCCAAAATCCCCATGATGAACAACTGTATCTTCGACTCACTATGCAGAATGTTTGGTAGAACGACGTAACTATTTTTGAACAGCCAAGATGGGATGTCATTTGAAGTCACATATTAACCATATTTACCTTTGTTCAAAGTCTAATGGATTCCAACATTTTTGAATTTTCTGATATAACATATTTTTGTGGAAGTTTGAAATAAAGCAATTAAATAAAATCCAAAGTGATTTGAAATAATTGTCCCACATATTTTAAGTACTTAACGACATACATAACTTATAATTCTCACGTTTGTGGATATTTTTTTTTCAATTTCGAATAATAGAATTATTAAAACTTTCTCTTTTCATACCCTTTCAAATGATGAGGCACAGATATTTTGTTAACAAAAACATCCTTGACTATAACAATATTATATGACTATGAATTCAAATATTTTGCTCGAAATTTTTATCTTGATGTCTTATACAGAATCAGTAACCGTTTCCTCTTCTTTATACTGTCGTTTTTAAGCTAATTTATTTCATTATTTGCAGTATTGATTTCTCGAATCAGATCTTACTTATATAATATAGCGTGATATCGCAATAAAAAAAGGAATTGTTATTTAATGGTAGGTTTATGCAGCAAAATCATTAGATTTTGAAGTGAGGTAAATGAGATTATTTGGAAACATTTTAACCACATTGGCAATTTAAATCTTTATATCGTTCACCGAACACCCTGTGTAACTATTATGGATGTGCCGTATTATTTGGGCGAATTTCGTCAATATTTGTACGGATCTTGAATTCCGATATCGATTAAATTGTTGAACTCGAGTCGAAATTTAAATATTGATGTATCCATATTTTTTGACAACAATAATATTCCATCAATTCCTATTCACGAATATTGATATTTAGTGTGCGTTTCCAAGCAATATTGATGAAATATTATTAAAATAATATTGATCAATATACGGTGATGTGGATCCGCTAACATATTTTTTCAGGTATTTAAACCTTATCGTCTCAATGTAACAGCCACAATATGCATTTTTAAGACGTTCAGTCAAAATTGCACCACTACTGAAATAAATATATTGCCTTTTCAATATTGTTTTTGCATTCAATATATTTTTTCAGATTCAGTAAAAATTGGCTCAATCAAAATTGGGTTATAATTCATTCATATTTATTACTTTTGATTCATTGGTATGTTAGGATATTGAATAATTTGAAACATAATTTAGTATATCACTTTCATTACTTCCATTTATTTTCTCTATTCTATTAGAATAGTGAAATTGAATCGTAATCATATATATACTTTCAGTTCAATCGATGAAATGTTGAAGAAAAGAGCTCTTTCTAATTCATATTTCTCTGTGGTTAGTAAATTTGACACCACAAACGAATTTATAAAAAGATGGCAACTCATCACCCGATAAGTTGAGTACTGAATTGAAGTCAATCTTCTTCAGAGAATTACTCTTTGGGAATTCTCATGGCTAATAGATGGGAGATGGTTTCCACCACGTATTATTATGTATTATGTGTTGTGGTATGCATTACACCATGTTTTAGCTTCTGGTGGATAACTTAAGGCAAACTTTTTTTTTATTTGTCCACATCCCAACCCCAGTTTCACTTATATTGACCAATTTCCGCTTCTGATTTGCTCTCACAATTTTTTTGGATATTACATATATGATAACCTTTTTTATGTTGAGTTAAATATAATTTTCAAAAGTGAAGTGAACTAAAATTTAAAGTTTGCGTCGCTAGCAGGTAATATAATTGATTTTCTGCAAAATTATAAAGAAATCTAGTGCTTTCTTTCATAATAAAATTAAACTTTTCACACAATCGGTTTTCAGTGGATGTCACCACTTAACCGGAATATCTGATTTTCAAATTTTATATTGATTTTTTCGAAAGTAATAATAAAAAAAAAGAAATCTACGTAGTAGAAAAAAAATTAAACTCTAATGAAGTATTTGGTTATGTTTCATTAGGATTTGATCGAAAGTCCATAGAAAATCCATTCTGAATTCAATTACTTCGATCAGGTGTACATACTTCTTGGTATTCGACACTTCAGGAAGTTATCACTCTCTGTTCTCATTACAGTCGTTCTAATGAAATTATGAAGATGCACTTTGATTCTCCACAAATTAATTCAAATTACCCTTTCTCATACACTTGAAGGCGACGTCACTGATAGACAAGTAATTTCTCGTAGGTACTGGGAGAATTATAGGGGTTATTAAGACGTACACTTACACTATTTTTGAAAAATAACAGAGAGTATGCAGGCCATGTCCGTTATAATTAGAGCTATTTATTGTAATTATGTTTATTTGTGTACCTTCAGAATGACGGTGTTCGCCACATATCACCTCCTGTAGACGTAATTAGAAATTGGTTCGAGCTTCTGTATTTGTTGTACGTTAATTGAAATAGAGGGCCCCAGGATAGAAAATGTGAAACGGTAGTTCTCGTTGCGAACTGTTTGGGTCCCATGAGATGTACGTGAATGCTTATTTTATTGTAAAACAATATTTATTATGAAGCGTATAGTGGTTGGCGTTTACTCTGCCATTTCAGTATGGGGGAAACAGCTCAAACAGACAAATGGATGTATTTATAAGACAGTTTAACACTCTCTCTGAAATTTTGAACATTACAAATAAAAAATAATTTCAGAACAAAGGATAATAGCTGTTAGACTGTGACTACCAACACTGACTTGCTATTGGCAGCTTATCACAGTCTGACAATTATTTAAACCAAATGACACGTTGAGTTTTTATATAATTTTTTCAAATATGGATTGATTCTGTTATGTCGAAATCATCCAAAACGTCACCCTACCATTAAAATGAAAGCTTGAAGAATGAACTTAAAAGTACCAATGCATGGAAACATAAAACATTTCCGAAATATTATCAATAACTCCGGAGTACGATGGTGATTCAATATCGCTAGAAAACTTTTTGAATGCTTGCGACCGTGTAGTAGTAGTAGTAATTGGGGGGAGGCCGCTCTCGCAGTAAGGCAAGTAGGCCCACTGGACCCTTTTTGCCCACCCCAGTCTTCCACAAATCTACGTTTCTCCTCCTAGGCTTCCTTCTCCATTCCAGGTCGGTAAGTTCCTCTTGTTGGAGTTTTTTAGCTTCAAACAGTTCAAACTCATCCTACCGTACGCCTCGCACTCGCCAAGAAAGTGAGACAAAGTTTTTTTCGTCTTATTCGCATTTGCGGTGTTAGCCAGCATGCACGAGATATGGCCGTAGATCAATAAAAAATGTTACTATCGCAATTCATACGAAGAGGAAAAGCTGTTCAATCACATTCTATATAGAAATTCTGGAACTTCTCAAACTATCAGAATTCTATTAAATTATCACTTTGGTGATAGATCTTTGATCATATTTCCACTAAGTCCATTTATTGCAAATTCCTTCATGGAAAAACTAAAACAAAAATCAATTAAACTTGCAAATCCCAAGGTATGATTAAGGTATGTATTCCCCAACCATATGAATTAAAGTCGCTTTACAGTTCGCAAGGAGTTTTCAACCAATTAGACGCTATTTGACAGCTGAGTAGCCTTATCCATCGATCGAAAATTCGTGCAATTTATTGAATGCAATAAAAATTGCAAGCTGTAAATCAGCTCTTATATACACCCGAAATTGAAAATCGAGATTTGGTCGGTAGCGAAGCGGTTAGCCTTTGAAACTTCCTCTTGCATCTGGAGAATTTTTTTCTCAGTTTCATAGGAATCGATAGGAAATGTAATGGTGCTTGCTTGGAGTGCGCACCGACCTCCTGGGGAGGTGCTGTAGGTTTTCCGAGATTTCCAACAGCTGAAAAGTGAATACGCCACGAAAAATCAGTAAATCGCCCTATGAGTATTTATGAGGGAGTAAGACTTTAGTGCACCAAACCAGAAGAATCTGCGAACCCGAACAGAACTGAAACGCCTAAGAAACGCTCTTCTTCCTAACGGGTACATTATTGAGAGATGTTTGAAACACAGAAGAGAGAATGAAGACGAAAGAATCAATAGTAGAACAAATGACTTCCAGACAGAGATCCAAGTAGCAGTTGAACTAACACTAACAGAAGAAAAGCATTCCTACCGTATGTTTCCAGAGCTACAGATTAGATTTGACATATTCTACGGAATTACGAAATTGAAACTATTTTTAAACCTTTGAAAAAACTGAAAAATTATTTGAAATCAGCGAAGGACAAACGATACGTGCCGAGATCTTCTGGGGTACACCGGTATTCAATATTCCTGTGACAGCGTTTATATTGGAACCACATAACTTCAACAGAACCGATGAAGGGCTACAACTGAACAAGCCTGAATGGGCTCATCAACTCCATATATTGGCCAAAAAAAACGCACTTGGGGTTACTGAATTGGACATCCGAGGATGCATACGGAACTGGGTCAAACGAAAACAAAAAAAGAGCTGGAACGAAGCCCCTCCCATGCACAACGGGAAAGCATTCATTAAAGAACCGTCGAAACACAAAACTAAGGAATTGCTTCAGTTAGGACTATAACGGATCTTCTCACTGGTCACAGTCCAATGAAAGGAAACCTGCACAAGATGGGGCTGTACAATGGAGAACTTTCCTACAGACAATGTGGCAAAGG
The DNA here is from genome assembly GCA_958502065.1 of Chrysolina americana. Lineage (NCBI taxonomy): Eukaryota > Metazoa > Arthropoda > Insecta > Coleoptera > Chrysomelidae > Chrysolina > Chrysolina americana. Next base: position 34,955,810 of record OY293410.1, on the reverse strand, counting down.
GACAGAAACGGTAAAGCACGTACTGTCAGAATGCAAGGCATTAGATCACAAAAAACAGGCAATGTTCGGAAAACCTATGCTTACTCCCGAAGAAAACAATAGCCAACCGTCGAAGAACCTGTACAGACTGGTACAGGAGACCAGAGTCACGGAGTGGGTGCTGTAAACTAACTCGGAAAACACAAAAATCTTAAGAGGCTGAGGTGTAGCTGGCGACAGGACCAGCATCAGAGAAAAAAAAACAACTAAACAAAGCCTGGCTACCAGTTCTCACATAAAAACTATACGAACGAATCTATAATGTTATCTATTGCTATGGACCAATCAGAGGTAATAACTTTATCTCACATATACCTAATGCGACTACGAAAGTCAAATGTCAAATAATCGACATTGAATTGAGTAGCTGTCAACTGACAAATATCTCTTGAGAATGCCAATCACTGGTGTTGACGAAACGTCGAGTCTAACTCATTATGAACGTCGGCCAATCAACCCAAAAATTCATCATATGAGTGCTATGATTGTTTATTGTCGCCATTTCCCTTCAATTCATAATCTTGATGTAGTATTACTGTTATCATGAATCAATTTTACTCTGAAGCAATCCATTAGCAAAGTACTGAACTGACTCGATCGGTAGGTAAACAGCGACCATTTCTTATTTTGCTGGTTTTAGGCCTGTGACCATATTGTCGCCAATCTCATTTTCAGTTGTGTTTCAATGATTGGTATAGACTTACTTTATGTTAGATTCTCAACTATTAAATAGGCTTTATTGTTGATAAAACAGGAATATCGATTGGTTGACTTCTGAAATGAAAAATAAAGGATAAAAAAATTATTTCGATATATTCAACAAGTATTCCACCATGTTCCAAATGCATCTGGCATATTAGAGTTCTTTAAATGTCATCGATTCGCGGTCCAACTGGATGGAAGAATGCGTGATTAAACCATATGAGTTAATATCAAGACCTCAGGTAGACTCCTTGAAACTACTCATAATCAAAAGAATTTTTGGATAAAATATATCAGAAATCTTAATAACAGAATGGAATAGTTATGAAATAGCTCGTGCGGAAACAGAAAGGAGAAACGAAATGCCAAAGAACGGTTAAGAACACATTCACCATGAACCTCGAACTTCAAAAATTTGTATTGATTGGGCCAAATTGGACGCTTTCGAAGGAAAAGTCCTGATTTCAAATTAGATACATGAAAACTGATGGCTGATGGAGTCATGGAACATGTTTTTCGAAAATGAACATTTCGTGCATATTTCGATAGAGCTGAAAAATATAGCACACTTGATGTTTTGCTAGTCATCTCTGAAATACAGATCTTTTAGTTTTTTTTTTTACTCTGACACGGAGATAAAAAAGGCAAATGTTTACAGTTAGCTGTAAAATTTTTATTCAAGCAGTAAAGACACTCCTTAATTCGTGATTTCTGTTAATTTTCAAAAACATTCGCAATGTAGTATGAGAATTATGAAAAATGGGATATGATAGTCTGTTTCATACAAACCGGGAAAAGCAATTTGTATCACGAGATGTTTTCAGAAAATAGACTACATTTTAGAGACATTTGCGCAAGATTGCGATTGATGGTGGTCAATTTGAAAAGAAAAAGCCAAAATTATATGAATCAAATAGGGATAAGGAGTTGGGAGAAATATAGTCGTTTTAGGAGCTGATGAAAATAATCCCAAAACGTCAACGCGAAATTTAAAAATATCAACAGTTTTTCCAAGAACTAACGCTAAGCGGATTTTGAGAAAGCACAAATACAAGCCACACAGGACCAGAAGAGTTCATAAACTGAAAAACTCAGACTAGGAGATTTTGAACGCCGGCGCCGCATGGATTTTTGCCCGTGGTTCTTAGAAAATTGTAATCAAGAGCGTGATTTTTCATTAAATTGTAATTGGACAGACGAAGCTCATGTGAGTAGGGCCGGCATTTTCGACCGCTACATTTCTTATACTTTAGCATAAAAAAATCCTCATTCTTTTGTGGAGCAGGTCAAGGAAGACTTGGATTTAGTGTGTGGGCAGGTGTTGCCAGGGGTAGAATTTTCGGCCCGTTCATTTATAATGGCACTCTCACATCTCGGAGATATATAGAAATTCTAAGGCTAATATTGAACCCCTTGTTGATGAATTCCCACTGATATAGAGCTCAGACAAATATATTTTCAACAAGACGGGGCTTCGCCTCATAACACTGCAATTGTCACCAACTTTTTGGCTGTAAATTTTGGTAATAATTGGATAGCCAACCAAGGACCCAACCGTTGGCCGGCCAGGTCAGCGGAACTAACGCCTATGGACTTTTACCGGATACGAATTGGAAGCGGCAGTGATGAAAAGATTTACTTCTCTCACTCCATTGAACTAATTGATTCGGCAAAATACGTTCAGAAACGGTGTCACCTATGTGTAGGAGAAGCTGGTAGAAATTTTGAACACCTTTTCTAATGAAATATATTACATTCTTTGTTCTTTATCATTTTTATTATTATTGTTGGAGTTTCATTTAATAGTTGTCAATATAGTATAAATTGTAATCAGAATCTATGAGTTTTAATTACTACTGTGTGAAGCTTTGTCAACATTTGGTAGATACTACTTAACACTTTATTTCTGTTTTATCGCCACGTCGCCCAAAGCATACTTGTTCAAAGTGTGCGTTTGAAAGTCTACATAAAAAATCCTAAAAAACATCGAGTGTGCTACATTTTCAGAAAGGTAATTTTAAAATCTATTGAAATATGCAGGAATCTACTAGTTTAAAAAAAATTCCCTCAATAATTATGGATATCTGATTTGAAAAAATTTGTTACTTACACCTCGAGAAATGTTTTCATAGAAACAACAAATTTTTATCAGGAAAAAAGTTTCAGCAATTTTTCGAAATGGCACATTTTCGGGAAACATGCTTTAACTCAGAAACGATGATAGATATCGATATGCAGTTTTCACCATTAAGTTTGTCATAAAATTTGACTATCAGACACAGTTTTCATTTATCTAATCTGAAAACAGAACATACGCTTCAAAAATGTCCGCATTGGCCCACTCTGTACACACAGATAAATTTATTGCCGATTGTAAAATGAAAACACGTACTCGGGTAGTACCGGTAATTCTGTCACACGCAAGTATAAATCAATTTCATCCGACCCAATTCTTGAATTTTGTTATACAAAATGAAAAAATATGTACAGAAGTGAATGTACAATATTAAATGTTGAACCAAGCGAAATGTTTTAAAATCATAATTTGATGAAGTTATACGAAGTCGGGCGTTGGAGACGCGACTGGATACAATCAAGCCAGACAGCGCATCTTACGGAAATTAAATATTGACTTTAATTAAATAATTCATTAATCAAATCGCACGTAATCCATTTTCGGTTTTACTTTAATCTCGGCGAGTTATGTCAAAATATTAAATATTATCGAAAGCAATTTATGAAGGAGACTCATAAAAATATAAGTATGGTGATCTGCCTCGGTGATTACATAATATACTCTATCAGAACGGTAAAATGTAGAACTATGAATTAAAATTGTCGAACCAATAAAGTTCAATTACGATAAACTGAAGAAATAAGAAATAAGTTTGAAAAACCAAATCATTACAGTAACAAATTTTCATCAAAAAGTAATTATGCCGGAATCCGAAATGATCACATAAAATTTTTGAAGAACCGAAATTTGATGAACTAAACCTCACAAAAAGTTAGATCTGTATTACCATTAAATGAGAATATCCGAAAATATGAAGACGGATATTTGATCATACCAGCAAATAACAAAAACAAAATTTTGTAAAAATTGTAAAATATTGTAACAGAATATCAAGTCTCCAAAAAATTATATTTGGAAGTCATATGAATTAAAATCGTCGAATCACTACAACACAAAACCTAAAATTGATATAATGAAGGTTATAAAGAAGAATAAATTGTAGAATCGAAATGTTCAGAAAGTGGATTGCGGCTTGGCTCTACTCTGTCAGATCTCGGGATCACATTTCTTTTTATTTAAGTCTCACCACCAAATATCGCATTGCATTTATCACCAGAATTACCGAAGAGAATAATACATACATAATTAACGATTTGTTATAAATTCGTACGAGATTCAATTTTTCAAACAGTCACAAGTCACCGCCGGCGCTGTTTAGGCGATAGCAGCAAGTAGCAAGTTTTATAATGGGTTGGTTCATGATGAAGATTTGTTATTGTAATGTTTTATTTTTACAAGGTCAATTTTCAGTTCTTTCCAATTTCTTCAATGTTATATATTATCTTATTAGGATTTCCAGTTTATCGTTAGTGAACTTTGTTGATTCTGATAGATTATATGTAATCTGACAAAGGTGATAGCTATCAACAGAGACCTGATATCAACAAATTTAACGCAATGAAAACCTGTAAGCATATTTATTACTGAAAATCAGATTGCCCAGTTTCCAATATCTTCAGTTCAGAAGTAACGGTACTCCTTTATATCAATGCTCAGCTTACCAGGTAGCACACAATAATGGGATAATATTGGTGCAATATTATAAAAATATTGACAAAACCTTCATACTAAATATTGGCGAGAATTTTTTTTTTAATCTAGCGACATGGTCCAATTCTACTTGGGTAATTTTAAAATAATATTCTTGAAGCCATAGTGGCCTAAAAGCATTCAGCGATATTGGTATTATTAAAATTTTAACAAAATTGTAACTTTTTTTCGATTTGGGGAGGTGAAATTGGTACTTTTCCACCCAAGAACTAAATTTGGCAATCCTCTGGTAGGTGCGGTCAAGCGATAAAAATATGGCCCTCAGGCGCCACGTTTGATTGATGTGCTCTACATTCCCGGGTAGATCAGATTAGTTTGGGGCTTTCACGCTTCAAGCCTTTATATACTGCGGCGTTTTAAGATCTATTGTTTGTGCTCTCGAAATCGTTTAGTGTTCTTTATCTAGCTCTGTATTCGTTACGAGACTCCATAAGCTTGTTTTTAGAACTCCCATGTATCTGGGAGCTCTTGGTTTTTCTTCACCCAGCGTTAGAAACCTCAGCCTTGACAAGTCCTCGCAGAGGCATAGTATGAGTACTGATGTTTCCTCTTCTTCTTGACAGAGCCTGAATACCCTGTGAGAAGTCCTTCTAATATTCTAGTAGTGCTACTCTTATGGCTTAGTAGATATTCTGTGAATGTTGGCTGCGGTAGTTTGATAAACTCTTTGGCCTCTCTTATTCCTGGTGAATTGTTCCACCATTCTTGGGATTTCTGTTGGATCTATGATCTGATTTTTGTTTTTAGTTCAGCTCTTGCCATACCGCAGAAATGTTTTGGGTCATTCACGGCCTTACTTGCCCATTCATGGGCTAGGGAATCGGCCTATTCATTGCCTCTATATCCTGTGTGTGCTGGTACTCAGGCTAGGGTCTGACTGCCCATCTCTTCAATGCAGTCCCAAACAAGTTTGGAGGTAACTTACATTAAGTTGACTGCTTTCATCGCAGCTTGGCTGTCTGAGTAAATGACAATATATTTTTTTTGGAAGCTCACGTCTTATTAGCTCTTGAACACCATGGTGTTTTGCGACAATTTCTGTTTGAAATAGCGTCGCGTAAGCTAAATGAGATTTTTATCATCGGCTTGGTTCCGTAAATGCTGGCTCCCGAATCTTCATCAGTTTTTGAGCCATTGTAGACAGCTATTTCTGCGTTGACGGAAGCTCTCTTCTACGAATCTTTGTCTTTTATACGCGTATCTTAAGTTTTGTCAAAGATATAGGTATCTTGAAAGTATGCCATCTGATGGCATTCTTATAACATGTTTGTATTCCAACTCCTCGTATAGCTTGTCTCTCCCTTGCATGTTGCTTATGGGTGCTTGTCCTCTGAACAACCTGATCGTGACTGCCCTGGCTTCGCCTTGAATGTATATGTGTAACAGAGGTAGGTTAAACAAGACCCTAGTGCGGCTGTTGGGGTGTTTCCTATCGCCCCGGTGGCATACGTTCCTGGGTAGCAACAGATGGAGATACTGCGGTACCCAAGGGTCAGTTATTTCAACCACTAACGGAGATATCAGCAGAATGTAGATGATACTGATATTTATTGTATTCAATAAAATAGATTTTGATAGGTTCTCGTTATTGTATGTATAGAGAAATGAATATCAGTTCCATTCCTAACATCCTCCCCCCGTTACCATTTGCCAACGTCATAATACTGTAGAATTAAGAATATGTAACTAATAAAAATAGAAACGCTGCGATCTCTTTCACTTGTCTACCGGCGACGACACCATCATCTGTACTAGATTTTTAATTTTTGTTATCTCGTGCCTTTTCTTTGATATTGTTCTCTTGTTGTTGATTTTTTTTTTCAACCCCTTTTGTTGCTTTTCTTCATTTCTATAGCTATTACTGTTCTCTATCTGTTATCTCATCATTCTTCGTTTTGATCTTCGTTATTCGGGGTTCATTATCTCTTCCAACGTTTAATCAAACTCATCCTGTTTAAATCATCAAATTCTGGAAATTCACTAGATCGAATGTTTGCAAAAACATGGAAGTGCTTAAGAGCCCAAACAAGTTCTCTTCAAGAAAATATATGCGAATATGTGTGCATGTTATTGAGAAAAAGTTCAATTCAACGAGTAGCTGGTATGCAAACAATAAACAGCAAAGAGCATATTCTAAAATGTTTACCCTCAAAAACTCTTGTAGATTGTGTTAAACATTTTTACCCCCAGCTGGTATCTTATTAACTCATAATGCTTCTGTTTACAAACGTCTTATGCCATTAAAACACTAGTATCTCATGATCAAAGATGTTGTCGAGACTTGTTTGAGGCCTGTTTATCATTTTTTTTTCTATATCGTAACCACCTCGGCAACTGTCTTTAATGTCAAAAACCCTCAAATTAAGGAAAGTATTCGTGATTATAACATATCAGCTATGGATGAAGTTTTGTTGTGCATTTGCTAGAAAAGCCATATATAAAAATTATTGCTCATTTAATCTCGTCTTGCTTTTCTTTCATGTTTTATATGCCAATAAGTTGAATAACTATACTCACATCCCTCATGAATTATCAAATTTTTAATGAATGTAGTTCTAGGATTGGGCAGTTTCGAATCATTATTCTGTTTAGTATTATGAATAGAAGAAATGCCAATAGTGAATTTCTTTTTATATTTGTGTCACAGTTACTAGTAAAAAAATTGTAATTACTGTTAGAATTCGAAATTCCACTCCGCATAAATATCTCAAAGCATGCTTCTGTAAAACCATGAATTGATTCATTTGCATCTACCCTTGTACAGATTTCTTTGATTCAACATTTCCCCAACCAAGAAACGAGATTCCTCCACAAAACCAAACTTTTGGAAAATAATAAATATTTATGTTATACAACATAATTGGAACATTGTTCAGAATCAGGTTGATATTCATAATATGAATGCTAATTTTAATGCCACATCTTTAGTGTCAATCGACTTTCACGATTTTGGTCCATCGACTTTCACGATTTTTGTCCTCTATTCTAAGCAGGAAGTTTTTAATAATATGCGGTGGTTTCATCATAATAAAATTCCCCTTCTAAAAAGTATTGCTCATTTAATCTCGACCAAAAAGTATAGGTCTTTTAACATTTTGTCGCAATCGAAAAATAATTCCTCCACTCAAATTATTCTTATGTAAGTTATACAGCACTTAAAACTTCCTTACTCCCTGTCAACAACTCGTCTCTGTGCCTTATTAAGTGCCTGCTAGCTGATTCATCTGCAATCTTTCACAAAATCAGGAGGAACACTCATTTCATCTGCCCTCTATGGACAATTTCAGCGTTCGAGTAGAGATAGCATCTACAGTGTAGGTTTGACAACGTCAAGATTTGAATGCTTATGTGTTTTGAATAATGCAGCTGAATTTTTTCATTAAGTTGTGCTGTACGCCTCCCTTGCTGGTTGGTGCTCAGTGAAGTGCAATTCAAGGGGTAAAATAAATGGATGATAGAAATAATAGAGGAAAGCAAAGTAATACGAATACTGTATCACTTCCCTAGCACCATTACCCAAACATGTATAGGATAGAAACATTTCATTATTCAGGAGAAAATATGTCACAAAATAATGTTTGTGGGCATTTCGTGATAATGCGTCAATCAGCAGGTACCTATAATAAAATGGCGAAGGTGCATCTCTGATGGGTATTTTGATGCAAAATTGAGAAATAACATACTGACAGTGATGTTGCTGGGAAAATTCCTAGGGATTCTAGTTTCCGCGCATCTTATAAAAGAATATGCAAATTATGGGTGGTGGACCAATTTTCTGGATGTGGAAGGATTTACAAATGCGAAAACTCTGAGGCTCTTTCAACCTTTTTTTCGAGAATAACATATTTTGGCCATTTCTGACTCTGTTGATAATAGAAATTGCTGGTACCATTATTTCAATGTTCAATAAATGAAAAAGGACTGCTGTAATATTAGTTTACTACGATTATTTAATTTCTAACTTGAAAATATTCTGTCAAGTATATGTTGCTTGGTTGGACGTTATAGCCGTTGAATAGGTTCTAATCAGCTATAGCCCATCAGATAATCCTTACATGATGAAATCAAAAACTTCCCTTAATGTTATGTTCGAGAAAGAGCGGTCGTGGATTTTAGATGATTTAGACAAACGACCCATTTTAATTGTTGGTACTCATTATAAACGACGGTATACTACTTCTTGAACACCCTAGACACCAAAGAGTAAAATATTCGATAAATCGCTCAAATATTCGTATTTTGAATATGAATAACTTCGAACATACTATAATATACTGAATGAATATACCGGGTGAATCAGCCAAGTATTTGTTGTAACTTTCTTATTTGCAGAAAAAAAAATAACGTCCCCTTTAAATTCTTTAAAAGGTATGTTGAAAGCCATTGAGTAGATTATTTCAATTATCTACATGTTGTAACCTGTCAAATATTTGCATGTCAACTTTTTCTTTCAAATGAATTGACATATTTTTCTGTGAATTATGATAAAGGCTGTCTTTCTGAGTTCAGCCATATATTAAAGTTCAAACATTCCTTTCATAATAACGTCGAGAACATAAATCATTCTGAAAATGAACTGTATATATTTTTATACATAGCACACAGTCATTCTGATTCTATATACAGTATCATACTCTATATAGAACCAGCGTGCAGAATATTTATCAAGATGACTTTCTAGTGCAGTGCTAGTATTTCTCACAAAATTCAGCACATTTGTTGCCCAGCAAGGTCGCTGATATTTTACGTAAATGCACGAGCATCTATTCCAGAAATAAATCAAGATATTTTGACCTATAGAATTCTTCACTTCCTCCCAACTGGGTAACCGCATCTCTCAATCTTCTTTATCAATGACGATCGGGTGTTTTTTTATGAGAATCACTAGGCAAAGCATTCAAATAAGAAAGAACTAGTGATTTTCTATATTTTTCCAATCATTACCTAATAAATGGAAAATAGGTAAAAAAGAATCTTTCTCATAACTGTTCCGCCACTGAGTATACACATCATTATCAGATTTTACGCCAACTATTATCGTATATTTTTCGGTTTCATACCTACGTGTCGGTTAGCTACCGGTTTACGCTTTTATTTTGTTTCAAAGTTATAATATTTCCTTGAAATCGTAATTTTTTTTAAGGGCTCTTAAAAGTGAACGTGATCAAATTATTTCCAAGTATATTTTTGCTTTTCGGTCTAATCTGAATACCAAAGAAAATCGAATAGGTAGTTGATCGTTTTATCGTTGCAGTTGTGTTTTTCATGAGGAACTAATTTAAGTGGGTGATGTTACTTGATTTTCAAATAAAGCAGTTTATGAGGTTATGTTTATGTACTTACCGAAATTCCGACCGCAATTTGTAAATTTTTGTAAAACTTGTTTCTACGAATCACCCAGGTTTTTAGAAGAAAACCACTCAAAACAACTTGTGTGAGCAAGGAATATTCAGGACCTACAGCTTACGTAAAAGTGGATTCCGAACCACTTTTGCTCAGCGGCAGGCGGTGAAAACCGATTCCGGGCCGCCTGGGAGGAAAGCAATGGATCGAGGAAAGCAAAAACTAGTGTTTAAAAACCCTGTAATATCTGATGTTTCTAATAACCAGCGTTTCAAGGTCTGTAACAAACTCTTCTTCACACTTCACTGAAAAAAATCATTAAAAGAAACGACTTTGACATGATTTGATAAGGAAATTATACCTAGCACATTCCGATGATTGGATTCGATGAAATGGCACTTCAAAAAAATAACGCGTTTTACAGGTAATTCTGGACGAGCAACTTTTATACAGCACAAATTGGACACTGGAGGAAATATACAAACCTCTCTCTGCAGGAATAAAAAGGTCGGTAGGGCTGAAGAGGTTCAGCTGCTACAGATCCTCCAGCCCGCAAAATGGCTTTGCAAAACCGGTTCTAGCGAATTCGTCTGTTAATAGTTTCCGCGCAACCCTCTGTGACCAGGTTCCTATACCAGCTGAACTTTATTGTACTCACTTCGCAATTTCCACGTGACCTGTCATCGCACATTCGTTTACTCAGACCACCAAGTATCGAATTCTTAAATTGGCTACCAAAGCATCGTTCTTGATTCAGACTGGAAGTGGCAGTAGCATCACCAATAATCTAATCCAATACTATGGTTGGAGTCGCTCTCATTGCACCTGGTATTACCAAAGCGGCTAACCCCTGGTCCTGTCCTCCATACAGCTTACTCATATTGAAAATTTGATTTTATTTCACAACTGCCGTGTATAACCAGGATTATTCCCTCAATACGTCCTACAGTTTTCAGTTGCCATAGGATTGCTAGGGACTTTTGAATAACCCTCTCTACACGTGGCCCTCATGAAAGTTTGGAGTCCAAGACAAGTCACAGTTATTTCACCTGTTGGACCAACTCTAGCTCTTGTCCAAACCTGATGGATGACCGGAACCTGTTTACCTGTTTTTTTTTCATTTGTTAATTTGGATCATTTCTGTGTTTTGTCGTATTTACTCAGAGCCTTGTTTCACCGCACCATCTTTCAGTTATTCAGCAGGGTAGAAAACTGACTAGAACCACCCGCTCATGTATGTTCCTAGAAACCTTCATCTGTGAGCCCAAGACTAAGCACCATATATGTAAAGAGAGTTATCCTGAGGGCAGCCCCTCGAACCAAGAACTTTCAGTCTCAGGTCTCCCTGAGACACCTCAACCCTTCTCGTCTTTAACAACGATACAATCCAACTTACTTACTAGCTAGTGTTCATCTGCCATCTTTCCATTAGTGCTGCATTTATAGTCGTTGTCAAATGCGCCTCACATCAAAGAACAATTCAATCAGTTCTCCGCAGAATGGGAGACCGATTCCATCCACCTTCTGTAATCATGTTGATTACTCTGAAAGGGACTTAGAGGCGCGTCCAGCATGAATCCACCCGTCACCTTTTCCAGCGATGTAAGCGGGAACAGTATAGTCTTTTTGACCCGCATTAGACATAAGGACTACTCTCGCTGACTTCCAGATGTTTTCTTAGCGCAAGAATCCATACTAGGCCCTACACTGTTATATTAATAACATATATATTAATGATTTGTTCTCACTAAAAACTCAAGGCAGCATAACCGGTTTTGCTGATGACACAGCTATCTTCTATAGTGCTGAATGCTGGATGGATTTAAAGTCTAAAGCAGAAGAAGACTTTTCAAATATTAAAAAATATTTAGATAACAAGATATCGACAGTAAATTTCGAAAAAACAAATTACGCCCCTTTTTATATGTACCTCAACTGACACTCCTCCCTTCAACCTACTCGAAAGGTTGACGCAGACACCACATAATATATTATATTATATTTCACCAAAAAAAAAAAGTTAAATATTTAGGAGTTATATTTGATCCTTACCTGAAATGGAATCTCCACATAACCCATGTAACGAATAAATTAAGAAGCATTTCATTTAAATTTAAAAAATTGAAAGACATATAATCCTTGGAACATCTGAGGACCGCATATTTCTCCCTCGTTGAAAATCATCTCAGGTATGCGATAGTTGTCTGGGGGGCAAGCTTAAAATCGCACCTTCACTCTTTAGAAGTTACACAAAGGAAATTTCTGAAGCTAATATATAACAAGAAGTCAAGAAACCCAACAGACGGCCTCTATAAGGAATCACAAATACTAGATTTGAGAAAATTTTATTTCCTCTGCTCCAGAAAAAAATACCACATCAACAAAAATAATTCACAACGTCCACGTCACGATTATGCTACTCGTCAGAAACATCATCACGTCCCACCATTGATGTTAAAAACGGTTTCACAAAGATCATACTCCTTTTTCGCACCGATAATATAAAAGGTATAATGAATAAAACAACTGGAAAAAGCTATAGGAATAGCGAAACGCGTCACATGTTACAATAGTGGATATTTAAAAACAAGTGTTTTTATTTAATTCTGTGTAATTATGAATATCCATCAAGTATCGGCCAAATCGATCAAGACTCTCTATATCAAACCGGAAGAATTGGTCCTTTGTACCGCTAACTTTACCACAAGTAGCTGGGAGCCGCTTCCTCTTCAACTCCTCACTTACCTTCTGTGAACGTATGATTTTTGTATAGTTTTCCGGAATTTCACTATTATTATTTTGTCTATTGAGGCCGAATATATTCCTGCCTCTCCGTTTTCCTCGCCGATTGTACTCAAGAGAAAGAAAGTGGCAATTTTTCCCAACGATGTTCCTGGAGAAATTGAGGTGCAGTGGGGTGACAGCGACAGTGAATTCGGTTAGACAGGAGAACTACTAACCGAAACGTTGTTTTCCGAGCCATAAAACACAATACTAACTAAACTAAAATGAACCAAGAATTATATGAACATTGACATGCCAAGAACTACGGGAAGTTTTTCACGTTCAGATACCGTGAAAACTGAACTAGAGAGGCTAAATCCGGTGGAAGTTTTTGGGAATCTGATGGATGAAGAAGTAATCAATCAAATCGTCGAATATAAAAAAAAATATGCGACGCATAAACAACATTCATTCATTTTTTGTAACTGTTTTATAATATGTCATACTTGAGATCCGATGTCTCCAGATTTTCCTAATGTATTCATTCGAGTACAAATATAATTTTTCTGAAATCGTTCAAGAATGCCCACTTTCTCGGAGCAACTTCAGGCCTTAAAATACGCTAATCTAGTACTTTAGTCCGTTGCTAAGCAACGAACTTTCCCGGACCGTTTTCGGCACTAAACTGTACGGGAATAGTTATTATCCTAACAAGTACGGAAAGAGTACTATTCCCGCATGAGACTGCCGTTACCCGAACGACGCAAAGCAGTCGAGTGCGGGATAGTACCTTTTCCTACAAGCGTGCGTGATTCACCCTCTACCCGCACGCAATTCAGTTTGGAAAGTGTCATTTTCCCACAGTTGTGCGGCAAAAGTTTTTCCACACTGGTGCGGGAAATTTTTTCCCACACTAGTGCGGGAAAAACATTTATATGATATCCTCGTAAAATATAAGTGGTGGGTGACAAAATATGAAAGTTCAAGCTTTTTTGTTGCAATACTAAGTGAGTTTGTTCAAAATCATCCATCATTTTGAACTATTTATTGAAAAAATTAACAAATATTGATAAATAAAAATGTATTGTTATGAAAATCACCCTATATATAGGCTTTGATTGATCTGATAACGAGTAGGTAACAATTGATGTTGTCATGCCGATCAATACACAAATTTGTTTGTAATTGTCAGAGTGACAGACAAAGCGTTACTTATATAAAATTTTCGATTCAGTGAAATTGCCGCAATGGATTATTCAACTGATGAAGAACTTCCACAAGAAATCGTGCAAGCAGCTACAGATGCGAACTTAGAGTTATTGCCAACGAAATCTAAACAAAGGTATGAGAAGCAATACACGAGTTTTATTGAATGGTGCAACAATAAAAAAGTGAAAACACCAAATAAAGAAGAAGTATTCTTGGCTTATTTTCTAGAAATGTCTAAAACATGGAAGCCGAACACTTTATGAGCAAGATATTCAATGTTGAAGAGTGTATTCAAAGTAAAGCAAAATTTGGATATTAGCAAATTTTACAAAATAATTGCATTCATTAAAAGACAGAATGTCGGTTTTCGATCGAAAAAGGCCAAAATCTTCACTCAAGAAGACGTTTCAAAATTTATGACTGAAGCACCCGATGACATATACCTCATGATTAAGTTAGTAGCAATTTTTGGATTAGCTGGTGCTTGCAGACGAGAAGAGCTGACAAAACTGACCATTGACGACATAGACGACAAAGAAAACCTGATAATTGTTAATATCAAGGATTCCAAAAATCATTCCTCTACATCCTTCGTGATATCTGAAGAAGCAAATGATGGTTATTTTTTGAACGTATACAGAAATTATGTACATTTACGTCCAAAAGAGACTCCTCACCGTCGTTTATTCTTGTATTACAATAGTGGAAAATGTACTGTGCAATGTGTAGGAATCAATACCATAGGAAAGATACCCTCCGAAATAGCAGTATATCTGCGCCTTCAAAATCCAGAGCTTTACACTGGTCACAGCTTCAGGCGTTCCTCAGCCACTTTACTTGCTGACTGTGGTGTGGGTATAACTAATAACAAACGCCTAGGAGGATGGAAATCGACTTCAGTTGCAGAGGGGTATTTAGAAGACTCCACCGATCGAAAAAAAGAAATGTCCAACAAAATTCTCAATTTGAACACTACATCGTCTTCCGGGTGCATTTTAGAACCATCCACGTCTATATCGATCGTCGACGATTTGATGCCTGTGCCTGCACATTCGATTTCTTTCGATAATGTATTGCCCGAGTTACCTTCTTCTTCAGTAAATCAGCCATCTTCAAAAAATATGCTGGCTTCCGCTATAAATTTACATAATGCATCAAATTGTACATTTGAAATAAATATTACGAATAATTAGTGGATAGAAAATGTTACTCTTGTTAGTTGTTTCCATTTGCATGAATAAATAATTGAAAAAATGAATTTGTTTCCTACGCTTGTAGAAAAAGTATTTTTTCTAACAAGTGCGGAAAGTGATGCTTTCCGCACTTGTATGCGGTAATAATTTTTCCCGCACGCGAAAGTTTGTTCAAGAGCGCTACATAAGATGTTTCATTGCGCTTGAAGAAAAAATCTTGATCCTTACTCATACGGAAAGGTACTATCCCGCACTCGACTGCTTACCCGAACTCCGCTTTGCGTCGTTCGGGTAACGGTAGTCTCATGCGGGAATGGTACTCTTTCCGTACTTGTAAGGATAATAACTATTCCCGTATCATAAACGATCCGGGAAAATTTTTGACGGCTTGTATACATTTTAGACAGTAAATGAATGCACGCAAACAATAAGTATAATTCCTTAATTTATGATAATGCTGATTGCCATTTCAGAAAAAATAGTATGTGTACCTCGTAGTAAAAGCACATTCCCAGACTTCAATATTTGTTGGCCTCGGCTTATCTCCTCGGCCAACAATTTACATTGTCGTCCGGGAATGTATTCCTTTTACTACTAGATACACAATATACTTATATCTCATTTATTTTAGTTTCCGGTTACTTTCTTTTAATGATTAATTGGAAATAAAGTGTTCACAGTTTTAAGTGGGATTGTACAAAAGTGGATAGTTTTCTCATGAAATAGAACTTCAGACTAAAAATTCTTGTCTTTATTTGTACAACACCCACCCCAATGAAAGGCTCATTTCTTTCGGTGTTTGGCTCATGGTATCTGCAAAATATCGTTTACCCAGCTCAAGAAATATTACCAATCTCGCGTACAACACTAAATTTAAAAATTATAAAAACCTTTTTCCTACCAACACGGTAGCGGTATAATTAGTTTAAGTTCAACAGATTCGCAGAACGGCTATCTTCCGATTACAGTTAAACAAACTATGTAAACGGTCGGACAATAAGAATTAAACCGCGAGCATTTCTTTGGGCTGCAAGCGAGCGGCGATATCAAAAAGCCGACTTTACATCGCAATTAGTTTACTTAGAATAAATTGTGGGTAAGTGCAACCGGCCTTGATAAGCAATTCCTCATTTTTTTTGAGAGGAAAAGCAATCGTTCGAGATGCCGATCGGTGTATGAGAATGGAGATCACTGAGTGGATGGATAATCCTGGGTCACATCTCCGTACCGGGTAATTAAAATTCGAGTGCCACCATTGGGATGGATTTCGGAAAGGACAGTTTCCAAGATGGTGAAATTGGAACAAAGTGAAGCATTTATGTAACTACAACAATAAGCTGTTGAGAAAGTTGTAAACTCTTGACCCAATATTTGACACAAGAAGAAGTCTTAATCTTGAAAAATTATGTTCACTCCTTTCAAGCATCAGTGGTTTATCTGAACACAAACTGATCATTATAATACGATAGTATTTTCGGATTTACCATTTCAACGTTTTGGCCACCATCATCATTAAATTTATATTCTCTCATAAGCGCTCTAGTGGATTGGCAGAAACTGTGATTGCTACTCTGGTATGTCACAACCTAAATATTGGATATTTCGAACAAGTTCGAAATTTTGTGCCGGAAAGGTTTCAACAAAGTGAAATGAATACGAAGTACCCTTCTCTCCAAGCGTTTCCACCGAGTGGAAAAATAAAGGCAAACATCTGTCAGAAAACAACTACTTCTCTGGCTAATACCATGACGGACATTGAACTACATCTGACAGATATTCGTGCAACGTTCTTCCAAAAAGACCCAATTGCAAGTGCTTGTCTTGCAATCAAACAGAAGATCATCCTTCATTTGGCTGTTGATGACCACCTGCAGACATTCATGTTCATGTTTTATGTTCGAGTAGTTTATTTTTCCACTTGGTGGAAACGCTTGGAGTGGAGGTTACTCCGTATTCATTCCACTCTAAATATTCAACAAAAATAAAATAATTTCTAGTTGGTAACACGTCATTATATGTCACGTCTTCTGTCGTAAATAAAACGTAAGACGGTTATTCCAAACCAAGAAATAAAAATAGCTTGCAACGAAACATTTCTTATTTTTAATGTAATGTAATGAATCGCTAAAAGCGGGCGTAACGAATGTCTTTGGTTCTGTTTCAAACTACACCATATTGCCGATACTTGTAGGTGTTTAATTGTTGATGGGAAGGGAAGGGAAAGTTATGAACTTTGTTTTATCTATTTTGAGACTCAGTAAGCTGTAATTCAGCCAACTGATTATTTTTTGCACCCATCGCTCTGCGTTAACATGAGCCTCATCCCATGATTTTTCTGTAAATGCCATCTGCATAAGAGACTAGTTCGCCGTTTAAGTTACTGATATTGAAAATGTTGTAAGGTGTTTATGGTCGGGAAATGGTCAAGATAATTGATACCACTGTGAATCTGTTACCGACGTTTCGACTTATAAAATTTCTTTGGATTATCCCAGAGAACACGCCAGAAAAACTGAAAAACCAAAAGAAAATAAATTATTTCACAAAATTTCATATATTTCTGGCCTTTCAGTAAAGTCAAAGAAGATTTTCAAAGACGTTCCCCTCAATATGGCTTTCAAAAATGAAAATTCCGTTAAAGAGTACTTCACCAAGTTGAAATCAAAAACTTGAAGAATTTGAAAATTCTATAATCTATAAAATGTCTTGTAAAGAAAGTGTATATTGGACAGACAAGACGATATCCTCATAACTTGAGTGAAGTATAAGACACCAAAACGTCATAAGAACAACAAACAAAACAGGTCTTGCGGAACATTTAGATCAAAATCTACACAAATTCACGATTTTAAGAACACAGAAACCAGTCAAAAAAGAACTTTTTCAATCCCCACTTTTTATCTGCATTCAGTACCAAACTCTCCTCTGAATAGGAACTCTAATTTATAAATGTAAATGTAAATGTACCTTATAAAATCTCGTTTTATCACGACCAGAAACACACCGTTCATGTGAGTATCTTATTGTTTTCTACATAATATATTTTATTATAATTTTTTCCATGTTTATTTTATAAAAAAATAATTTGGCACTTCCCAATCTGAATGTGTATGTATTTTACTAACTTTTTGTATTTTTGATTCTTTACCCACTGATGTATTATCTTATATTAAATTTTGAGTAACAATCATAATCTCTATTGTAGTGCCCTGAGGATAATTCAATATAAGTCAAAACATTGGCAACACATCCACAGTGGTTTCATTTACCTTGACCTTTTCCCAACCATTCACACGTTACAATAATCAGTGAGGTCACAAAACATCATACAGATTAAAAATATTGTTTATGTACAATAAGAACAGGATTGGTCCCAAGACAGTGCCTTGTGGGACACCCATGGTTACTTGTGAGTATAAGGTATTCGATGTTGTTGAAGAAGACCCCGACGAAGTGGATTGGGTTGTTCAATGTCGAACACGAGCATAGCTAAGTTTATCGGCTGCACGGGCAAATATACTACTATGTCTGCTTTAACAAGGTCAAGAGGCTTGCAGAGAAGTGGTCTAAACTCCTGATGACTTTGCAAGCCCTATCATGCTATCCGATAAAATAATACAACTGTAAGTATTCCTTTCCGGGTTTAAAGGCTGTCCATTTTTGGAATTGTTGCGAGTGCTAGCTCCTTCAGAGGCCAGTTCATCTCTAATATTGAACTGACTCCTGGTTAGTTGAGGCTATATTTATACACCACCGGTGGGGTTGAGGTAGGTGGCAGTTGGAACTAAGGCCAAAATTTTCACGTCTCCAAATAGTATTTTGTGGTTTACCTCACTGAGCGCATGTTCAGATGAATTGCCGTCATGTCACCTAAAAATATCCACCATTATTATTATTATTATATATTCGAAATCCTTTGAATAAGGTTGGTTGTTAGGCAGGTATACGTGGAAGGAGGTTGCACTGTTCAGTTTTGTATATTACTGTCCAATATTATTTATTGTTGGTTCTCAACACCGGCAAAGCAGGTAAATGTACTTCCGTCGATTATTTCAACAAATGTGATCCATAACTAATACCAACTATATCCTGCTTGTGGAGCTATAATCAAACACAAATAGACTCACTTAGCTGTTAGATCAATTTTGATGAGCTTAAAAGAATGTAATTTTGAAGGACGTTGAGAACTTGTACCTATTATGTAACGCCATAGTATCCATTCTATTTTTCAGTACTTATCATAATCGTCCAATCCCAATATAGCAAAGAAGTGAAGTGTCATTTCTAATGTAAACCACTTAGCATAGTTGACCGTGTTTGACACACATAAAAGTCATTTCCAAAGAAGTTTCATTGTTCACTATAAATACACGCAGCTGTTGACTGGTAAACTATTGCGGAAACTTGCGATTTTATATAAGGTAAAGTTATCCAAGAATGGCGCGAAAAAATTCGCTACAATTTAGAATTGCATTTGCATAAGAGTTGAGAGATATGGACATGGTTTCTGTTTTATCGTTGGTGACAATTGAGGTCGGCTATTCTGGAGGAGTATACTACATCCATATAACAGGAGAAATTTACAGTGTGGCAGGTACTGGATAAATACAGATGGAGAAATATAAATCCTACGCTTTCACAAAGTTCTGTGTTGATATTCATGGAAAGAGCAACTTCAGTGATTAGTGAATTCCACCTGAATTATGAAGAAATATTTTAATTCTTAACGTTTTTAACCGTGAGAAAACATCACTGACTTATGTTTATATCAAGTAATTTCATTGTTATCGATGCTACACCGTTTTATCTGTAAGTGAAGTAATTTCGGTTGAGCACTAATCCATAAGCAACATCTAGGTCGATGATAAATATTCGCATCTTTCTTGGTCTCTTGAACACATATATTTACATGACAATCATCCGATATAACATTATTATGGCCCTTTGGATACTTCATCAAAACCTCGTCAGAATATTTTTTAACTAAGCAATACTTCGATATTTGGTAACTTATTAAAAAGCATTTTCTCTTTGGCACCTTCGATATTATCACAACCAATAAAAATGCTATCATCTTTGACTCTTTTGACTTGGGATGCTTGCTTTCAACGGTACTATAGCAGATATCGCATTATTTACAGAGAGGTTATGAAACAAGCAAAAGAAAGTAACTGTAAAACTAGAACCGAGCAAGCTGGAAACAAATCAAAAGATACTTGTAGAGTTATTTATTACTGACCTCCTGATAGGTAAACATCATGAAGAACTTCTCAATGAATATTTCCGACCTGTTCCAAAAAAATTTACCTAAAAATTTACTGTTCATAACGACCTCATAGAAAAAATCGAAAGCCCATTTATTTCTGTAAAATGCTTTGTTTATGAAACTGATATTTGTGAGATGCAACTGGTGATCGTTTCCATTGAAAAAAAAACATCATTTGGTTTCCTGAAGATATCATTGGTAATACCATTATTACATGCAGGTGGAAATCACGACGACCCTTCGAATTATCGACGTATTTCTCTCATTTCCACATTGGAGAAGCTTTTTGAGAAAACATAAAATCGTTAGAAAAGAACAGTTCGGTTTTCAAAGTGACAAAGGCAATAATGACGCAATTTTCACATTCATAGAAAATGCTTATACTGGAAATAATGGTGGAGAGACTGCTTCTGTAGTATTTGGTGATTTTTTTAAGGCTTTCGACTATGTTGATTATAAAATACTGTTGCGCCAGTTTCCTGAGCTAGTTCAACTCATATTTACCTGGTCGTAGTCAGATAGTAATAATAAACTATCTCTCAGAAATGGCGTAAATACATAGTGATGTATCTGAAGTTTTAATACTAGGGCCAATATTATTCCTTTCATACATAAACAATTAAGCGAGTATAAATATCGTAGAAAAATGAACTCTCCATTCAGATGATACTATAATTTTTGGCACACAGACAATCCTAATGATTTGGATTGAATCATATCTACTGATATGAAGAAAGTAAAGAGTTGGTGTGACGCGAATCTTCCTTCTCCTAATATTTCGGAAACTAATAGATATACTCAATAACTTTCAGATGAGTGACTGTTCATCACTCACCTGAGATATGGAATTCCGTTTTGGGGCGTTTTTAGTGGTTATCAATCACAAAATATTCTAGTTTCACAAAAAGTAGCCATGAGTTATATGTACAAATCAATATTTCTATTTTTACAATTAATTCAGTGTACTTGATTTGAACAAATTTCCATCCTCACCATTCCATTATGGGACAAGACAATAAGAGCAACATTAGGTATGACCGATTGTAATGTTTATATGATTGTAAAATGATCCATCATCTTTCAAATGACATAAAATATAAAAAATCTTTTTAACACTTTAGAAGACTGTTGAAATGTTAGATCTTATTATAATAGATTAGAATTTGATAGGTTGAGTTAAAGTTATTTATTTTGAATGTAGTTTTGTACGTCAAATTATTTTTTACATGTCTTTTTTAATGGGCATAGTTTGATTATTATATTGATGATTATACAAGATTATTCTCCCTAGAAACTCTGGTGCCCTGTGCGGCCGCATGCTTCGCCCACCGAATTGAGAGCCCAATGAATCAGATACTATGGATTTCAATCAAGTAAATATGAGAATCCAAAAAAATTATTACTGCTCCGAGGTATTCCACTGATATTTGGTTCGAAAAATAATGTATCTTACTTATATGGAGACAAACTATAACCACTTCTTCCGTTGAAATCTGAGACACTTTGGCATACTCTCTAGGTCTCACCCTACACTCAAAAAACAATGGCACATGTATCACACCGTGGGTGTTCAAATTTCAACCTCAAATGGTCCAGAAGCGCCAAAAGCATTTAAATTTTCCACGAACGCATCATTTAACCCTGCTGTCACCCCTACTACTCTATTCATATCTAAGACTGCAACATATTTTACTGATGTTTGAGTTGACAACTTAGCTTGTAAGTATCTCAAACATAAAGACCATATAGCGGAGCTGAACACCCTTCTCAATTGAATCGAATGATGTCGTACCCCTTGGGGATTCCTAACAATGTAAAACTGAAAACTGCAAATGTGCTTTGTCTCCTGCTATAATTTACTTATATTGCTGTGGAATTACAACGCGAGAATTTTCGGCCTCGTCGGTTTTGTGGGAGATTTTTATGGCCATCTGTCAAAATTACCAACGCTCTTGTTATGGTCTGGAAGCTAGTGTACGGCCATGTAAATTTTGAAGTGGGCCTAGAGTGGAAAAACACATTCAGGCAAATAATAAAAAATAGAGTAATGCAAAATGTTAACAGATTTGTGAATGTGTGTCGTTTCACCTTTATATTTCAGTACATTATGGAAGCATACTGAACAAGGCGAACTTACAAATTTATATTATCTAAATACTCGGATGACACTGAAAAATAATGTTCATTTTGCAAGGTCCGAGTGAAAATGTAACCCACAAGACACTGCATTCAAGAATAGATAAATGTTTGGAGTTGCAGATTTCTAAGGCAGGAAGGCACATAATTAGACCCATTCTGAACCCACGACTTCTGTACCTCGTGAGGGGCGATTTTGTAAATACTTCATAAACATTACTTTAATACTTCTTTGTCTCAATACTGATTTTGGTTTGTACCGTTGAATAACCTCTACTGTGGAGTCTAGAGTATCACATAATGCCTTCTGAATTCCTTTTAATTTGGGTGTTCATCATGGTAATTTGTTCAGCTCTGAATCTGTTATCGAGTTCTTTTTCCTCTTCTGTCCAAGCAGACAACTTACTACTTCTTTACTTTTGTTTCAGAGACTTGGTGGCAGTAAAGGTTGAGCTCTCACTGGAGGACAAGGCGGTGAAAGCCAAAGCTTACCTCTCCTATGAGGGCACACTTATTTCTCAAATCTGGGAGAATTTATGATCTACTGCAGAGCACACAAGCCCATCTTGTAGTGAGATGTGATGCCAATACCCACAACACAGCATGGAGGATGTAGCTACACAAACAGACGAGGTAGGTACATTTTAGAATTCCTAATGAGAGAATACTAGTTGTTATGAATGAGGGAAATGAGGCAACTTTTTCTAACCGCATCAGATCCGGGGTCATGGACATTACATGGGCAACTTCACAGGTCAGCCCATGAATCCAAGGATGGCACGTTTACGACGAACCATCTTCATCAAATCATTGGCACATAAGCTTCCTGAACCTTCTTTAGAAACCTGACGAAAACAGGGGGCCATACAGGAGCTCCCTAACCGCTAACCTCGAGTCTTTGAATTTTTCTAGAATTGAAGAGATAGCAATCTGTCTTCAGGATGCGATAGTCTCCTCTTATCAAAAAAAGACAGAACAGCACGGTTCAATTCTGGACCAAACCATTAAAAATAACCAGATCTCTCTTCAATAAGGCCTACACGAGAAAGCAGTGGGGCGAATATAATATTTCTATGCAAATGAGCCATACCAAGAGGGAAAAGAATGGTGTGGAAGAATGTCTGCGAAGATGTCTATAGGACGGCTGAATGCTCACGACTGAATCAAGTGTCAAGTGATCCGATGAACCCGGTTGGGACGATAATGCAAACCGACGGATCATTCTCCAAATCAGGTAAAGAATATCTAGAGATTCTCCTTGATACTCATTTTCGTGACTATAGAGGTATAAACGAACCAATCTCGTCCCAGAGAGTAGAAACAGTCAAGGTCATGCCCACAAGGGAAACCTGGGACATGGCGAAAAAGATCATCAACTACAGGAAGGCACAAGGGGCTATATAAACCTTTAGTCCAATCAGATCAGCAGGGCCAGATGAAATGCAACCTGTACTCTTACAGCTACAAGGAGGCCTACTGATTCTACTCCTAGTCTGACTGTTTAGGACAAGCCTGGCTCACAGGTACCTACCTGGTGAAGGTCCAAAGTGAACTTCATACAAATACTTCTCATGTGGAACTAGGAGTACTTGACGAAAGGCAATGAATCCCAAAATGAAATTTGATTATGAAAATATCAATTGATTATCTTCCAGTTCAAAATGAGAAATATTCAAATATTTTTCTTGATGAATTTGATCTCTTCGGCTTCAAACGAAGTCTGGGTAGTGGTCGGAATCTTTCTGTAGTTTCCACAGATGATTCTGTTGCTCACTTTGTTAGTGGGTGCCGGAGTTATCGTAGTGCCGTTAACAAAACCGATTGGAAATCTTTTATACAGTGGCCGAGTATGTACTGATGAGTGAGTTGAATCGCGAAACTAGTCTGTAGATGTTAAATGTTTTCGATTGCCAGTTGGTGGTTGATACGGAGAGTATTGCAATGTATATTCTTGTAGGAAAACTCTGACAGACGTTGGGTAGACGTGACTCGGCAGTCATATAGGGCTGTTGAGTTATTTCTGTGCGACGTTTGCGGAAGGCTGGGATATTTTCATAATCAAATTTTGGAAAAGACTAGTTGATAGAAATATTCGAGATAATGATACAGAGTATCCTGTCTTCTCGGAGTACCAGCACGCCTATTAATATGGAAAATCCTGTCTGACAGCGCTCCACAGTCTAGTCTGCAGGATTGAAAAATAACTCCCGAATAGTGATATTGCACTCACAGCGTTTCTTGACGTAGGAGGGACGTTTGAAAACAAATCATATGCGTCTATTACTCCAGACCTCAGAGAAAGAAATGTTGCTCCTGTCGTGATCCAGTGGATATCTGCCATGCTCAGCTGTAGGGTTATACAAGCCTCCCTATTAGGGGACACGATGGTGGTGAAAGCCAAAAGAGGCTGCCTCTAGGAGAGACACCTCAGTCGGGCGGGAGTATATGCCTAGGGCAAATTTATTGATGTTATACAGAAGCAACGGCTGCTTTCCTATTTTGTGAATAACATTTTCTTATCAAACAACCAATATGGTTTCCGTAAAAATCTCTCGACCATTAATACTCTTTCTAAAATTGTCAAACGAAAGTTTGGCTGGTTTATCATGCCATCAGTATAATTTTTTGCCCCATACTCCCCCCCCCAGTGAATTGACTAACGAAAACCGGCCATACAGACATTACCAGCCCAGAAATCTGCGTTTTTGTGTTTTATAAATGAAAGATTCCACATTTTTTATAACAAACCGACAGTTCTCATCAGTGACCTCGACACTACGAAGACTTTTTAGAGTGCTAAAGTGACCTTTTATCACACTTTCCATTTCTAATAATGGACAAAGCTGACAAATTCGAACAATTTCTCTTGCTTTTCACCACTAACACACGTAACTGGCAGGTATAAATCCAGAAACAGAAGACCTAGAAGAAATGGCCAGCAGTCTCCAACACCTCTGCGAAAAAGCATGCAGAAGGCTATAGCTAGAAAAAAGCTTCAAAATAGGTACCAACAAATATGGTGCAGGAAGCAGACGAACAAAGCAGGTAAAACCTACAAAGAACATACAAAAATAAAGAGCAATATACGAGCACATAGGAAGACAATACAATACAAGAAGAACACCATAAAGGAAACGAAGAAGACATCCTTAAGAAGATATAGACCAAACCAGAAAGACCCATGAGAATTGGCCTATCGAATTCTAAGAAAAAGGAAGACGAGCGACGTTACGATGAGTACAATGGAAAAAGCGGACGGCATATGGACAACCTAGGAAGAAGAAGCCTAGGAATATCTAATGTACTAATACTTTCCTTCTGACGAACAATACACTAAAGAACATGACAGAATAATAACACATTCAAACACCGAACATAGCGGAATATGATCCCCAGTTCGAAGAGATAGAAGCAGTCATCTAGGGGCTCAAACCGAACAAGGCTGGCATTCCCATCGAAGAAGCGGTTTGTATCCATGAAACATTGAGAGCCCTTAATTTAGGCATGTTTTCGAGAACCACAGAAGCCACGAAATAAACGCCAACATCATACAATGCACAATACAAAAAAGATTCGGCAGAGGACTCAACGAAAACATATGAAGAGCGAAGCGAAAAGCTTAGGCACATCAACGACAGGAGAAAGACGGAAGCAAAACCAGAAGAGAATTGAAGAAAGAAAAATATAACCTACGACTTTCCCTATGCAAACCTACTGGAACTAATCACAAACAGGATATTCCCGACGATATAAACATAACGCATCCCCGGGACACGGAAACAAGTTCACTACTACCGACGTTTCAACCTTAGACCAGGAGACGGGACATGTATGTGCGTACTTTAGGAAAAGACCAACTCACATGCAATAGACAATTGTACACAAGCAAAACAAGAACTAACCCAACACTTACAGACCAAGAACATCACCAACCACCCTGGTTTCCTGATTGAACTCATTGATAGATCAACAATTAATACAATCAATAAATGGGGAGACCAAATGATGATGATGATGTGTGGTACCTCTGCCCAAGAGATTCAGAAACAGCAGACCTCTGTTGGACCATCCAAGCAAACTAATAAAAAACGACCATGTTAAACAAACAAACTGTACCTAAAACACTAACAAAAATGTCATCAAAAAAAAACCTAAACCGAAATTTTCAATAATTTGATGACGCAAAATTCAAAATGCAAATCTCAAAATCTAAAAGATTTGGAGTTGGGAATGGGTTTCCTCGAAAGGTCTTCTGCTAGCAAAATGCTGGACAGAGATGGCCGCATACCGAAAGATGGGAAGGCCAACCGGCCCTGGCTGGTAAACGCATGTATGTACCCCAGATGGTCGGTGCGCACTCCAAGCAAGCACCAGATCGGCATCCAGGCAACTCACATCACACACTTGCTTTTTCAACAAGGCATGTTGTCGCCTAATAATTACAAAAAATTTGAAAAAATACTCTCTAAGGAATCGAACCTGGCCCAGCGATAACAGAAGTTTCAACGCCCGACATAGAACCGTTGCACTACCGACCACCACTGGTCTTACAAATTTTTCTTCCTTTAACGGCGTAGCCGAATTACAGAAAAAACAAACAAATAATTCGTCACGCGGCATACAAAAAGGCGATTCACAAATATTGAAATTTTTCAGTAGAGCGTTTTCAAAATTTTTATTCATTTGAACCTTTTGTCACAAAAGAACAGATGAAACTCAACAAATAGTTACCACTGATAACTAGATACATTTCAAGATAGGTACCTACGCTTTTTCTTATACGACATTTTTAATTCCTCTAGCTACAATTGTACAGTTTTCAGCATATCAGAACAATTTTGGAAAACCGGATCCTCCTGTATAAAATTACCCAGCACTGCGACAACGGGACAACGCAAATACAGACAAATGTCATATCCGAGAGGGCATCGGCACAACCCCCGTCGTTATCTGGCGATCGGATCTCGAGCAACATCCCTCAGTAACCGATATCTTAGTCGTATCTTTGCCGTTTCGACCCCAACGATTTTCCATAATCCGGGGATTCGGTCAATAACAATTTGTCCTGTGGGAATAACTGCTGTAATTGACGTTTTATCGAAGTCCATATGCCCTTTTAATTTTTCCAGCATATCGGATATCTCATACTGGATATTTGCTTTTTATCTCGGTTCATGGGGTCGGAGGAGCGTATGTTTGTGGTTGGTTTTTGGGATATGTTATCTATGATTGATGGCACGAGGCTTTTCGAAAGAGAAAGTACTTGAATTGTAGAAATTTGAGAGATGATCTCAGACCAAACAAAGCTATGATGTACACTGCAAAGTTAATTTTTGCATGTTGTTGAGGTTTACAAATTCAAAGAGTAAAACAGAAATTTAGAATGCTCAGCAAAATGTACGTAACAAAACATTTAGAAAGACTCTGGAGGAACGAAATTTCCGTATTGCGTATGATCCTACAGTTCAGCTTAAAAAATAGGAATTCTGAATAGGGATTTACACCGTAGGAAAAGATTTTTAATTGTAAAAAAGGTTTTTATCTGTATTCATGATGCATAATCACTCCACAAACCTATTTATTCATTTCATATCGACTACAACCCACTTCAAAACTGTTCCGAATTGAGAAAGATTCAAATACTATATTGACCTACAAACGTTTGTTCTGTGAGTAATGCTTTGTACAAGGATGATTTGTTCCCATTTTGATGTTCACTGTAAATTTAGTAGACTGATGTCCAATGAAATACCAGAAATATTTGGCGCGAATTTGGGCTAGTGTTTGAATTCATCTCTCATCCTTTTGTTTTCTGTATGAATCGAAATAAAAAATTAAAATCGTTTTTTACCCAGTTTGACTTGTAAACTTTGGAAAAAAAAAAATAAAATTACCAGTGTAATTCCCTATTAAGTTGTTTCATCAACACGAATTTCCTTTTAACAACTGTCGACGATATTGAAAAAAAAATCAATACCATCTTCATACAGAGTTAGTCAAATGTATGGACCTGCCTATTTTTCTCAGTTAATATGAGAGTTATCGGAAAAAAGTTCCCATGAAAGTTGAACTATGCTTCATTTCGTGAATTGAAATATTTTTTTCTGTGCTATTGGTGGAGGAGTGGCGTCATCGGCAATGTTTTTAAATGGAACCATATGTCACGTTGAATATTGTTAAAAAGCTCGTTTTTTTCTCATTACAGCAGTACTAATATTATTTCAACTCTTCCAATATTTACTGTGTGTGTTTCGTACTTTTGGGTCTTCCTCTGTAATTCACTTACCCATTACTTTATTTGTTCAAAAATGTACTTAGTTGGGGAATGTAGCCAAACAGATATTCCGGCGATACGGCAATTTGAACCGACAGTATATACACAGGTTTAGCTTTTCGGAAAACATTTAAAAAAATTGTTCCTAATTCTAAAATTTTCCTGAATAGAAAGTCAGAAAAAAAAAATAGATATAGTTATTAATATTGTTTGTTTCAACAGTTTAGAAAATTACTATGTTTTGGATTGAACAAAAAAGTTTGATGGACGATGTATGTAGAACGGCGAACACCTGAAAAGAAATGTTTAATTTAAACCCGTGGTCTGAGATAAAAAAAACGTAACGTCTTGAAAGTATGTGCCATTGACGGAGGTTTTGAAAATATTCCATAATCCTTATAGACCAAGAGCCGGCAATGTATTTCAAGTTATCATTTCATGAGTCGTGGAAATTTTGGCATTGACTCTCATATACCTGTTGAACAATAAAAGTCCAGTACTTAGGTGAAATTTGTTGATGAAACAACTGCCAACGTAGGACACAAAAAAAAAACTATTTTAAATAAAATTTACGAACGCCACTGTCTGATTCAAATTTCCATATCACTAGAATATACGTCTGGCTTCATTCCTCATCTGACAAAAAATTTCAACAAATCAAGCAAAAGATAAGTAAATTACAGAGGTGAACACAAAAATTCGAAACACACTATATCTTTCGAGAGAGTTGAAATGTTAATCTTGTAATGTACAGTGAACATCGGAAGAAACAAGGAAAATGAGGAATTACTGTTTTTGTATGTTCAAGGTGTTTCACAATCAAATGCTGATCCTTAATAAAATCCTATAATCATAATAATAATACTAATAATAAATGACACACATGCTATCGAAATGGAGTTTGTGATCGATAAATGTTCCACGACTGATATCAAAAGAGGACGATGCAAGGAATACGGAGAGGACGTTCAGCTCGTAGACGGAAGCATCTTACATCATATGGATGCCGAAGAGAAGTATCAGCATACAATCCGACCGATCTGGTCATCAGAACTGTCAGGAAAGAACGTAGTTGCTGCAATTAATATGCTTGTCGTTTCGTTTCTACTTTACTCCATTGGAGTGATGAAATGGACTCAGCAGAGATTGGAGCATTTTTTTTTCAAGGCTGAACGGACGAACCCAAACTCTGTCACCGAGTTGGAACCTGTTCAGCAAATAGTCCACGTTAAAGCTGCGGGAAGTGATAGTCTCCTACAGCTACATAAGGATAAGCCAATGTATGTGGTATTCTTCAAGAACATTAAAGACCTTGGCTTATCCAGAAACCTGACCTTCGCATTTCTCAGGTCAGGTGAGCTGAAGTCGGAAACCGAGGGATTCATAATGGCCTGCCAAGATGGTGTCTTCAATGCCCTCGTCTACCGTAGTTGCGTTATGGGTACAGAGGTCCCTGATACTAGATACAGAGCGTATCGTGGGGCAGCTGATATCATAATGCATTTGCTGTCAGCCTGTCCAGCTTATGAGAAGTGCCGAATATATGGTAACTACTCCCCACCCTCAGGCAAATACAAAAATACAAGACAATTAGCCTGATGTAGTCCTCCTCGACCAACAGATTAGGACGATTTGTGTCATTGAGTTCTCGGCTCCTAGCAAAACGAACATTGTCAGAAAAGAGGAGGAAAAACGGACTAAATATTGAGATTCACTTCGTGAACTTCTCAGGCTTCACCCAATCCATTCTGTTGAAATGGAGTTCTGATAATAGGAATTCTTGGTGGAATAATGGATACACTGCTTTCAAACCCAAATATACCGGCTTGCCGTGGTATAAAATGAAAATATTTTATTTTTTAAATCGATAACTGTCCGTCGGCTTCGGACAGAAGAAAGACAAGAGACCATGCATGTTTATGAGAAGATAGAAGACAGTTAGGTATAAAAATAATAATTATTTGAGCAAAAACCAGTAGTGTATCAGTATTTTTATTGAAAATATTGCTGGACATGTTAACATGGACGCCACTGAAGCAAATTAAAAAAACTCATCTTGTAAAAGTTAATTGTGATGCATACTTTGCAAATACCCAATTTGGAATTGGATTTTGTTCTGAAATTTCAACACCATATATCTCAGAAATTCTAGTACCCATTACTTGCTCATTTGATTTTCATACCAACGAAATATAATAATAATTGAATAAAATCGAATACCATTCTAAATACTCGAATTGCTATCCGCCATACACCAGTATTTTGTTCTTAAACAATTTTTGAGTAACTGAATGTAACATCTTTTCAAAAAAAAAAAAATTGAGAAACAGGTATTGGTGAAAAAACAACTTGCCAGTACAGTAAATAATAGCTGACCGATTATTTTTTGAAAAATAGATAAACAGGCAACGCTGTATACCACAAGAATGTTACAGATTTGAGTATTTCTTTTGGTAGCACTTCTGATTGATATTATTCGACATAATATTTTATGGCATTTCTTTGGAAAGGTAATTCAATTCTCTTTTCAACCATCTACATTAGATTTTCGTTAATACGTTTTTTCATAATATGCATTTGAAATGTCAGAATAATTGCGGATCTGGCGGTCTGAATCCCTTTTTTTACCTGACCACGATAACTAGAATCTAGAATGGTTTGATGTGAACTAATGGGAAAGATAATTCATGTGACACATGACCCCCCACGCCATCTATCGAGCAATCACAATGTGTTTTATTTCAAAAAGTTGTATCGGTGAAACCCTCCAAATTTTTTCCATATTTGTACGTCAATCCGTTCAAAAGTTCTACCCGGTGGAGTAAGAGTACAAAAATATAGATCTTTTTACGTGTCTCATTTATTTGGACAAAAAAGTGGAAAATGTTTCCTCATCTTGCATCAACTGCTCCAATACGTATTGTCTCATCTGTTCACCCTCGCATAAATTCACAGGCGACTGCAACACTTAGTCTTTAATTTGCAGTCATTGATTCCTGGAAACAATTCTCTAATCGTGACTCTTCGGAAAGAGAATTATCACCATTACTTCAAGTTGGCTTCATGAATATGAGATAAACTTGACTCACGTCTAAGTACAATCATAAATATGAAAACATAATACAGATAAATAGGTATCTATTGAACGTTTAAATGTGCTGTGGAAATTCGTTTCGGGGTTGTTATCTCCCACAGTCTGAAAATGAAATTATGGTATATCAAGGAATTATATGTAAGTGTAGAAAGGCAATTAAACCAATTTGCCCCAATAAGTTTCTGCGTGTACCCAACCTACAAGACTGTTTGTTGGCTTGAAACAATATTGAATTTTTTCAGCATCTAAACACAGTCTCAATTTGCCCCTGTCTAACCTTCAGAATACGATTATTAACTAAGAGAACTGAATAATGTTTCAAGACGATAGTCTGCCCTGATTCGACATTTTTCCACTTTCATACTTTGGATGGTTCTAATCTCAAAAACACCACGTCAAGAGATACATATGAAATCATGGTAATGATAGTATGCTGGGTATCAAAATGACAAGGGTTGTTCGTGGTCAAAAATAATGTTTGAAAAGTTGCGCAAAACACCTATATCCTGGGGAAAATTTTAAGATACTCCACTGAGGCACGAGACACGAGGCAATTTGGTTTGGTCAAAATAAGAAAATTGTACAGAGTGGGCCAAATTGGACCCATTCAAAGGGAAAGTCCTGTTTCCAAACTAGAACGATGGAAACTGATGGCTGTGTCTGAGGGTCAAATTTCATGAAAAACTTAATGGTGAAAACCGCATATCGATATCTATCATCGTTTCTGAGTTACAGCATGTTTTTCGAAAATGTGCATTTTCGAAAATTCCTTCAAATGAGATACCCTGTATATTCCTGCATATTTCAATAGAGCTTAAAATTAACTTAAAAATGGGATATGGTATGATATGAAACCAGCAAGCAATTTGTATCAGGAGAGGTTTTCAAGAAGACAACCTTTCAGAAACATTTTCGCAAGATTGCGACACAACCTAATTGATATATGGTGGTAAATTTGAAAATAAATGGCCAAACTTATATGAATCAAATAGGGATAAGGAGTTGGAAGAATTAGTCGTTATAGGAGCCGTTGAAAATTATCCCAAAACGTCAACGCAAAATTTGAAAATATCAACAGACCTACCTAGAACTGACGTTAGGCGGATTTTGAGAAAAGTTCATAAATTCAGATCAGGAGATTTTGAACGCCGCATAGATTTGTGCCAGTGGTTCCTGAAAAATTGTAACCATGAGCGTGATGTTTCGTTAGCCCGTTCATTTATAATGGCACTCTCACATCTCAAAAGTATGTAGAAATTTTAAGGCAAAATATTGAACCTATCGTTGATGAATTGCCACTAATGGAGCTCAGAAAAATATATTTTCAACAAGACCGGGCTTCGCCTTACAACACTGCAATTGTCATCAACTTTTTGGCTGCAAATTTTGGTAGTAATTGGATAGTCAACCAAGGACCCAACCGTTGGCCGGCCAGGTCACCGCAGCTAACGCCTATGGACATTTACCTCTGGGGAAGGTTGATAGATCTTATTTTTGAATTGCCGACCACTTTTAGATACGAATTGGAAGCGGCAGTGATGGAAAGTTTTGCTTCTCTCAAATGAACCAATGTGCACAAAAAATGTTCAGATAAGATTCCGCCTGTGTGTAGGATAAGCTGGTAGACATTTTGAACACCTTCTCTGAAGGAATATATTTCGTTGTATGTTCTTTATCATTATTATCATTATTGTTGAAGTTTTATTTATTAGTAATCAATATAGTATAAATTGATAGCAGTTTTATTGTAACTATGAGTTTCAATTACTGCTGTGAAAAGCTTTCCCAACATTTGATAGCTACTACTGAAAAATTTCTCTGTTTTATCGCCGCGTCGTCCAAAGCCTACTTGTTCAAAGTGTGCGTTTAAAAAACTATATGAAAATATCTTAAAGGTCTGTATTTCAAAGATGACTCTAGCAAAACTAGATTTTGGGAAAGGTGATTTTGAGCTCTATTGAAATATATTCCTGCATATTTCACCATACGAACAAAATATCTCGTTTCCTTCAGAAACGGAATAGAAATGTTGCGTTCGAAACTAACAATAGCCCATATTTATTTATTAACAACGCAAAGTCTGTACGAGATTAATTCTAGAAGTCGGGGCCTAAAAACTGGAGAGTGAGAATTGCACCATATATAAGTCAGACAGACCACAGTTTTAATGAAAGGTTTGGGGAGCATTTAAGAAGTTACAGGTTGAATTAACAACAGGATTCAAACTTTGCCAACCACCTTTTCGAAAGTGACCATAACTTCATACAGAATCCAGAAATGTTACATATTCAACCTGAAGATCTGAAATCAAACATATTGGATTCCATAGAGGTCAAGACACACCTACGTGATAGTAATAATTTAGTTGTTAGTAACCAGATAGACCTGTTTAATTTTCCAAAAATTTTTATTTCCTCCTAAGTAATAACGCTACCTCAACCCAGGTACAATTAATTAATTATATTATTATGAGGTATGTTCGATCATCATATCATTAGGACACACTACCAGCATTTTAGTAAATAAGTAGAAGTTGATTCGGTGTGAGAGCTCAATTTGAATCTGGTTCAGATAATAAATAACATGGTTGATGACACAGATGAAACATATGTTAGCGACAATTCAATGAATATACTGGTATAAGCGATATAAGTTTGCCCTAACTTTTCCAGCGCGAAAACGGAACTCAACCTTTGAAAACAGTGTAATTCTAGTAGGTCTATCACAGTGATGACGGTACGGTCCTTAGTAACCTCGACATAACAACCGAATCATAAACAAGTTTTTCGCAAGATTTGTCTGTTTGCAATGAAAATGTCTCGATTTGGAGAATCTTTAAAAGAATAAATTGAAAGAGATATCCTCAACAAGGAGTCGCGGAATACTGTAAATTCTACTTCATTAATATGGCAGCAATTCACGATGTTTTTTAGGGGAGAAAATACAAAATAGTAAAAGAAAAGTCCACTGAAGAATTAGCTTCTATTTTAGTGACTGGGCATTTATCATGAAGAAGAATAATGATAAAAACTACAAAAAGAGTGCAGTTGAGACAATTTGGAACAGTACAGCAACAATGTTACAAGAGAAGTACTTTAATTATTATGAACAAATTTTTAATTCGATCAGTGATATACATTATAACGTGACAAAAAAACGCTCGTGACACAAAATTTCACAAGCAATTCTAGAAAAACAAAAAAGGTAAATTCTGAAGCACTCACGAAACAAGACATTTTTGAAATGGCATTATTGACAAAGAGCCTAAAGGACTCCAAATAATATTCCACCATATTGCTGCCATGAGTTAGTCTGGAGAAGTCGAGAAGCATCAAACTATAGGATAATCCATTTTAAAATAGAGACGGACAACAATGGACAAGAGATTGGAAGGATTGAATATAATCTTAGATCTTACCTGGCTGATCGTAATCAGGTAGTCTGTGAGAATGGAATAAATTCTGACAGAAAAAAATGTGTCAATTGGGGTACTTCAAGGCTTTGTTCTGGGACCCCTATTATTTTTAGTTTTCATAAATTAATGTTCTTTCAAAATTTTGCAGGAACTATGTCTAAGGCAATTCACAGAGCTCAGGAAGTAACAGCTCAAATGTCAGAGTGGTGTTGGTGAGATTGAATAATGAAACTATTCATCAAGTAAATAATTGTACTGAATTTTTAGATGTCGATATTGATAACAGACTTTCCTGGAAGTATCAAGTTGATAGTGTAGAACTAGAGCTCAGTAAACATATATATTCACTTCGTCATTTGAAACAAACAGTCTCTCTTAATGTTCTCAAACTTCTATATCAAAGTTTGGTTCAATCTGTTATTTCCTATGGTCATGAACAATGGGGTTCATCAGCAAAAGCTCAGGAAGTCTTCGTTATTCAAAATAAAGCAATTACAATTTTGGCAGGTACATCTTCAAGTGAACATTGCATGCCTTCATTCATGAATCATAATTTATTAACGAACCACTCAAAACAATTAACACATACATGACAGTATCGTAGAATCACCCCTTGTGCAGTGGGGTCAAGCTATATAATAGAATCAGTGACAATAAAGCTTCGAATACCAAGGTCTTCAAAAGGCGAGTCAAATTTCTTTAATGCAAAAAGCATACTACTCTTTTGAAAAGTTTCTTCTTGAATCTTACTAGGATTACATGATTTGATAATTTGTTCTTTTTGAAATGTTCCCCTTCGTTAATTAGATAATTTATAATAATTGTGGATTTTATATGAATTTTGTGTGAATTTTATGTCTTATACAGTTTTAGATTTTGACCTGTTGAAGTGGCTAGTATTTTATGATGAAATTATGATTTTTCTAGTATTATTGTGAAAGAAAACGTTTTCAATAAATTTTTGATTGATTCTTTACTTCGACAAAAAAGCTCTCGTGTAATTATTAGTGATAACAGTATATATTATTTTGTGTGAATGGAAGTATGTATATGCTCTTTGAGATCAATTCACACGTATCAAGTGCCTTCACTAAACAATATTAAAATTAATGAAACAGACCTGAAACGTGTATTTGTGATAAAGGAATAAGTGTTACTCTTGACGAGAAATGATCCACCTAATAGACTTCAGTTAATCCAAAGTTTCGAATCGTACTTCAATTACTTTGGTATAGTTTTTCAGTATGTTTTTGAATTAATCGCTGTTTTATCGTATTGTCATGCGAACAACGCAACAACTACGCTATTCAGTTTCTGATAGAAAAATCTTCACTTTTCACCGCGCTATGGAAAAATGTGCAATGATCACATATAAACGACCTTTTATATCGATGTCGTCGATTAAACGATTTATAATTTATAACACATTGCTATTAGAGACGTATAATGATGTCCTTGCATTGTTAAAAGATTTATGGTAGTTTTGTGTTTGTGTTTAAGGTTGCAAATGAAATCTTCGCACAATAAATTAATGTTAACTCATGACGAATTAACGCCATTGTGTCATGCGGAATCTTTCATGTGTAATGAAAAACTAAGTACTGATTATGTAAAACTGTGTAATTGTCAAACGTACCAACATTATGGGATATGGAGTTTACATCGTGCATTCTTAATTCAATCTCACATTGTGTTTCAGCTCTAGAACATGTCTGAAGTTCGGAAAAATAGTTGTTGAGAGATTTCTCTAATGCTCAGTAATGGTGCACCAAGAGAAATTTCAGAATTAGGTATGTCTGAATTATATAAGCCTGAGAGGAATATAAATGGGTTTATACATGAAACTGCAAAAACAGATATCGGAATTAGGAAGATGTTTCGACTTACAAACATGCTCGAATGGGTAACATTTATGCCTGTTTGTCGATAGCAAATATGGCTGTTTAAATAAGTTTTTCGATACCCGGAACATTGAAGTGTGTGCATTAATTCAATTAAATAATTAATTAATTAATGGAAAGAGACAATTTTTTTGGAAATGGCCACTCTCCATTCAGAAATACAAGTCAGTAACCATGATGCAGTTCTTCTTGACCACCAGAGTAAGGCGATTGTCGTCATGAAATATTCGGCACACTAGAATTTCGGATTGCAGAAATATTAACAGAACGAATACTTCATATCGTCAGCTCACTTTGCTTATTCAGGGCACATGATTTTTTCATGACCATAATCAAGGTGAACCTCTTAGTACTTTCCACACTCGATGGTTGATTCTGATGAGTAGGTTCGGTTCTTGAAACGTCCTAAGATGCTCACATCGTTAAGAAGTTATAGCAGAGCGGCTGGATTTATTTTGGGTTCGATGACAGATAGCAACTAATCAATCACGGTCCAAATAAAGGACTATTCAAAAGAACATAATGAAAAATAGCAAAAATATCTAAGACCATGTACATGAACGCAGCTGCATAATCATTCATATATTTTCACACCTCATGTATACCAGATACCTCCATACATTCCGAAATGGGATGAAGCAATTGCACAAAAGGGGCCTTTTACTGACAATTAAGTCGATTGAAATAGCCATAATTAGCACAATTGTTTACCCTGTATCAAATTTTCAGGTGAGAGAAACAATCAATTTATAGTTAATGTT
Organism: Chrysolina americana; assembly: GCA_958502065.1. NCBI lineage: Eukaryota > Metazoa > Arthropoda > Insecta > Coleoptera > Chrysomelidae > Chrysolina > Chrysolina americana. The sequence goes on along the minus strand of OY293410.1, from coordinate 34,917,906 downwards.
AAAAAATAATTTCAAGGTAGGTTAAACAAAAAATCAAGATACTAAATCATGAAATGAAGTATTTTGAAGAGGCAAATCAATATGTTAAGTCTTTCGCATGAAATAAAATATTCTTCTTCAAGGGATTCCAGAGATGTATCTAATGGCTCTATTTTTACGAAGTAATAGCTTCTTGTACCCTTGTTCCTATACTATAGTCGGGAGTTTAGCCTACTACGGCATTTTCTTGAATGGGTAGATTTTTATACGGTTCTAAATTATCAGCAGAATGTGTTCCGGTAATTTCAGTGAGAACAAAAAAAGGTCGTACACTATAAACGAAATTTAGATATGCAAAATATTCGAAACAAATGGGATATACAGCACCTAGGCTGGCCATTCTTCGAATACGTAGGATTGGTCCGAATTGCCTTTCTGAAATCGGAAAATAATTTCGTCAGATTTCGCATATAAGGCTTTGTCGACCGATTTCCACGAACGAAGTCATTCGATATCGATACTGCGATCGATTACGATCACGGTGGAATATACAGCTTCTTCATTTGGGTTCAAATTACTGTTCTAGGACAATCAGGAGTTTGCGCAGTAGAATTGGATGCGTTCGAGTTTTGCTGAACTGTTCTAAGATTGACTTTTTACGTGTTTCGGTTTATTGAGAATCGTCCTGGGACCTAGAACAGTCCGAAATCAGTACCTGTCCTTGAACAAGAACCGTTCTGGGATTTTGTTGGCGCATGCATATATCTAGCATATTATGCCATTAGCAGAAGATGACTGACAGGAGAGGGATAATTTGTTGATAACCTATACAAAACGAAAAGAAATTTTGTAGCTGCCACATTTCATATTTGACTATTGTTCAATTTTTCAACATTGAATGTGTTTGTTAATCTTTCACTTTTCTTTGATTGCATAATTTCTGTTCGGAAAGTATTTTTATCATATTACTCAAATAAAAAATAATTACATTTTTATTTCATTTTCATTTCTGTACTAGTAGAGTAGAAGTAAACTTCAGTACCTGAGGTAGACATATAATATTTTAAAAACCAAAACGTCTTTCAAACATAATCTCAAAATAACATATATGTTTCATGTTTGGGGTATAATAAATAAATACAAAATACATATATTCCTAAAAACACAATTCAATAAGGTACAAAAGTGGTCAATGAGAATGTTTTCACTGGCAGCGATTATTACGTCAGAACATGCACGACATCGTCAGAACTATTTGTGCGTTCAAAGAAGTTTGATTTTTTGTGCGACCTGCTTCCAGTTTTTTTAGCTGAATTTCCAGTGATTTTGTTGTTTTACCATGAATAAAGAGAAATTGATGTCTTCTGTACAAGAACAGGTGTTTGTGGGGTATGAGAGACAAAAACTATCATAACAGAGGTATTTCTTGTCAAAATTGGGAGAAAGTTGGTTCAGAATACATTCACGAAAATAAGAGAACTTTATGATGCTTTTTTCCATCCCTTTCAGAATGTATTCAAATTTTGCTGGTCTCATATCGAAATACTCAAAAAAGGCATCTGGTTAGTCACACAATTTTTGAAATAACATTTGAAACTCTACTTTGTCTTCTCTACCAAAAAATAAACGGTTGACATGCATGCTCTGTTTTTTCTACCATTTAACAACAATAACTTTTTTAACGGACTTTCAAAAAAAGATTATCAAATTCTTCTCTCTGCAGTGCGGCAGAAACGTACTACAGGTAAGTACTAACTATCGAAAACGCGCACTGTGTTCGAACAAATTTTTGTCTATATTCGCATCCACAGTAACCGTAGCCTTTTCAAATATCAATTTGTAATTTGTAATCAATACGAATTCAAATAATATAGGTACTCGTAATTAATTAGGTACATCTGAATCATAACGTTAATAATGCGTTCTTTTCATTTTGATTTTCACTGAACATATTGCGGCCGTAAGGATCCGAGGGAATTTTGAAACTCTTGACATTATTTCACAAACTGCCCAACTTTGCTCGATGAACATCTTGTTGCTCGGTAGCGAGGCGGTTAGATGCCGACCTTTCCATCTTCCGCTAGCATTGGGCCAGGTTCGAATCCCGGGAATAGGAAATTTTTTCTCAATTGTAAAGAAGTCGATAGGCAATGTAATTTGTCTAGATGCCAATCTCGACGTCTGGTGCTTGCTTGGAGTTCACCCCGACCACCCAGTGTGGTGCTGTAGGTTTTCCCGATTTTCTTACAGCTGGAAAGTGAATAAGCCACCAAAAATCAGTAAGCCGCCCCGGAGCGCCACGGCAAATTATAATAATAGCCGTCCTCTACCCGCAATGGCTATGCCTTTGGGTACACTCGATGAGTGTTTATTAGGGAGTATTATTAATATAATGAACGGGGCAGTTCTAAGTGGTTGAAGAATACTAAATTGATTCAGAGTAAAAACGTGTCGATGGAATGGCCAAATAATTATGATGATGACATAACGAAAGTAATTTTATTATTCATTCAAAATGACACCGGCTCACATATATGTGACGCACGGTACAGTGATCAGATATATTGGATGACATATATATTCCTCTCTGAACAAGAAACTGCTGAATTCGACGCGCCTGTAATAAAGCACTATAGAGTTTATTGTACCGGTTGGTCCGCTCATATTTTTGAGAAACATTATTTGTACAAATGTAAAAAATCATTTATTTCCCGCAATGTGTTGTTGTGTCTGTCAGTGAAATGGACTCAAATGGGACTGCAACAGATTCATATAATTATCCGATGATAAGGTACCAGAGTGCTACTATAGTATTAGAGTTGGGATGCTCCAGATAGGCTGATGTCTTTCTCATACATAAATCATCAAGTACCCCTGCATAAGACGGGGGAGGCAGAGACGTGCACTTACAGAATCTAAGGACTACACAACGCTGTAGGGCCTGCGCAAGCAGGCGCTAGTTGGTTTTGCCCGCCCGGTGGATACTCCAGAAGATAAGGACAGAAAACCCAAAACCCCCCACATAAACCCAATATTACACCATCCTAACCCCTGCCGGTTAGGGATGGGTTTAATATTGATTTTATTTATTTAATCGTTTCGTGAGTGGTATATATTGTATGGTAAATTTAATATTGATAAACTTTTTTGTTTTTTTTGTGGGGGGAATGGCCAGTTGACACCTAGTGAGATAGTTATTTAGGAAATAATGGTCGTCCTTACTTTCAAATCTCAATGAAATAATGTCATTTTGTAATACGTTCTGAATTTCAATTCAATTGGGAAATTTTCCATTATTGAATGTATGGCCCTATATGCCTCATCACAGCATTATCATCAATAATATAGCTTGCACAAGTCTCCCGAAGACTTGTGAGGGTTGCTCGTAAGGGTGCAGCCAGCTGACGGATAGAAGAAATTTTAAAACAAATATGGATATGGAAACTGAAATAACCAGGAAAAGTTACATAGAGATCGATATACAGAAAAGGTAAAATATTATCGGCATATAGCATTCCCCATCTGCCAAAATTGCGGTTGATATACTGACACTGTCAAGTAAATTTTGCAGTTTTTAGGGACGAGAACAGTGGTCTAGTTGAATACTTGACTTCTCATCGCGTACCTATATTTGTAATATTTTGTACTGGTCGACTGGTTACACCAACAATCAACCAAACGTATTGGGAACGCTATATGCCGTTAATATTTTATCATATATGTATGTCAAGCAATGCAACGGGTGTAATGTGACAAAACATATGAAGGGTTATGATAAAGTAATGCACAAAATTCATAAAACGTACAACGATCACTTTTGAAAAAAATGCAAAAACACTTCAAACTGTTTTTTTTATTCCGCATCTTTTGACATAAGTTACAAAAAGTTGTCAAAGTTATGACGTCATCAACAAATTTTTTTAATGGGAAGCTAAGAGTTTTATTACATTATGTGTTTTTACACAAGGGAAAAATAGTTGCAGTAGGGCTCACATAAGAAAAACAACGAGAAAAGGGATAAAAAACGAAATAACAAAACCAATTGTAAAAAATGGTCAAACTTAAACTTATCTAGTAAGAACATGTGTTCTTATAAATTTTTTCAATTGTTTTACTAAAACAACGGTTTGTCAGTGTCAGTCGTACAATTAGTGTCACCACAGTTTTATTATTATGGCTCGTTTAACCGAAAGAGAAAGGATAGAAATTCTAATGATGGTAGGTTACGGCGATCGCCTTCGAAGTCATGAAGAAGCATGTGCTTTATTTAACGCAACACATTTTGAAAGACCTCCAATTGCTAGAAGCAGAATTGTTGCAAAATTTGATGCAACGGGAAGCGTGAGGGATGCTCCAAAATCTGGACGACCAGGAATAAGCGACGATGTGAAGTTAGATATTATAATTATATCAATTTGAAAAGTCGGGTCTACATTAACCGGCCAGACAATTTAGACTTAATGAAAAGAATTAGACACGAAATGACTCGTATAACTCCGCAGATGATCGAAAACTCTAGTCTACCATCGTCTTGGCCTAAGTCAGTTAGTAAACGGGACACAGTTTGAACAATTCCTATAAGAAATAGTTTTGGTTTAATGGACTGTTTAGTTAATTGAAAAGTTATTATGAAACTTACGTTTATTTCGTTTTTTATTCATTTTCTAGTTTTTTTTCTTATGTGAGCCCTACTGCAACTATTTTTCCCTTGTGTACAAACACAAGCTCTATCACATAATGTGATAAAAATCTTAGCTTTCCATTAAAAAAATTTGTTGTCATAACTTTGACGTGTTATTTTTGTAACTTATGTCAAAAGATGCGGAATAAAAAGAACAGTTTGACGTGTTTTTGCATTTTTTTCAAAAGTGATCGTTGTACGTTTTATGAATTTTGTGCATTACTTTATCATAACCCTGTATATATATATATATATATATATATATATGACGACAAGATACTTGGAAAAGTCTGGTGCTTGCTTGGAGTGCCCACCGACCACTCGGGTGATGCTGTAGGTTTTCCGGATTTTCCTCCCGCAGCGCCGACGGGAAATAACAACAATAGCTGTCCTCTACCCGCACAGGCTATGATTTTGGGTACACTCTATGACTGTTTATGAGGGAGTATTATTATTATGAACGGGTTTTAATGATGGGGATAGAAAAAGTTGATATGGGCAAAAATAAATAAAAAGCAGTCTCATGTTCATATGAATATTATTTTAATTATTAAATTGAACGACATATACACAAGACACTTGACATTTGCTACTTTCGATATTGAGTTTGAGTAGTACCAACAAAAACAGTTATAAATAAAATACAACATAAATAAATATTATTCTTTCTGGGTAGTGTTGGTACTACACAACATGAAAAGAAAAGCATTTATACTGATTCTCCAAAAAGAAACAAATTATATACATTAAATGGTAAAATTACCACAGAAATTGCAACTTTTTTATCAATCAAGTGAGCTACACTGTGTTTCATTAATAACTTTTCAATGATAATTGCTAATGAAACATGTTTTCAGTGATTTGTCGATTTAACTAATGGGAAGGAATTCTAATATACAGTGAATTATAATAATATACAATTTACATTTTTTTAACACAAAACAGTTATGTACACTCTAAAGTTTACAAGCATTATTTACAAATTGAAAATACCCAAAAAGGAACAAAGTATAAGTTCGTACGTTCAATCAGTACAGTCTAAACAATCACTCTTATAGCACTAAAAATTATAAAGTTTCATTACTGAATACAATTTTTATGTTTTTATTCAGTGAATTGTATACATCGCTTCATGGAACGAAAACCGATCACATTCGAATATCGAAAGTTTCATCTGAGAACTGCAGATTATCTTCACAAAAATGAAAAAGATGACAGGCACATCCAATCTTATATATATATTCGATAAATCGGTTTCCATAGTTCCATTCAACGACTTGTACACAGTTCTTCCGTCCTTATAATACGAAAGGAAGTATAACTTTTAGTGCCTCGGACTTAAAATAGGAGCACCAATGAAAATAAATCAAAAATAGCTAGTTCTGTACCCACTAGAATATTGATTCAAATACATATATCCTGTAATTTGTACTTGATAAGCTTGGGAAAAAGCAGTTGGGTTCGGTATTTTACTAACTTGTGGAAAATATTTAATCAAATCCTATAGTTATAGAAAACTTTTCAAATTTTCTTTTCTCATTTGAGAAATGTCGACTTTAGTTTATATATAATTTCATTTCATTCATTAACATTATCAATGAGATTTATAATTATTGCAAAAACACCCCTTATACAAAACTTTCGCTAATTCTGAAATGAGCCAACTGATAATCTCTGAATTGGCGAAAACCCTGTAGTTATCGACTCTCGAAATAATAAAAATACCCTGGTAACAGTGTTATCAATTAAGTTCCTCAAGGGTCTATCACAGGTCCACCATGTTATACACTGTATGGCGTGCAAGCTTCATTTGAACTAGCTCAATTATTACAACTTCCGCACGAAAACCTTTTCCAAGCTGAATGAATGAGTCAGATTTTTAGCAGATTACCCCAACAAATTACAGAGAAACAGTTTCTTCGAGAGTCAAATCACTTTTAATTACGTTTCAATTCGGTTCCTCAAACTTTCTAGTGAAATATTGCTCAAGCCCGAAGACTTTATTGATAAATTTCTTCCACTGGAACTATTTTACAACTTATGAGATTTTCATAATGTGTGTCCCAACGAATAAAAATCTCTACAAAAATCCAACTTGGGAAAACTTGTTTATTTTTTGTTCTCGGGTTAGTTTGAGAGTCGCCAAATCGATATTTTAGAGTACGGTTAAATAAAACATTATGGCTTTTTAGGATCACTATTTATCACTCATATTCTCGCTCTGTTTCACGTCGAGTCCATTCACCATTTTTTCTATGCTCTTCAGATCACTCGGCGAATTGGCAGACTCCGGTTTCGGCGAAGTCGTATTCGGTCTCAAAGGTGGAGAGAGTGAAGTAGCCCTCAATTTTCCAGAAGGAGAGTTACTGAGGCTTCTAGTGTGAGAGCTGGGTGTGACGGTTTCGAAGGCACTGCCCAGAGGTGACGAACTCATCCCCGTATTGGAGTTGGGCAGCGTGTATGGGGTGAAGCGATGCCCTCCTTTCAGATGACTATGCAGGGGAGAAGTAGGCGAGAGGTGGTGCCCGTGGGGGTTTGGATGAGCTAGGTTTTGGTAATGCGAAAACAACGCGGGATGCTGCGCCGCGAGCGCCAGCTGGGCATTGAACAGTAAACTGGGATTCATTCCAGGGTTATGCGCACCGGTGAAGAGGCTCAAAGGGGGGCCGAAAGGTGAGTGCCCCGCGGCACCGGGGTACATGCCATGCGGATAGAGGTATGGAAGTAAATGAGGCGGCGGGTGAATTGGGGGACCAACACTTATGTTGGGGGAGGGGTATTCGCCAGAGGGGTTCGATGGACCGGCGGAAGAATCTTTAGGGGAAGAAGGTCGTGGTCGAAAGGCCGTACTGCCGGGGGATTCTGAGCAGCTGCTTTCTGAGCCAGAGTCGTCGTGAAGTCGTCTACGAATCGAGTCATCCTCCGTTCCTGGAAAAAATAAAACGTTTGATTAGTACATTTTGTTGGTACATGGTATTTGGTTATGTATGTACTAAACGATTCCTAATGGAAGATATTCGTTAATTGTCGCTTGTCAAACGATAACCTACTAACTATAAAGCGTCTTTCTTTCACAACTGGCGTTATTGGAAGTATTCGGACAAACCAAGAAAACAAAAGTTTGGATATTTTTCTATCCGACATATGCGATCGGACTGAAGGACCCCGCACTTTTCTTATGTAAAGTGGCGACCAGTCAAATTTTTTTAAACTTTGGTATGTTGTTATACTCGACCTAGTAACTAAAAGTGTCATAGGGACCAACTCAATCCTACGGCTAGTTTTCTAGATACGGGGTGTTGAAACTGAAAATTTCCCATATTTTCGATTTTTTTTTTTCGTTAACTTTCGAGCTAGATTGAATTCCTGCTGCATACGTACTAGTTTTAGTTATAAAATGGTGAAAACGTATGACTAAAAATATTTGTCCTCACGGCATGTTTTACAAATGCATGACAGTAATTTTTTGCAAAATCTCAGTTTTTCTATCAAGCAAATTTTTGAAAGTTACCCTTCTATATAGTATTTTGGGAAGAAAATATCTCATAGTACACATTTATTTACAATTTTTTTCATAGAGAAAACCAGAATATCAAATTATTTTTTTAAGGAATAATAATTCAAATATCTGTACCTATATAATTTATGGGAAAGTTAACACCTCTAATTTATGAATGTCTCTCAGTTTTGAGATATACACAAAAACATGAACACTTTATATTCCAAAATTTTCCCGATCAAACATAACTATTTTCTCATTATATAATTATTTTAATAACGTTTCGAGAGGTATGATTTCTACATCCGATCCTACGAATATGACCAGTTTTCTAGATACATGGAGTTAAAGTAGAGAAATGCTGATTTCATCAGTATTTTACCTCAAATTGGAAAACTGCATTGTCCTATATTGCGTATTTTAGTTCAATAAGTCTTGGTCAGATGATTATTGAAAGGTACAGCTAAAAATAGTCATTGCCACAGGGTGAATCACGAATAATTCACAATACTTTTTTCAACAGTTGATAATTCAACATTTGCTCCAAAGAGAGCTCATTCCTTGAAATTCATATTTACACTCACAATTTAGAGGCTAAAAGATTTCACTATTAATCTCGTTATTTGATGATTTCTCATATAGTTCATCTTGTACATAGAAAAATTTCAGCATTTACATTGTAAACGTGTAAGTATAAATTTCAAGGAATAAGTTCTCTGTCTCGCAAATGTTGAATTATTGAGTGCTTGAAAAACGTATTGTTAATTATTTGTGAATCACCGTGTAGCAGTAAATATTTCAAACTGTACCTTTTAATGTACAAGGTTTTCAATTTGAGGAAAAAATATTTCTCCACTTCAACGCCCTGTATCTAGAAAACTGGCCATAGGATCGGATAGAATTGGATGTAGAAATTATACCTCTCAGGATTTTAACAAAATAATCACATAAGTACTGAGAAAATGGTTACATTTGACCGTGGTTTTAGAATACAGAGTGTATTCATAGTTTTTGTACTTATATCAATATATAGAATAACTTTCAACAAATAAATTACCGTGTATATCTGAAGCTTAGAGACACCCATAAATTAGTCTTGTCAATTTTCCATTAAATCAATCCATAAGTACAGGGTTTTGAATCAATCCATAAATAATTTCATATTGTGTATGTGTACTTACTGTATTAAGGGATAATTTTCGAAAATATGCTTTTCGAAGGTAGAACTGAGATATCTAAAAAAACTATTGGCATACATTTGTGAGTCACCCCGTCAATATTGTAATAGTAAAACATGTAGTAAATGCGTGTGTATGCAACAGAAATTCACTCGATCCCGTAAGTTAAAAAAAACGAAATTCTTGACAATTTTCAGTTAAGAAACTCAAAGGAATGAGTTGGTCGTGCACAATTTTGGTTACTACGTCGATTACAACAACATACCAAAGTTTCAGAAAATTTGACCGATCGCCACTCGTTAGTGTTGTTATCTCCTCTGGAAGTAATCTAAATAGTAATATTTTCATCTTGATACCCAAATTATAAATCTTTCATATTGGAAAAAGTGTAACCTATATACGGAGTGTACCATAAATTTTGGTTTGAAGTAAATTCTTGAAAAATAATGTATATCTGTCATTAGAAACACAAGACAAATTGTGCAATTATATTATTCAGCAAGCGTGTAATGGAAGCTGTTAATCATAAGAATGTATTTTGCGATGCGAGCCGTAGGCGAGCGTCGTAAATGAGTGATTGGCGAAACGTCGAGACTTCTCGTAATGAAAAGTTCTTTATCAATCACGAATGTACAGAAATATATAAAAGGATTATGAATTGGTGTATCCGGCTAACATATTCTCTAAAATTTTATCATGTACAACTGTTGAATAATGAATCTGTTTGTTGCTAATTGGCCGCATCCGGTGTGGCCTGTTGTGGGTAATAATTCATGTCATAAAAAGGTCCTTTTAACAATGGGAAGAATTGTTTTTATTGTAACAACTGTGATAACAATTTGAAAATTCTCTGAAACTGATAATCGAGAGATTTCCAAAATATGTACTTATAGAATGCTCAAGAAAAAATCAAGTCTATTTAGCAAACAAATCGGATTTTGTGCTTCTATCACCCATATTCTTGGGGATTTTGGTACACAATATGTTCTTCCGGATTTCACAAAAGGTGAAACATCAAACGCCCTTCTAAGTTCAAAAACGGACTTGATCGTACTTGAAGTCTGTTATTATTATGGTTCTGAGGAAGTGTAAGACCTACCTGAATGATTCATAGAAGATGCCACAGGAGTTGTCGAATGCAGTGAAGGCCTTGGACTATCCGCGGTGCCAACTACATCCAGTTCTGAATCGTCGGTTTTGGAAACAGTGCTGCTATCTGCTGACATTCGGGCTGGTAATGGGTGCGAAGTCTTGTCGTCTGAATGCCTTTGGGCCAGCATAGCTTGTCTGTAACAATAGAGGAAATAAAACTATTAGATATAGTGTTCTGAAATCTAATATCGTAATAAAATACGAAAAATAATAGTATATTACGTAACAAGAGTTGTAAGTAACCCATTACGCACGAAATGAAAAAGTTTATGCACGAAGCCGCGCAGCGGCGAGTGCATAAATTTCATGAGTGCGTAATGGGCTTACAACTCGTGTAACGTACTATACTTTTTCTACGCCCATTCATTTTCTTCCATTAAATAAAAAACATCGCAATCATTTAAACTTTATTATAATAGTTGTTAATTGAATGGAGAAAATGTTGGGATACAATTATATTTTGTTCAATGAATTGACAATATAAATGACATGACATTTATTTTCATAGCATGCTACTTAAGAATACGTGTCCTATTTTAAAAGAAATTGCATAACGTGCTGCCTACATTTAGGGGCATCACTCTTTCAATCCTAAATATATCTCGCTAATGCTAAAAGTTTTTATGATTTTTAATTGACCAAATTTGTGTAAATAGACCAAATAAAGTCTTACGTGAATAAAAATTTTATTGTAATTTAATTAAACCAAGAAGTTTAAGTTTTCTTGTCAAAACGCACGTGTATGTTAAGAGATCTCATTACGTGCATGTTATTGTTAAATGTAATTTACAAGGAATGTTAACAGTGCAATTTTTGACGTTTACAGACATGGGCGTAGAAAAAATAATATACAGTATATGTGGCGGCGTGGTGCTGTGATTAGTGCATCCGACTCGTAGGCCAAGGGTTCGTGGATCGATTCCTGACTGGGCAAGAATGTTTCGTTTTATTATAGTAATAGATTGAATTCGAAAGTCTGTTAGCTGACCAGGAAGGGTCGTCCACCAATGATTGATGGGTTTAAATTATTAATAGTGCTGCTCCTCAGATGGCGTATGGAGTTAGAAAAAACCTAGGTCGATGGCTATTCGATACATGTCGATAAATACAATTACTACTATACAGTATATTCATTCAATAAGGGTAGTAATTATCGTAAACTTATTCCCAGCTCATTATAATATAAACCAAGATACGTGGAAACATTTCGAAGTGAAAATGGTATTCGTATTTGGTGATAAATACCACCTTCTGTCATGAATAGAATTGGTCAAGAATGGAAAATGGAAATACACGTTTTCCTACTACCACATACTTTCATGAAACCTATTTTTGAATTGTATTTGAATTGAATGTAATTTCTCACAGAAAAAAATATCGCCCTTATTGATTACTTCGGACTGATTCGTCTCACTTATCATCCCTAAGATCAGATCCAGTTTAGCCTAATCAAGTAACGCTTCTCATTATCTCCTCCGACATAAAGCCAATTTGCGGCATCCGCAAAACAGAATTAAATACAACCCCAACGAAAACTAAACAGTTGGTACAGTAATGTATGCATATCACTTACTGTAAATGCAAATTTGATACACCCACCCGGCCAGGGATCACCCTTTTTGACCTTCTGCAAATGCCACTGCTAATTTGATACTGTTATGCCGTATTGTCACCCTCTGTGTCTTTATTTTGCGGCCGCCTTTTAATTTAAACTTTTCGGGAGAAATAAGAACGTCACAGAGGAATATTTTATCTTTCGGGCGGATAAAAATGCAAAGTGATGCTAGTGCGGGCAGTGGAGTAATACGATGTGGTGTCAAAAGAAGATACATATTTGAATTTCTCGTAATTTTGATTAGAATCACTGTAACTGTAGATTATGTTCCATTAAAATTATTTTCAAAAGGCCATAGTAGGGTGGGTCCTATATACGATAATCTTATGAGGAGAATAGTATTCATTACATCATTCGCAATATGAAGAACGGTGCGACTATGCCTTTTTCGAAAAATCCTGCTAATGAAGAAAAGTTCCAAAGATGGTTATCGCTCTTTCAAGAATCATTTATGATAACACAGACAGAATCATTATTTCCCTTCGACGTCTTATAATTAATGGTATGAGGCGAAATGAAAATCATTCAGCTTCATATACAGGGTATTATTTCAGGACTCCCTTTCAATTTTTTTCGAAATGTGTGTATATTTTGAAAAAATCCCGAGATACTTCAATAAATACATCGAACGGGACAAGTTTTCATCAAAAAATTAACGCGCCACGTTTCATACCCTGCAATGGGGAGCTACCAACTCCAAAATCTTAAATGAGTAGGGGTATTGAGTAATAGGAATCGCACGTTAAATGGTAAGACCTCGTTAATCCTTAGCTCGCATAAGTTTCGACTTCTGAGGGCTGTCGTTCGTAAGGGGAAGACAGCTGGATAACGGAAAAAACTATTTTTTCTACATTCATGCAAAAAGCAAAACTTCATTAAACTATATTCAGTGGAAAAAGAAGCTCTTTATTGCACTAGTGCAATAAACAATACCCCATTTTGAAGGTCTTTTTAATCTCTACACGTCAGTGCTTCTTTTTTCAAAATTAATTGATCCGTTGTCGAAATATGTAGGAAAATCTGTTTGCTGCTTCGTACCATTAAAATAAAAACTGTAACTGCTTATCTCATTCCTTTTACTTCAAACCTGAATTACAATATTTTCCACTACTGTCACTTCAATAATTGCTCAAAATGTTGTCTATTATTGCCCAAACAATGGTATTACCGCTGTTCAAATGCATAGCGCACATTTTCAAACACTTTTGTACGAAGTACTTGACATTCTGCAGTAATCCTTTATTGAATTTCTTGTAAATTTTGTGGCAAGGTCTGTAAACAACTGATTTTAAATGTCTCCGTAAAAATAAATCACATGATGCTAAATCCGGGGACCTGGCTGGCCACTCTACAGGTCCTCTTCGTCCTATCCATTTACCAGGAAATACGTTGTGTAACCATAGACGGACCGGAAGCACATAATGGTGGGAGCTCCATCTTGTCGAAAATGCAACTCATTTTCGTCAAGAACGGTGTTTCCTTTTCAATCCAGTTGATTTTTGAGTGCTTCAGTAATTGGGAGATTGATCGTATTTTCAAGCAGATTCAAGCATAACTCACCATTTGGATTCTCATCGATGAACAATGGACCAATTATTTGATTTCCTAGTATACCGGACCATAAATTTAGTTTTTGGGGATACCGGGTATGCCCTTCGACAAACACATGGTCATTTTCATTGTACCAATATCTGCAGTTATAATTGACAAATCAATTCAAATTGAAACAACACTCATCAGAAAAGCAGTCAAAACTATTATTGACTGGTCATGTTTTAAACAGACCCTGTGAATTTGGCGATCAGATTTAGGACATACCGATGAGAGTTGTTCTTATCTGGGCGACTTTCGTTAAATATTGCAGAAGTTCGTCGAACTCTTTGATTTTTAGCGCCGTAAATTAACCAAAAGTAAAAGTAAATAGAAGAAAAAGCAGTTACAGTTTTTATTTCTATGGTATGTATTTACGAAGCAGCAAACAGATTTTTCTAAATATCTCGACAATCGATCGATCAATTTTAAAAAAATAAACACTGACGTGTAGAGATTAAAAATACCTTTAAAATTAAGTATTGCTCGATACCCCTTCACTTTAAGATTTAGAAACATCCCTTGCAGGGGATGAAAGGGGGCGCGGTCATTTTCTGACGAAAACTTGTCCCCTTCGATACATTTGTCGATTTTCCCCTTCGATACATTTGTCGATGTATTGAGAAAATAGGTTGGGAAGTCCTGATATGAACACCCTGTATAGTCGTTGATGTTGCTACAGCGTTTGATATTTCATGTCTATTATCAAAAGATTTCGAAAAACTTAGTCATACGGTAAGGTTAACGGAAATTGATGATACAACGGATGTGCGTATGGAGTACCACAGGGAACAGTTTCAGGACCACCACTGTTCACGATTCATTTAAATGGTCTAATGTATTCAGGAATAAAAAAGATAATAATCTTTGGTAGCAATACAACCATCCTGTGCAGAGCAAATATATCATAGGAGAAGAACTATGAGACGTTTCCGTCGATCCCCCTTTCAGTAAATCGGACAGATGTCGGTTACGTGATTGCCGGAATTTTTCTCATTCTTTTGTAGTAATTCTGGTAACATGTATAATCTCGAGACAAGGTGTAAGTTTCTCCAAACATGAAAAGTAGAATTCGAATGCTCTGGTCGATTCAGTATGCTCCATTTGAACTCGCGTAAGAGTACCATCAACATTCTAAGAATTCTAACAGAAGGATTGGGAATCTTCGAAAAATAGTTATATAAATACGACGGGGCAGCGAAGTTAGGTAGTGTTGACAACATTCCATCGGTACAGGAATAAATTGGATTGCATAGCAGTATCAGTGTGATATAAAAAATGGTCATAGTTAATTCATAATGTTAATTGTGAAAATAAATCAGATAGGCGGAGTTAAGTGCATTTTATTACAATATCGTTATATCGTCTTTCAAATAAACATTATTCTAAATAAAAATTACATTAAAAAAAATTATTCACAAAAATTATCGTACTTCATGTTATTCTTATTCGTTACCGATTTTATCTTCTGAGTAGGTTATGAGAAAGACCATTTTAAAAATATTCAAAATTCACCTAAATTCAACGGATATGTAATCAATGAACGAATTACTGATAACCATTGGTGTCCAAGTTGAGTTGCCTTTATTAACTTCCTCACTCATGGAACAAATCGAACGATTTTGTTAATAATCTAATCATAAAATATTACAGGGAATGTTTCAAGTGAGCAGCTTTTGAATAAGTTCAATGAATAACACAAACAATACTAAGAATCATTGTGTCCGCTTCGAAGAAATCTATGAAAATACTATAATTATTCATGGTTAGAAAAACGGCTTAATCATTCTGAGCTGAGCTTTTTTTTTATTTCGACTGTAGCATTTTTTGGTTACGTTTAGATCAAGATGTAAGCTTGTATCAACCCCTCTGTGACAATTTAACCTCTGTCGATTGATTACAGAGGTCGTAACAAGTTTTCCACCAGCAGTCCTGCATTGTTTACGTGGGACAAGAAACAGTGGAGTAGAAGAGAAGAATTTTTATAGGGTCGTTGTTGATGCTCTGATTCACATTTTCAAGTAGGAATAGTAGACGAAAAATTTTCAACATATTTTTTAACTTCTTTTAG
The DNA here is from genome assembly GCA_958502065.1 of Chrysolina americana. NCBI lineage: Eukaryota > Metazoa > Arthropoda > Insecta > Coleoptera > Chrysomelidae > Chrysolina > Chrysolina americana. The sequence continues at coordinate 34,902,141 of OY293410.1, read as the reverse complement.
AACTGCCAGTTACTGAATGAAAACGCAGGAATCAAGGAACGCCAAGAAAAATATTTGAAATTTATAAAATTGAGATTCACCAAAAGCTCATTAAGTAATTTCCTAGAGTTTGATATCAACAAGAATAGTTCAGAATGTGAACTCGTCGTATCAACACTTCAAAGAAAAATGGAAATTGTATAAAAAAATCATAATTTGAAGAGGATGTTTCAAAATAATTTATTTAAAGTGCATGTAACCATGGTGACATAAGATGAATAGGTAGTGAGCCTATATATATTTCTAGAAGTGTACTGATATAAATTGTGTATTTTTAACATTTTGCGTTTGGGTCGTACAGAAATTCTTATCGGCGTAGTTATTGGAAATGATGAATGCTTACTCATAATTATAATTGCAAAAAATTGCATAGCGCTTCTTTATCAGCTGTTTTGTTTTTAGATTTTCCAGGCATTGAGTACGTGTTTGTGAATTTGAAATAAATTGAATGAATATTCTGGAATTTTAGTATGTATTATATTCTATTCATTCCCGCCATTTGCTTTCGAAAGTGATTGTGAAAAATACCAATGGAAAAATATACACTACGAATATTTCGTTTCAATATTGTCACATGCATCGGCTGGTGAATCTCAGTTATTTAGCAAATTCTAAGTTTTGTCATGTCTACAAAGTTATACTCTAATTTGATTTCACTTAGGTACCATTTTTAAATAATATATTTCATTGTATGGCTCTATTAGCACCTCAATATATTTGATAAACTAAAAATCCGGATAAAGAAGACATTAATTGAAATTTATAAAATTTTACAGTTTCGTATTTTCATTCACAGCAGAGGCGAGAGTTTTGAGGATATTAAAACTAGCTCGCACGAAACTCGTGACTCTAACAACAAAATCATTGTCATGTAAACAGGTTGTTTGGGGTACATTTTGGTAAGAATTACAATTGTTTGAGGTTCGAGAGAATCTGTATATCAGCTCCGATGTATGAAATGAAAAATAGTTAATAAAATTTCCTTGAATTGTCAATGAGGATTTGCCAATTGCAGAAGAAGCATTTTTAAATTGATTAGGACAGTTTTTGCGAGCTTGATACACACATATAATTACTAGCAACTCAGGTATTTCGTATTTTCTTTGCAATCTTTGGAAAGTTCACCATCATGCCGAAAAGCAACTCCACCAAAGACCATTAAAAACAATTTAAATCCAAAATTATCACCACAACCTTCTACGAGCTACCAAATATCGGTACAAGCACAGGAGCCAACCTATTTAACACCAGTTGCCAAGCTCTCACAAAAATCAAAATTGGAAGGAAAAGTCGCGAATTGCAGCACTCAGAAGTATTGAAACGGTAGTCGAAAAAGCAAATAAATCCAAAAAATGTTCGAACAAGGCCGATATCGACAGTAAGAGTGACTTGAGCTATATTAACGAAACAAAATTACGCAACGATGATGAATTAGGCAGTATGAGTGATGTTTCGGAGCATATTAAATGCGTTATCTGTGGCGACTTAGGAAAAAACAAAGAATCATGATAGATGCACCATTTGCGGCTACTGGGCACACCAAGAATATAGCGGTTACGATTCACCTGCGAGATATGTCTGTGACCATTTTTAACAGTCTTCTTAAGTTTTGCGTTTCCTGTTGTTATTTGTTGAATAACCAGTTTCAAATACAAAAATTATGCATTTTTTGTACATAAAATTAAAAAAATCATTTATTGCTGTTTTATTTACTCCTTTCAAAGATTTTAAACAATTATTCTTCGATTACACATGTGCGTCATCTTACCCTGCCCCCAAGAAAAGATGGCGCAATGCAACTTTTTCACAATTTGGTATCTATTTTATCCTTGGTCTATTCAAAAGGAATAAAATTAACTATATTTTATTGTCAAACATCACTTCAGGTTACTGCTTCAAGTCCCACTTTTTATATCAAATTTTAAAGAAAATAGAACGTCATTTCCTTAGGTGCGTCAACTTCACCTACTTTTCTCTATTTCTTGAAAAAATTAAATTATTGAATAATAAAACTGTTTAGTGCTAGATGACTATTTTGTTGTGTGATTTTATAGTTAAACAACATTCATCTGTTGCTCATCAATTGCTGTTGAATATGTGATCTCTGAGCCTTTTAAAAATCAGTATTCACCACTACTTGATACTTAGTTTTGGACGCCACTGACCACCTCATCGCCTAGATCTGGGCAATTGATACACACAGAGAGAAACTAAGCGTGGGGTGCACAATTTCGCAGACGAAGGGTCGAACAAAGGGTGGCGATCCTGGCAAATTATAACAGGGTTAATTGACCGACTACTACGATAATGACAGTTGGTAACCTTTTCAAGTATCGCAGACCAAATAGCACTGGATAGCGTGGCACTGACTCATAAACCATCGTGGATTTATTGCTTGGAATTAGTAAATTATTAATTGAAGTAACGTCGGGTGTCTTGAGAAACACCAACCTCGTTATATAATTAATTCATGTATCTAGACATACTGCATACGAGAGGCCTCACATCCAGTTGATGAGCTGGGAGCCATGAAATACGGAAATTTGAATATTATAAACATGAAACATGGATTGACGATTAATTTAGATAATCAGTGCACGGTACAAATTAACTTCATATCCCCTACAGAGCCTATCATTGTGACTGGGGAACGAATAGACAAGTTGGATGAAACGAAATTTTATCTAGAGAAAATTTAACAGAATTTAATTTTCCAACCATGACACCAAAGCATGTCCTATCCAGATTAAAACAACGTTGTCGAATTGATTATCTTTGCCGTGACGTTTTAAATCGGACTTGCTGAGTATTCATTGATTATTCCCACCGTTGGTATTCCCATTCACTATTTTCTAATACTGATCTTATACCAGGTGGAAGATTTTTGAGAAGACTATTTTTTACTTTGAAATTCAAAGGAGTAGTAATTTGGGGATGCCACTGCCGCAGCCAGACAAGTAGGTCCAAATGGACCCTTTTTGCCATCGGCTGTTTTCCACATATCGACTTGTCCACAATAGTCTTCCTTTTCGAACCTTCGTGACCTCCTGGTGGAGGTCAGTATGTCCAATCTTACGTAAGTTCCTCTTGTTGGGGTTTTTCAACTCCCAAGGTTTCAAATCTTAGCCCCCCCGTAGGTTTCGCACTTGCTGAGGGCGTGAGATGAAGTTTCTTCGTCTTCTTCGCATTTACGGCAAGTGAGGTTGTCTTCTATACATATTAGTGATAGGTGTCTGCCCCACTTGTTATGTCCTACTAGTATTCGACTACCTGCAGTCGGTATTATCCCTCTAAGGTTTGTTCAGCTCTTCTTTTGCCCAGTCGTTAAGGGCTGAAGAGATTCGACTTCGGCCTCAGCCTCCAGTCTGAGGTCACTCCAGGATACCTCAACCTTACTTTTCGTTAGCGACGATGCAACTTAGCTGTATCATCGAGTGAAGCATTTCTCTGGCCAATAGTGCTGCCTGTATATTCGCTGTCTTCGTCTTGTCAGATGCGCCTTCCACATCGAAGCACACTCATAACGTTACTTCTTTGATCATTAATGTCCTTTCAATCCTTCGTACAGCAGTGCGGAGGACCGATTCAGTCGACCTTGCCTTTCTGTATCCATGTCAATTTCTATAAATGAGTCTCGCCCTTAGAGGCCATTCCATCAGGAACCTATCCACCACCTTTTTCAGCGTTTTTAGCGGGAACGGTGTCAGGCTGATGGGTTCGAAGGATTTCGCTATTGTGTAGTCTTTTTTTCCCGCTTTGGGAATGGAGACTACTCTTCTTGCTGACTTCCAGGCCTTTGAAACGTATCCCAACCCTATGCTGGTCCGGAATATCCTCACCAGGATTGGGGTCTTGTCCTGCTGCCTTATATGCGGGTTGAACTCATTTCCTGCCCAGGCTATAGCGCCGGTCATTCATAAGAACAACAAAGCAAAGAAAATGTCAGAGCATTTGACAAACGTTTTGAGAAATGAACTTCAAGTAAAAATTTCACTCGCCATATGAAACTCGCATCTCCTGCGATATGAGAACCAATAAAAACGGTGCTTCACTGATAGTACACAGTTCCTTCCTTTTGAGCCGGTAATACCACGTCGTCATGGGCAACCACGCATGCAAACAACAATGAAGGATATATCTTGCTAGCAAGGATGATATTATAAATGTCAATCTGACAGCTTTCTTTCATTGAACTGAAATGAACAAGAATATACGTTTTCCTAACTTCGTTGGCTCTTGAAATTATCTCAATAAATACAACTCGGGCTCACAATACGTCCTAGCGGACTCGTGGTGTTACCAAGCAATTTGATCTTGTTGATTTCCGACAGAATTACTATCGATAGTATTGCACTCGTGGTATTACCCCCGAAAGGACGCATTTTAACGAAAAGTGATCGAAATAGACTACTACTAAGTTTATCACACTAAGTTGGAGTTACGATGGCCTTCAGTCTCTGAATGGTTCAGTTATAATGACTTGTTTTTCGGATAGCAAATATAAAATCTCATGTTAGATGAATTGCTCGCTTTGTGATATGAATATGTTCATTAAAACGAAATTCAACATTGAATATTATAGAAAAAAGTCACAGTCAAAAGTTACATTTACTATAATAGAATTTTTATTGTTCTCGTGAATTTTAACTGTTATCCTTGAAGTTGATACTTACTTTTTTTCCCTCTTTCCCGCTCCCGTATCCCTGAAACCTTTCGCGAAAGGATTGTTGTCGATTTTGAGTTGCGTTATCTGAAACAAAAAAGGTATTTCATTTGAGTACTCAATAAAATAGAAAACAGACGAACATCAAAATCCGACACAGAATACTTAATCATGAGAACATTGCTTAAAAGTTTAATTTTGTCGACGAAATTCAATTCTTGACAAGGACTTTTTGAAATTTCAAGCTTCCACAGTCTTAAAAAGTTAAAAATATATATTGAATCAAAAATATCTAAGTATTTGAAGAGTAAAATAAAGAATAAAGTAAAGAATAAAGTAAAGAATAATAAATGGAACAGTTTTTTTCTTATCCGAAAATACCGAATTTAAATTACATATTAAGTTTGTTAAAGTTTCAATCGATTCTTATAGAATACCTGAGGATGTAACAAAGTATGTTGTCAACAGTTTTATTGAAATCAAGATAATGTTACATCCCATTCAACTATATGATACAATCTGAAATTTCTAGGTTTCCACAGATTGGAATCGTTAAATTGTTATAGCGGATACAGTCCGAATACTTTTGATTTGTTAACAATTAAACTCATATTACCTCATTGGTTAGAACCTATTTAACGAAAAACATTAACGAATGTTAAGAAACTCTGAGAAGAGAATTCAAAAAATGCTGTCCACACCAAAGAATGAGAAGTTCGTAAAAGTGGCCTCCCAGAAAGCAGCCTTCTATTCGGCAGCGTTTATTAATTCTTCTAGGAACCAAATCGAGATTTGTCAATACAAAGACGCCGCGATATGGTGAGAGATTCCTTGTTATAATTACGAAAGGACTAAATTGAAATAAAAGAGGCAGATTCCTGGAATTCTACATTCTATTCGTTGTCATGAGGTGACTTTTTTGGCGTTCGTAATTTCATGAAGCCTACCTGACGATCGGTATTGTGACATTAGCCTTGATATGTCGTTCTAAAGGTTATTTATTGCTGATATTAAATAGAAGAAATACCACAAACTAAGTTAAAGAGAAAGTATGTTCAGTAATTGAGGGTGAATACATAAGAGATGAGTATTCTATCGATAAATAGTTGTTTTATTTAAATTCAAATTTTATTGTGACGGGTAACAATCAAGAATCAAGGTAGTGAATAAATCGCGACAGCTTGCAGGTGCAATTGTTTTATAATGCGTACCCTTGATTATTGCAAGAGACAAAAAAATTATAAAGATCCTTATATTTTCAAGAATTGGTAATTAAAAATTATTCTGTAATGCTACAGATAAGGTATTAAGAGGATGACTGTGTCATTTCAATTTTTTCTGAAGTAAATCATCGTTAAAGTCATATAACGGATGTCGTTTTCTGACAGCCCAGAAATGGGACTCAAAGTGCAAATTGGTAACGGCGATAGTTTCATAAATTATATCTCAAGTTCAGAGTTTATTTTTGACAAAAATGTTCAGGGTATACAAATCTTACTGTCTACTGTATACCGGTGTGTTGTTCCTCATCCTGAAAATCGCTACCGTACCATGAACCTTGTACGAAATGCCACATTGAAGAAGTTTCTTTTGGAACGCTTGTTCCAAAACATATTCCAATGATTACATATTGATTTCACGCGTGATTCTTATGTATGATGTAAAAATCGGACAAATAAAGAATTTCTTATTTCAACACATGCAAGTTACTTTTCATTTCGTTGAACTGAACTTCGAACATGCACTTTAGCCATATTCAACAAATTGCATTAATTTGAATTATTTGGGTTCAGCATCCATGTTCTATATATAATTTATTTCAGTCCAAGGAATCATTTCTTGAAATTACTGCAGTTATACCTGTGAATCCATTTATGTGCAGATGTTATTCACTTTCATGTTTTGAAACTGAGTAAGAAGGAAACCATGTGAAGTGGATACCGTGTTTACGAAATTATTCATATAATTTGTCAGATTAATAGAAAATAATAACAGCATGATATACTGATTAATATAATATATATAATATCCACGGCCACATGAACGATGACTATAATAATTCACAGTATCATTCGATTTCGTTTCATGAAACACTTATATTTCGTTATTAAATATAATCAATGTTTTTTTGTGCAGAGGAATATTGGTACAAAAATGACGTCGATTAACTATAATTTTATAATAATTGTCGAGTTTGTGTAAATTATGGAAGCTGTTATCGCTATATAAGCAAAAACATGCTCATTAGTACTCGAATGTTACAACAAATCCTAAAACAGCAGCTGACCGAACAAATTACTGTTTTTTATAGAATGGAATTATTGGATATAACATTAGTACCAGTTATTTTTGAAGGCGTGTCCTACAAATTGTTGATAATTGTGACTGTCTATGGAGAATATTAAAAATGGGGTTTCTTCAGTGGCTGCTAAAAGTGAAAGTTATCAAAACAGACCACCATGCTCAGATAATGGGGCACTTTTGCATGAGATGGAGTAATCGGATATAAGGAGTTCAGTGCCAGAAATAGTTGATGTGCGTTTTTGATTGTCCCAAGAAAAATTCTAGAAAGGATCGGTTACATTCACATTCAAATATATTAACTTCAAAGAACCTGCGTCAAATTGCTACAATCAACTAATGTCTAATTTTTGTATATTCTGAACATTACCGACTAATATTTCTACTGAATCAATTTTTTTTAATTCCCTATGGTGTCCTTTTCCAGTAATCCAATAAATGCGATCTCCGTGCTCTCATAGATGCATGGCGTATAGTAGCCTCCCCAAACCCCTTCTATGTGATGAGGAAAGAAAGATAAACGACTAATGACATCTTCCTAAAGAAAGGATAAAAGTATAGCTGAAAATATGACCAAAGGGGTTGATGAAGAGAAATTGATAGTCAGTGAAACTCGATAAAGATTTAAAATTTTACAAAACTGAATAGGAATTTTCTAGAAGGCAATATTGCTTCAAGATGCTGTCGTAGGATGCATGGAAAATATATGGATAATAGTAAAAACTTCAGTAGTACCAATACCTTCTATAAAAATTTCAATTTGATATTAGAGAAAATTATTAGTTTGACTTGAAATAGCCACATATTACACAAGCTTTTCAAATATAATTTTCCTTCACCTAGATATAAAGCACCAAAGCTCAGAAAGATCAGTCTAAAAGCATTGCAGTATACCATCCAAAATTTGAGGGAGTCATTAGTTTCACATATCAAGGCTCCAAATATATGTATTGGCTAAATCATTTATTGATATCAGTAGATTCCTCACTAAAACGAGCAGTTTCAGATTTTTTTTATTTTCTTGGATCATAAAAGGAGTTGTTTTTTACTTTGATATCAAATTTGGTGTTAATGATTTCACGAAACGATCGCATTATATAAAAATGTTCACAACCGCACATATACAGTGCGGTCCAAAGGTATGGAATAAATTCATTTTTATCGTTATTATGTATTTTATGAAAAAATCCTGAAACAGGTCAATTTTTATTGGCAATTTGACAATTTACAGTATGAAAATATTACCCCCTTCTTGCACCCCCTCTGAATTATGAGCACCCCCTCAAAAATTTTAAATGAGGAGGGGGGTCGTGTGGCATCTTGTTCGAAAGGGATTTTCATTATCTGTTCAGCAATACTAAGTGTTTCATATTTGGTGCAACCATAACTGAGAAATTTTTTTATTAAAATTTAAAAATATTGACACTGTAAATTATGTATCCGTTGAAAAAACCTGAAACAGGTCGATTTCTATTCTCAATTTGACAATTTATACTTTCTTATCTGTCTTGCTAAAAAAGTCAGGAAAAAGTCGTTGAAGACACCAAAAAATTATTCACAAAACCCATAAATAATATAATGTCAATCTAGTAGACTACTGTTATTTTGATATTTGTGAGTTGCTGGCAGACGTCAGTGTATTGAAAAATATTTTTGTGTGTATTCGATTCATCTATGGCTCATTTATCCGAAACTCAAAGAATAGACATTTTAATTATGCTTGGATGCGGTAATAAAACACGAACTCAAACGGAAGTTTGTGAAATGTTCAATAATAAATACCCTGGTCAACACGTATCACAATCTACAGTTAGCAAAATAGAAACAAAATACCGTGAAACTGGACATGTAAAAACTCGTCAAAAACCAGGTCGAAATGCTGCATTGGATGTTAGCGATTGAGGAAAATCCGCATATGACAAGTAGACAACTTGCCGCCGACAATGATGTAAGTAAATCATCGATATTGAGAGATTTACATAAAGAAAAATACCATCCTTATAAAGTTCAGTTGGTTCAGGAGTTAAATGAGGATGACCCTGATAGAAGGCAACAATTCTGTGAACTGATGATGGATAGAATCGAAGCAGATTTGCAGTTCATAAACAAAATTGTGTTTTCTGATGAAGCTACTTTTTATTTAAATGGAACGGTTAATAGACAAAACTGTAGATATTGGAGCAGAGAAAATCCTCATTGGATGTGTGAGGCTCACACACAATATCCCAAAAAAGTGAACGTTTGGGCTGGTATCATTAAAAACAAAATTATTGGCCCCTATTTTTTTGAAGGCACAATTAATGGTGAGGTTTATCTAGGTTTTTTGATGAACTTTTTAGTGCCTACATTAAAACGACTTTTTCCCGATGTTAATGATCCAAATGGAATAGATAGATCAATTTGGTATCAACAAGACGGAGCTCCACCGCATTACACACGTATTGTTCGAGATTATTTGACAGAAGTTTTTCCCAATAGGTGGATTGGCAGACGTGGACCGATTGAATGGCCGCCTAGATCCCCCGATTTGACTCCTCTCGATTACTTTTTATGGGGTTATTTAAAATCAAAAGTATATTTCAATAGACCAGACAATATTGCAGATTTAAAAACTAGGATATCGGAAGAAATTAACAACATAACCCCTGAGGTCCTACAAAATGTTCTACGAGAATTCCAAGATCGCCTTGCTTATTGTCAAGAAGTGAATGGTGGTCATTTTGAACATTTAATTTAACTGTAAAACAAATTGAAATATACTTCCTAAACATTATGTTACATTATTTCCTTCAGTCTATCAACATTTGACATATTCAGAATAAATTTTCTCAGTATTGCTGAACAGAGAATGAAAATCCCTTTTGAAAAAGGTGCAACACAACCCCCTTTCTCATTCAAATTTTTTGAGGGGGTGCTCATAATTCAGAAGGGGTGCAAGAAGGGGGTGATATTTTCATACTATAAATTGTCAAATTGAGAATAGAAATCGACCTGTTTCAGGTTGTTTCAACGGATACATCATTTACAGTGTCAATATTTTTAAATTTTAATAAAAAAATTTCTTCGTTATGGTTGCACCAAATATGAAACACTTAGTATTGCTGAACAGATAATGAAAATCCCTTTCGAACACGACCCCCCTTCTCATTTAAAATTTTTGAGGGGGTGCTCATAATTCAGAGGGGGTGCAAGAAGGGGGTAATATTTTCATACTGTAAATTGTCAAATTGCCAATAAAAATTGACCTGTTTCAGGATTTTTTCATAAAATACATAATAACGCTAAAAATGAATTTATTCCATACCTTTGGACCGCACTGTACATAGAATAAAAATACTGGTTTAATCGTTGTTGAAAGTCACCTGTAATAGCAAAACCTATTATCTAGTTCTCAATAGGAATTCATCATTCATATAAACGAAGGTGTAGTATAAAATATTGGTCCATAATAAATAAATTAAATGCAACATTAAGAATAATAGTGTCTGTAAATGTGTGACGCGACAAATGCAAAAGTCCATACTATGTACTAAAATAATTAATCTTTATCCGCAGTCCTGATTAAGAGTAATTATGAGGTTTGGAAAAAATATTCAAGTATTCATTTTTCTATAGAAATATCACCTCATACATTATTGAAAAGTCGTTTGGTCGTGATTTTAAGCTTTTTGCGCACAACTGTTCAACCACTGAAATGCGGTTAAAAACATATTTGCTTGACAATATTGGACATGGAAGATGATTATTGAAGCGTTTCTGTCAACAAATTTAGTGATAATAATTGGATGAAACTATCGCATCACCTCTATACAGGGTGAACTATGACAAATTAAATGGTGTACTAGTCTGTCATCTGCAAAACAGTCAACATTTACTCAAACTTTATTTTGTGGTGTGTTACGGTCTGCAAAAACTATTTATTTTTTAAATTTCTCATTTACCATGACATGCTAAAGCGTCATTTTAAATGCCCAGCTTCAGCCCCATGTTTCATGGACTACGACTGTCTACGTCCAAAGCAATTTTTTTGATCCAAATTTCATTTAATTTTCTACTACTGTTGTATAATCTTTTGTAGTTGGTCATAGTTCACCCTGTACTTTGACAAGTGTAATGACGGAACAAAACAACAAGTGTGTTGCATTTTCATTTGATCAATAACATCAACTACGTAAGTCTATATTAGAAACTGGTATAATCGTTGTTTGAAAGTCGCTTGAAATAGCAATACCTATTATCTAGTACTTAATAGACATTCATTATTCATATTAATGAAGGTATAGAATAAAATATTGGTCCGCAATAAATAAATTAAATGCAACATTAAGAATTATAGTTTCTGTAAATGTGCGACGCGACAAATGCAAACGTCTATACTGTGTGCTGAAATAATTAATCTTTATCTGCAGTCGTAATTAGGAGTAATTATGAGCTTTTGAAGAAACACACAGGTAATTATTTCCCTATAGAAATATCACCTTATACATTATTGAAGAGTCGTTTGGTCGTTATTTAAACCTTATTGCGTAATAATGTGCCACCAGTGGAATTCATTTAAAAGAATAATTACTCGAGAATATTGGACAAAAACAACGGTTTCAGTATACGAAGAGTGGTACAAACGAAAAAAATTAATGGTTTATAAAGAAACCATACAGATTTTTCGAGAAGTTAGGTATCATAACAGGGGACATCACTGTCCGATTCAATAAAGTGTATGGAATCCCGTAGTCATCGAATCAAAATTAATACTAATAATCATTATTATTACTTCCTAAGAAGCAGACCACAGCACTGAACCATAGATACGACCTTCGGTACTGATCCGGCTAAGATTTCCGCCATCTTACGGCAAGCGGGAATAATGTTCAGATTCTAGAGTAGTGTCCATCATTCGACCAAGGAATCCTAATGATCACCATTTTGAACATAATGTTTTGGGTGAATCGATCAAAGTTCGAAGAGTATATCTCGATATTTTGTCCGATTTTCCTACTCTTTTCGGATTACATTCGTTTCGTCAGAAGCGGAGAACTACATGACGAAAACCATCCTAACTTGTTGGTCGAAGAGGACTATGTTAGGCTGATTGGCTGAATGAGTAGTGCCAATTAATTCGGCACTTTATTCTCCTCAGCGTACTCAATAATAGTCCCCAGAACATAGTACATCACGGGTGTCTAGTCTATAGCGCACAAGTGTTGGAGATGATAATATAACACTCATACGCCACATTATACCTGTGAATATAGGCTGGACAAACTTATAACGAATACATTATCGTTTTAGGTGCATTATACCCACGTTATTGAGGAAGGCTCTATATATTGGCTTATTCTTATGTATCTCAGTCACCACATCTCCTTATAACTTCGAAGACTCCATCCAGAACCATTCTGATATGGAGACAGTCCAAACTTGAAAGTCCCTAGCCTCTCTGTTGTCTGTGATAGTACAATGGTAATTCTTGATATGAATTCCTATGAGGTTGCATCATTTCCTGATTTACGTCAAGTCGTCGCAGCTCTTCACCACTCCAAAGGAGTAGAGTAGAATCGGAAGGAATCATATTGGTTGCAGCAACTTTGTTTCTCCACGAGAGAGTTTTTGATTGTGGTTGGTTACCTCTTAAGAGCGACGTTGTTCCACTCCAGCATCATAGATGTAGGATGCTTCGGTCTACGTACTCCTCGCCTCGTCTCATTTTGAGATATATATCCATGGCTCATTTGTCTATCTTGGATTACATTCCGACAGCATGCGTGCACTCTTCCACCACTCTTTAAATTAGTAATACTACTCACTCCAAACTATATACGCGATTTCGTATTGATCAAGGGCCACTACTACTGATCATTTGTTTGCATTAGTGATATCTGTAATTGCTGATTGTCACAGTAAAGCGTTGAAGTTGTCATACATTTGCAAAATTAATTTTTTCTGTTTCAGATTTATGACCATCACTTCGGGAGGATTTCCGATGAATTTGATTGGATGTTCGTCAATTGAATAAATAATTTTGAATATTTTCAACTAGAAGAAGAAGTATAGGTATGTAATATTTCAGATTTTTTATTTTCCATAGAAAATTCTTATGCAGACTCTCACATGCTTCAACGGTGGTGATTTTGCATGATAACTGATGATCACTGAACATTGTAAAGTACTGGCTTACCTTTTCATTCTGGTACGCAGTGACCGCAATAAATTCAGTTTCCTTGAAGACGTACGTTCGAAACGTTGAGTACGGAAGTTTTAGAATATCGTTCGCCCTCACTAAATGGAACCTAGGTTGGTACTTGTGCATGGAGTTCAGTATCGTCTGAAACAAAAGTTCAAAATATTATTTTATATGTACAGTTTGACATTAACAGGCAAAAATATATCCACTAATTCAGAATAATATGCATGGTTCATATCAAAAAGAAATTCAAACAGTTATAAAATAAATAGTACAGAGAATTAGGAACCCGATAGAAAAAATAAATATATCTGGTTTGAAGCAAAAACCATGATAAAAATATTCGATTCTAGACAGTGGCTTCCAAGCCAACCAAATAGGTAGGTGTGTCCTAATGGTCCTAAATTATTCTTGCCATGAGGCTGGTTTGCCTTGGAAATGTTAAGAAATCTTGCAAACCCTTCTGGAACGTAATAAACTCGTCTGGATGTGGATGCCAGAACATGATTGAGGGCAGTATCTCTGCTCTCTGCGAATGGGCAAGGAAAAAATGTAGGAACAAGTAGTATTGTGACAGATGCACGAGGAAAGTTTTCTGATGCGAAAACAAACGACGGAAAAATAATAACACGTAACAACCCCCAGCAAACATGGAGCTTTTATGATCATGACCTTCTATGTGACACGTCTTCTAATTCTTAATCAGGCTCCTAGAACTCAATGATATGGACACACACTACAGATATATGTGATATAAAGTACCGGAATGCCTGGAGAGTTTGCGTAATCTATTTATTTGAAATCTTAAATATTTCTAATGGAGAGTTTACGTAATTTATTTATTTGAAATCTTAAATATTTCTAATTACAGAGTAGCAAAATGGCCAGTCCGTTTCTGCAGAATACCTCCACCGACTCAGGTAATTGAAGAAGTTACGTATATTTTCAACATATCTTCTCATTATGGCCAACCACCCATATCAGATCAATTGCTTATTCATAAACCAAAGACAAGAAAAACAAAAACCCTTCAGATATTTTTCAAATAACGAATATGTACGTACAAGAACTGGTTTCTTGCCAACTTACCATCGATAATGATTTGTTGCTAACATTATAAACATCTCTGTGTGGTCTCGAACCGCTAACTCTCTACTGATCGCACACGGTGTACCAACATTTGAATATACCAGATACAAAGTTAAGATACAAGTTTTATTTTTGACTCGCGTTGGTTTGTGGGTTCTGGATAAACGGTGAGAATACTGATGGTGTTTTTACTGATTTTGCAAATGAGTAACGTACCGATACATTATTGTCAGGGATTGAATATTTCAGCTGCCATAGTAGAGAAAGTTTCTTGTAGATGCCAACCGATAATTATTATGCATTGATATGATGGCGTGATGATCCAGAAAGGGGGTTAGAGTTTGCGTGCTGATCAGGGTGCTGTGAATATTCAATATTTCTTGAGTATAATTGGGGTTTTTGGTGTATTAGTAGTTTTTCATATCATTTACCCAGTTGCTTCGAACCTCAGACATGTGATAGCTTGTACCATTCTTTATGTTCATCCACCTTTTTGTAGTTATAGTCTTGAGAAAGAAAATAAAGATTTTCGAAAGCTTGACTTAAAAAACGAAGATTAAATAACTCCACTGGGAAACTTGTTGGGTATGCAGGAAAGTATACTCTTATAACACTTTATTCCAATATTTCGACAAGTTTTATTGTCATCATCAGGGAAAGCTACAAATCATGATCAAAATATAATGAAAACAATTGACAACATGTGGATTCTAAAACACTTACGTGTTGTTGAGATTGATTGCAATGGATGAAGTAAAAAGACGTGTACAGTTATTTAACATATTCAGAAACAGTTTGTGAGATATACATAAAGATATTCGTCACACATTAAAACATTATTTTGTTATGGATAAAAACTAATTATATTTGAATTTATGTAAAATGGATACCATACCGGTGACCGTAACGGCCAGCGTGAAAAAGAGACAATTATATTAATTTTAAGGTTAAGTTGACATGTGAAGTTAGTTCGGGTACTTTCCTGCATGGAACTGTACTAGAATGTAAATTTAGACAGATTGAACTGGAAATGTGTAAAACAAGCTTGGAACAAATAGATTAGACATTGTTTCATGATTATGACATATGACTGTTGTAAATTTATCCGTTTAGGATTCAAATAAATTTGGAGAAAAGAATTTTGAAAAGTTACTGTTATATACCTGTTTACGGTGGTCAGCCGTTGCTTAAAAATTGTATTTATTAAAAAGGGATTTAATTTAATTATAATATGGATTGAGAGTTAAGCTCTCTGACATTGTATTTCTGTTTATTCAAGTGCAATAAAAATGAATATATTTCGCTTAAATGTTTTATATCCGTTTTTTTGTTTAAACATGAGGATGATTGTGATATTAAAGCCATCTCCAGAAAGATTATTTTGTGATTGTTAGATTCTCTGGCTAAGATTTTTGCTGCCTCAAAGTTCATATTGTGGCCCTCATGATGTACATGGACACTTAGTGCACATCTCTCTGGGTGCAATCTACAGTCACTCTTATATGAACAAATTCGGTCTTTTAACAACCTGTTAGTTTGACCTATACATTCATTCGAACAATTGGAGCAAGGAATACAGTAGACAACATGTGATTGAAAAATTACTGGAGTTTTGTCTTTAACACTCGTGAAAAGAGAGTTGACAGTTAAACTCGTTTTATTAGCAATTTTTATATTATTGAAAGATTTAAAGAATCTAGTAAGTTTTGGAGTTATATCCGTTATGTGAGGAAGAGATGCAAAAAAAGTAATAATTGCCTGGTCCGCATTTTCACCAACTGCAACATCCAAAATACCTGTATTATTCATATTATCTGGACGAGCCTCCATTGTTGAGCTATATCAATTTTTTTTCAAGAGACAATGAGGATATGAATTGTTGCGAAATAAATTGTACAAAATACCCAAGTTTTTGTTCCAGAGGGTACTATCAGAGATGTTGAGGACTCGTTGTTTCATTTGTTTGACGAGGTTCACTTTGATGGACTCCTTGTGGTACGACAAGTAATTCATGTACCTACCCGAACTCATGGGTTTTCTGTACCAATCGATGAGAATATTGTTATTCTGTGTTCGTATGAACTTCATGTACAAGAAGGGAACACTACGTTCATCGTTTTCACATTCCAACGTAAATTGAATGTGCGGATCGTAGCTACGATCTACATAATGTACATAATTCAATATCACTATTAATACATAAAAATATATTGTTGTCCCTTATCAATTGTCCCTTACTAATTTATAATATGGCCCTATCTCAAACTAATAATTTCAGAACTATGTAAAGACATACAAGATTGTTGAATATGAATTGAGGTGTGACGATGTACATTTTGAACATAATTCAGCTCACTTGATAAATAAGAGGGTAACATGTTATTTTTCAGTTTAGAAATAAAAATCAACGTAATATATGAAATTCTTTGTTCATCAATTGCAATATTTTTGCCATTTTCTTAATTGGAGTACGCCTTTCACAACTCAAAATAGCTCTCATTTTGAATTTTTTGCAGTATATTTATCTGTTCATTATTGAATTTTGTGTAATGAGACACTTTGACTATTAAAAACATTCAACTATTTGACCATCATTGGTTACTCCCAAATACTTTCTACTTTTTCGATGCTTTATCGGTTTATTCGAATATCAAATTTTATTCAGATTTTTTTTTTACATTTACTCATGTGATGTATATCATCATTTATGAATAAAATAAATAATACTGGTCCCAATATCAAACCTTGAGGCACTCCATACTTGACACTTTCCATATTCGAATAAATGTTATTATACTTGAGGTGATGTTCCTTATTCTGTGAGTAGCTCTGGATCCAATCGAAAAATGTTCCTCCGATCACATACTTGCTTAATTTTTTCAAGAGGAGTTCAATATTTATAGTTTCAAACGCCTTTGTCAAAAAAAAAAACAAAAAAAACACTCTTACTATTTTCTTGTCATGAATATCTATCTATCTTTTCACTTTGATATCAGAAACTGTAGAGCTGTTTCCCATGAGTGGAATTCTCTGAATCCTGATGGTTGTTAAATTAGTATTTCATTACTACAAATGAATTGAAGAAGTGGATCTTTGTCGGTTAGCTCTAACAGTTTCCCAATTATTATGATGTTTAGCTGCAAGTTGTGTATTTGATACCTTTGGAATCGGAATCACTGCAGACATTCTCATTAAATCAGGAAAACTCCCAGTAATCAGAGATGAATTTATGGTTTCAAGAAATCTATTCCCTATTAGGTCGAGAGTCAGTATAACTATGGTACGATTGATGCCATTTTGGTCACAATGTCATTTTGGTCACACTACTTCTTTTTCAACGATGAAACAATATTCTTCAATTCATGTATGGTCATATTTTTGAATAGAAATAATGTATTTCAACTTTCTGAAATCTTACCAATTATATTATCGAATTCGTTTACTGGACTAATATTTTCAAGAATTTGGCGTATGCTACTAATGAGAAATTGATTGAAAGCCTTTGAAATTTCACTATCGGAATTTACTGACTCAGATAGAACAAATAAATCGTTCCTAAATATTATTTAGTGTTATTAATTATTTACTGATAAAATCAAGTTCCTTTGCTGACGTGTTCAATGTAAATATTATTTCAGCAACGACTTAACATGGAAAATATTAGAACTCTACGTTGAGTTTGCATCGAATGTGATGCGTTTGACAGGTATGCTAACCTTTGACTTCAGATTATTGTTGTGTGACTTTTATAAAAAAAAAAAAATATGATTATTCGTTTATTTCAGTACAATATTAATGATGTTCATACCAGCTATTTTCTTGGAAAATGAATTCTAGTTCAAGTAAACTTCCTTATTTAAATTTTCAGTTGTTTTCATTGTTCCAAATTTTTTTGTTTTTTTCATTTGCAACGCTGTTAACAATATTTCACAAGTGAATGAATATATCCCTTCAATTTAAACGGTTGATTCTTATTATACATTTCAATCGTTATTACAACAAATCCATTTAGTTAAACGTCATTTTCAATTTAAAAAAATCAGATAATGGAGGTCAAAAACACAAGTGATAAATTGAACGTTATAGTTTTCTTTCCTTGAAAAAATATGACTATAACAGACACATCAGTATTCAACTTTAATCCATCAACAAAACAATTTCTTGTTGTTTCCTGTAATTTTCAAATTCCTTTCAGCCAAAAAAAACAAAAACTATTCGACGTGAATAACTTACTGCATGATGATATGATCATTTGAATAATTTTATGCTAATCGTTCATTCAATTAACTACTCCAGAAAACACCTGTCAATATTTCCTATGGAAAATGGACTGGATAAATAACGCAAAGTATTATGAAAATTACCTATTAAAAGCCACTATCATTACATTGAACATGGAATAAGTTCAATATAATTGGGATGAAAAAATAACAGAAATTGAGTTGTTTTTCTATGGACAAAAATGATTCTGAAAAGAAGAATCACTCTATTTTTCGCAAAAAAATGAAAATTACAGTTATATAATATAATAATAAAATTTACGCTGTGACATTACGTGCGCTAATTTATTTCAAATTAGTATAAGACCGTATCTTTTCACGATAGATGTGAATGAGTTTGAGAACCAGAGCTAACCCTGCCTGTTGATAGATATTTAGTATAAAACTGTTGCATGTGTGGTTCCTTTTCTATCAATAAAAGCGATTGCTGTAATTATGGCCATAACGATTTCCCGACAAGCAATAAAAATCTAGTTCTATCCACAGGTGATAATGCCCTATGTAGCGATCAGATTGTCAGCCTTAAAATCGTGAATAAAGTACTCAAAATTAGGTACATACCATAATTTTCTTTGAAAAAATTGAAGCTTCTTTCTGTTATACTGACATAAAAAATGCAGACATGATTGCCAACATGCATTCTGGCACAAACCATCGGGTTAATATCTTGTAGAAATCATCAAACTGGGACTTAGAGTACTCGCCATTCTCTGTTGCCCCTTCACAAAATGCATATCTCGACTTTCATTCATTTTCGATTCCAGTATGCGCATATATGGGTGGAGATTGCAAAATAGTTGCAGTTCCTTTCCCTCGCACTGCCATCAGATCAGGTGTCCGAATAAATTTAAATAACATTTGACTTACATAAAATTTTAAATCAACCGGCGACTAAGGTGCGCGATTTACACATTGTATACACAAGAAATATCAATATCTCTATGATCAGAAAGTGCCTCAATCGTTCGTGTTGTTTGTTTTCACGTCGATATTGTAATACAGACATATATAGAGAGTTTCCAAGGTAAAATCACGTATAAGGGTGACATATCGCTTCAACTGAGAGGTACAATTTATTCACAATTGCCGCAAAAAAACTTTCGAAACATTAAAACTAGATACATCAATGCAGTGTTTGAGAAAAGTTATCGTGTACTAGATTCACTCTATTGCCTTAAAACTTCGAGAATACATTTTTTATCTACTTCAGATATACATATTAAATCAACTACAAAACAGCTAGGCATGATAACCATGAGAGAAGGCTTGGTAACAGAATATATAACTCAATATAGGTACACACCCTATAAAGTTTAAACTGAGTTCAATCAAACACTCGTGAGTATTTAATGCCATTCATCAGTGGCTTAAACAAGGCATCCACCAGTTTGTATTAGTACCTGTCGCACGAACGCTGAAGCCGATTGGCCAGCGCATCCTTCTTCTAGCCATCTTTTTAAACCTTCGTGACTGGAAATATACCAAATCTTTGTCTTCCAAACACCTCACACAAACCAAGTATGAGAAGTTCTTCAATTTTCTTCATATCTGCTGTAAACTATAGGTGTCTGCCTAATTTGTCATGCCCTGTTAGCATTCTCATGAGTAGACAAATTGGAGATATGTCTACTAGCAGTGCCATCCTCGAATTATTGGGGCCGGCTACAAAGACCTGCCTGCATTTGGCGGAACCCATGCTAACTCAGCTTCCTTCGTTTCGGCTAGTTTCTCAACAATTCATGTTTTTGCCTTCTTCCACTGGTTAGCGACAGTAAAACCTAGCCAAGTATCGACAAAGACGTTTCTCTGGCCACTAGTCCTTCTTGTATCGTAGCTGTCTTCATTTTCTCAAAAGTAAATTTCGAATCGAAAAACCCTCTAGCGTATCACTTATTTTCTTCGCACTACAGTGTGAAGAGCCGATTCCGTCGATCTTCTTCTTCTGTATGCATGTTGATTCTGATTATGTGGAATGGGCTTATTCTTAGGGGCCTCTCCAGCAGAAATCTGTCCTCCACTTTTAACAGCGCTAGAAACGATGTTGGAACTCTGCACATTCCCTCCCTTTTCAGAATGAAGAATCTTGCCTACTTCTCGACCTTTGAATCAAACCTCAACGCTATACTGGCCCAGAATATCCTCACCAATATTGGGATGAGAAATTCCAGGTTCCTTTGTAGTATTTCAGCAAAAATTTCATCAGATACTGCTTGCTGTCTTATATGGGTTCACTGTCCATGGTTTGGCACCGTTCCTAACGACTCCTTCCGCCAGTTGCCAGTCACTCTGGGGGACCTGCTGTGTTGACAGAACCCATTGGTCGTCGTTGACGCCGCCGGAAAGTAATCCTCTGTGAGGTGTATCTCTAGCAGATGTTTGAACAAATTTATGGAGGAAGATGTCTAAGTCCCATCTAATTTCTTTCTTCAACGTCGTTATGGTGTCTTCTGCTTCGTTTTTAACGATTCTGATGGACTCCGTCAGAGAATTGATTCCTTTACAGTAGAATCTCCAGCAGACTTTTCATTTAATCCACCAGTAAAACTTTGTTTAGCTATATCACCTGGAATTGTGTATGATCAACGACCTTCGAGATGGCAGATAGCAGCGCAGTGAGTCTGCGGATGCTAGAAAAGATTGGTTCCATATTTTGAAGGAATACATAATCTGAAACCAATGACAGTGACCGTTTGTTTTATGGAAATCGCTACTTTACACACAGTCAACTCCCAATAGTTTATTAGGCATAGATCAACAGGGAAACACTGTACCAAAAATGGAGTCCATCATCAACAGATACATACTGTAGTTTTTGGATTTCGTCCAGAAAGAATAACCACCCTCTCATCCTGATAACTGGTTACAAATTGAGTAACTTTTCAGTCTTCCCACACGTTTCTCAACAGAAATCGAAACCATCGAAACTTATTGTCCAGGAAGGATTCTGTGTTGAGGATCATGAGGACAAGATGAAGATGAAAATATCCAACCATTCTACGATGAAATGATCTGATTTTATCCGACTGGACGTATTGCATTTTTTTTAACTAATCCTGTAAGTTTCAGTTTTCTCGAGTTCACTTCATGCATGGAAATAATGATTTGAAACCCAAAGAAATTGTGATAAATGAATCATAGAGTCTTAAGTCAGTATAACTTAGCATGAACTAGAAAACTCTGGGTCGGACTTAGACAGTCAAATGAAGAAGATTTTAATGATTTCCCAAGTTTTCATTCAAAGTTGAGTATTATGCAAACGCCTTCGTGTTGGTCGGCAGAAAGCCTAAACAGAAAATATGTAGCCGGTACCGCGGACGACTGTTTTAACGGCTCTCGAACGGTCAAATCTCGAACGGCTATCATTCTATATCTGCTAATTAAGGATAACGACAACATGTTCAGTTTCTGTCGCAGAAAACCGTCCGCAGATATCGGTTTGACCACAACCTTTTTGATAGCGAGCCGCAATTAGGCCTGTTTATCTTTTACTTTTAAATGATAATAATGTTAATGTTCTCGACCGCTGACATTTATAGACTGGCTGATAAATAACAGCAAAATGCGCACAGAAATGCTAATTGAATCAATATAAAAACAAATGGAAGCCGTCGTCGAGGTGTCGAGAAATGCAGTTTTTTGCTTTCGTGGGAACGGTTATGGAAAACAAGTTTTTCACCTGAGTGAAATAGTGTGTTTCCATTGTTTAAGTTGAGGTATACACTTTATCCAGGCTGGTATTATTCAAATTCGTGATAGCGTTTGCTAATTCCAGATTATTCGTGAAAACTTTGGATGTATTGAATAGTTTAAAATGCGTTTATCAGCGATAGTATCTTGTAACATGCCTTCCTGCACTTTTTTCATCTAAGTATTATTTGGTAATTCTTGCTGAATTGTGAACAAACTCATTATCAATCACACCTACATTTAATCCTTTCAGTTTAACTGTAATACTTTGCAGAGAAAACTGTTCTCGCACTATAAAGCGTGCGTGTCAAAGAATAGCAGAATTATTTTCATAATAACAATAAAGGAGAAAACCCTTAATACGTGAAACCAATAAAATGGAGGACCACATAGTTATTAGATAAACTTTTTACTAGACCTAAAAATAGCAGAATGAAATGTATAAAACTGATTTATAATCCAAAAAAAATTTGAATCGATAAAGCTTCCATAGATCTGAATTTGTTAAAAAACCAAAGTGACAGAAATAAAAAGACTGGGTAATCGGAAAACTCAATAACATAAAACCGTCAAATTCAAAAACTAAAACATCAATTAACCATATCTAAAAACGTAAAACTAACAAATTGTCGGCAAAAAATTTGCAGTAACGTAAAATCCGTGGAACCGGAATGAGTATGAAATGATCACAATTGAAATCTGGCAGAAAGTGTGAAGGGAATGAGCTAATAATGAACCAGTCTTGTAGAGAACGATCAACTCGTTATAAAACTTGTTCTATTATCTCCTAGATGGCGCTGAATTGTGACAGTTGGACCAATCGAATCAAGTCGCACGAATTTATAAAAAAACATTCATCATAAATGTTCCTTTTACTAAGTATTCATATTTTTCGATAGATAAGTCTGTTAATGAATTCAATGTGAGCTTTGCCATTTCAGTAATTGCAGGTGCTGAGAAAGAAATAAATAGTATTGCAATCCCGAAATCAGGATTTATTTATATCGACCGCACTCTGAGCCGTCTCTGAGATAGTAGAGCAACCCGCGATCCACTTTCTGGTAGTTTTCGGTTCTGTACATTTTGGTTTTACTCGTTTCATTCTTCTGATTACTTTCAATATGTCAATTTCAGGTCTTGTGGTGTACTGAATCGACGGCTTCAATTCTTATGACTTCCGAATATTACGGTTTGCAGACTTATAATATTCTGTTACGATTTTCCAGTATTTTTACATTTTGTTAATGTCATTTTGCTAGTTTGATCGAATATTCATCTTCACATTTTTGTTAATTCTTCTGATTACTTTCAATATATCAATTTTAGGTCTTGTGGTGTACTGAATCGACGATTTTAATTCTTATGACTTCCGAATATTACGCTTTGCAAAATTATGATAATCTGTTACGATTTTCCAGAATTTTTACATTTTGTTATTGTCACTTGCTAGTTTGATCGAATATCCATCTTCACATTTTTGTTTATTCTAATTTTATGGTATCACAGATTTAACTTCTTGTGAAATTGAATCGAAAAAATCTCAGCTCTGAATAAGGATCGAACAGGAGACCTTTAGCTGCGGAAAAAAGGAAAAAAGGAAAAGGAATATAATCCCGATCTTAAATTAATTTTCAGTTTTGTTTTTGAAATCAAGATGCAGGCATAATAAAAAATGTCGTATAAAAAAGTGCGTTTAAATCAAGTTAAGGGCACTCCGTTTGGCGTCGTGCCCTAAAATTAGTTGCATGTATAATAAGCTCTTTCCTGATTGGGGTAATATTTTCTCAGTTTGAAGCCTTTTGATATAAATACCTTTAACATGTTTTCTGCATAGTACTTTTCTTTCAGTCTTCAATTTTTAATCATGAACTAGGAATTGATCGGTTCTGTATATTTTTTTGTACTTTTGCTCCTAGCGGAAATATACTCGATTACAATGTTTATGTTGTCTTGCATAAAAAAACATTGTTATTGTAGTTACATTCATATGTAAGATAAACAACATGAGGCGATATGCAGAGAAAAACATATTTAAACAGGGAAATAACTGTAACTGAAACGTTGCCATCATTGTGACTGACGTTATCATCATGAAATTATCTACGAGGCTAATCTTGGGGTAGGTTGAGATACTTACATCAACATATATATTATTGTGAAGTTATTGGAAATTCGAAAATTGTATCAAGGTTAACAATATAATAATTTTACGTATTAACTCTCAAGGAAGAGGGTTGGTATGTACACACATGGTAGTGGAACCCGTAAGAGGTATGATACTATGTTAAAAATTGGTGAATGGAAATTTTTATATGGGGTGGTATTTCCTCATCTTTGCCTGAGATAATTCGCTTATATTGTTAGGCTATACAAACTGATGTTATGTGTGGAAAAAAATGAAATAAATAGGTATGCCATATAGAACAGCAAATTCATCCTTGATGGAAGACATTATGTCAGTCATGATTAGAATGTTCAATTGATGATAGGTTGGATTTTCAGAATATTCAATTTTGTCAAACCTCAACAAATGGCTTTCAGAAAAATTGTTTGGTAAATACGAAAGCTAAAATATTGCTAATGTGATTTTCAATAATGTTTCTATGAACGAAACAAGAAATGATCAAATTTCAAGTCTGCATCATGCATTGCATACAGAACTCTTCTTAAAATGAAGCAATCAGTTTAGTTCAGAAGAAATCTTACAAATGCTATAGAAATAAAAATCTACATTCCTACGTATACCTACTTGGAAGGATGCGAAAAAGATAGAGCTAGTTGTCGGCTCTTCAAAAACGAACAGGATACTATATTGTGAATTCAAATGTGAAAATTATGCATGTTCAACGCCAAATGAACCGAGATAATTAACATAGGCGCCCAAGAAGGGGTTCTGTCGTAAGCATGGATTAACACCGACTATAATTGACAATCTCATCACTCTTGGAATTATTTCTTTGAGTCCTTATCATTTATTTGTTACGAATGCAATTTAACAGTTATTTTTATATAATAATCGAGTTTTTTCTTCACCCAGTTTGGGTTTGATTTTTCTGGAGTAAAGTTAATATGACCTTGTCTATTAGACTAATCACAATTAGTTTGTTTTTTGAAATATGTTTTACGAATTTTATCTCAGCTCTAGAAGTCTTGTCAGATGAAAGAATTCTGAAGGTCCTGTCTAACATTGATCTGAATGCAGACAATCTATGTGATAATGCATGCTTTGAACTAAAAATCCAAATTTTAATGATTTGTGTAGTTCTTCACTTCTAAATTTATAAATTTTCATTGCCATGGTTGAATCACAGACATTGTAAGGCCTCTATAGAATTCTGAGGTACCGACCATGTGGTTCATGCTAATTTCATTACCTATATCGATATACTACAGTATTCTATTATATCGATATATAAAGATTTTTATCTAATTTTAATATCAGTAACTTGATAATGGATTAAGATAAATATATCCTCTTTTCTAGCAGGATAACATTTTTATCATTGTCAAGATAAGTGATAATAGACACAAATTCGAAAAATTCAAATATAAAAATTGTTGGAACGTTTAAAACACCAAAATAATCAGCTCTTTTCAAAATAAATCTCGTTTGGTTATAGAAGACTATTCATGTATGGAACAGATGAGTCGATGTGGTTAGAGTAAATATATCAAAAAAATAAACTGAGCCTCACGATTTTGATTGTCCTATTCTGTCTACCTAAGGTCAGGCAACGTGTTTGGAATAGGCTGAAGGCTGAAACACAATGGAAGTTTTATGTTTTGGTTTTAGTTGTTATAATTTTAGATTTCCTTCTTATACGAAACTAGCATTGCAATGATTGTTTTGATCACGCCCCACAAACAGTCTTTGTTGTAGATTTCAACATATATTGTTCAATTCTATTTTGCATCCTGTTTTATTTGAACAATTGATACCTTAATTCGCAAAACTTAAAACGTATTACAAAAAACTTCTATTGTGTCTACGGCTTAAGACTTGTAAAAATCCTTGTGCTGTAAGACTGTGACATCATACTGAAGACACCTGCCTACTTGGTTCTGCTATATTTTTTCATGATCACGATTTAGTATACCTTGTCAGATGTCAGGCTCAGCAAACTCTGTTTCAACTACAGATTTCTGATATTAATAAGTGTTTTCCTGTTTCGCTAAATCCTGAGGTATGTTGATTACATTTCAATGAAGACTCAATGATAAATTTAAGTGAATGAAAGTCGTGAACACAAAGCGCTATGCTATGCTATGTTCCTAACTTGTTTCCTGTCATAGTGATATAAGCGCCATGTTGCTGATAATACGGAATGAAGGCTTGAAACCAACAGGTGGTGTCTTCTGTGAAAATCAAGATAAAATCGAATAGCTGTATTTTGGTCCATCGGGATTTTAGACCGTCTGGTATTGATCTGTCAGATTCATTGTTATCAGAATTGAAGCTGACAAAGTTTTCTTCCCTAGATAGGATTACTTGTGTAATTATTTATCTTCAGCATTGACAGTACATTTTTTGCTACTCAACAACTCTTGAGTACGCCTATGGTTCGTGGCGCGAAGACTTGCTAATTATTTTTCAAGGAAGAATTATATTAATATTTTGCACCTCACACCGTGAGGTGATTTTATACAAATATAAATAATATTTATTGTTTGTAGCTTGCGATGCCGATGCCAGTCCTTTCATTGCAGTATTTTAATACCGATGTTTTTGATCACGATGAACCGGTTGATTCATCGAATTAAATGAAAATATTAGTAAAAAATATCCGCATTATATGTCATCTGAATTATGGTTGTGGTCGTATATTAGTAAATGGACATACATACATTTTATTTGTTTTGTTAACAGTACCTCGCCCTTCAGATTTGCCAGGGTCCAAGGTTATTTGGACCCCGAAGGCAACTCAATCCAATAACAAACTACATTGCCAATACTCCATATTGTTGTTCTAACGCTTTTCCCAAAATGAACATTTAATAATGAAATATTCAAAACAGTTTTCTATTGGTTACCACATAAATTTTAAAAATGTCGCACGATTCAAATATTATTTTATTTCATACCGGTGGTAACCGTGATCTTCACTTTCTGAATTACTTAATAAAAAATAATTATAATGAAGATCTTCTTAATTTAGATTATTTTTGAATTCTCATAATAAAACGAAGATAGTGATGTGTAGGTATTTGAATTTATTAGACAGGAAATTGGTCCCTCTTTTTTTATAACCCACAGGAAAATGGAGGAATATTTTTTGAACAATTCACACTTCAGCCTGAAAATTACAATTTGTATATTAATAGAGCCGCCCTTCTCATTTTTTTCAAGATCAACTGACAGTTGAGTGTAGGAATATTCTGAATATTAAATTTTGAAGTGGTACAGCTTAGTATTGTTATCAAAACTGTTTCAAATGAAATAACAAAACCACTTGCAAAATTGGCTAGTACACGTTTTTTGGCGTTTCTCCCCAGAAAAGCAAAAAATGTGAATTTCACACTAGCCCATCAAAACTGTTCAAATATTTGACTTTTTCAACTATATACCTTTATCACAGTTATCAGTTTTGAAGAAAATGATATACGCATGCTACTTGATTTTCTGAAGAAACATACGAAAAGATTATTTACTATTCGCTCAAATACTTGTTGGTTATATAGATGAACAAGATTTATTCAGTAGACATATACTTGGATCTCTCCATGGCTTTTGGTTATCTTTGCACCTGAACAAATCTTTTTTGAAAAAAGAACCCATGAAGTTAATCAAAGATTTCGAATTGCTGTCAAACTGATGTGTATAATGAAAACAAATTTTTTGGAACACTGTAGACCACTTATCAAAGATCTTGGATTATCACCATTTTTCTCTCTTCACAAGAATGTAACTCCAATAAATACCCTGAGAATACCAAACGCTTTCAAAAATTGTTTGTATGTGCTGTACGTCGTTTTTCACAACTTTCTATTGAAATTTCTCCTCATTTAATTCTAATTCCATTTATAAACCAAGTCAATGTACATCAATATATCATAAGAAAGATTTATACCATTTTTTATTCCCAATAAAATAAAATAATATAAAAATTTAGATGGTTGAAAAGAGAATTTAATTATCTGACATGACCCCCCATGCCATTTAAATTTTTTTAGTTTAATTTATTAGCTTAAGTGCGCACCTATTCTATAAAACGTATATGCGGGGGTACTTTAAACGGAAAACACACGAATGAGAGATTATTAAAAAGCCCTGTATTTTACTGACGTCACATGAAAATAGACCCGTTACGAAAGGGTTAACAAGTGATGTCTTGCAAATCACTTCTCGAAACACAGACGAACCGAACTCTCGAACCAGTCCAAATGAAATATTTCGCTTTATCTCTAGAGGGCGCCAGCAGTGTAATCGAGACGAATTTCGTGTGAGGCACAGCAGTATTAGAGGAAGTAAGAAGGAAGAGAGGGATCGATGTCTACTTCCGTTGCGGTTATTTAGCGCCGAGTGGAGACGAGAGAAGCAGAATGATGCTTTTTAGGGGGTTTAGGAATCCTGGATCTGGCCCACAAATATGCCGAGGGTGACATTTCTCTGAAAAGTGTCTGTTGGCAATTAGAAGGTGATTAGAAATGATTGGGGTTTGTTTAATTCGGGTGAGAAGTTAAAGAGTGCTGGGGCTTTTGACTTGTTTTGTATTTCAAGCTAGCGGTGATAAGCAGCTTGATTTCTAACAAAAACGTGGAAATGGTTTTCCTGATACATACCTACTGGGAAATAACTCCATTAATTTGCTAAAATATTCAGCAGTGAATCTAAGTCCCATCAGTTCAATAAGATATTTTGGTTTACAAACTTTGTCAAAGAATTGAAAATTGCCGACTATTGAGTTATTTTCAATTTATATCCGATACTTCTACTAGAGGGCTCAAATCTACTTCGTCCCTGCAGAAATACTTATCGAAAAGTGAAATTTAAATGAATACTCATTTGTGAACGATTTTCCATGCTGAATTTAATACTATGTATAAATTCATAATTGAATTTATCTGCTGGAATATCATAATCATGGAATCACGGAATAGCAAAATCATGTCAAATGAAGTTCATTATCGCCCTAGTTCAAAAAATCCTAGTACTATAATGAAATTCAAATGTTAAGTTTCTGCTAGTTTAGAATGAATGAACTTTATAAGAAAAAATGCAAGCACTTTTCAAAACAATTTCTTTCAAAATGCAAAACTTCAACCTCTAAATCTATAGGAAAACTATCATCAGAATCACCTATTTTCAAAGATTTCACTACGAATCGAATTGACAGCAGTGTGTGTTTGACGGTGAATATAGTATATATTTCAACACGAGATGAAAATACTGTTTTTTTTTTGTTAGGTTAAACTTTGTCCACGAGCGAAGCGGAGCGGAGCGAGTGTGGCAATCTCACGAAAGAAAAAAACGTATTTCATCTCGAGTAGGAAATGCTATTTTTTTTACGATTGATGTTATAGTTATAGAGAGAAGTTCAAATATAATCGTGAAAATGTTTGTAAACTGTCAAACGAAGTATGACATTCAATTGCTGATTTCAGTGCCAAGTAGTGAGATTAACTGTCATTAGTGTCAAAAATCCATCAAATTATTTTTAGTATATATCCATCGGGTCGCATGATATTATTCATTTGTTTCATTTTCATCTCTAGAGTGAAAAACTATCACTTTCATGTAGGGTATCCGGTTGAAAAATGATCATTTTCATAATGAATAACTCGAATGTATCTGTATTTTCAAAAATACAAAATTTTGAAATTGAAAATTATGTATATTATAATATTATTATTATTATGTTTTATATTTATTGATTACTTTTCTGTTACTGATAACTAGGTATTAATTCTTGTATGTAAATGAGGATGATTAAATAATTTTTTTTTTATTAAAATGAAAGCTTCCCTTATTGATTTCAAATAAAGAAATTGGCATTTTTGTTATATTTATTGATGTCAGCAGAAAAAGTCTTGTAATTCGGATCATAAACGATCATTATGGTGCATAACATGTTATCATTATTTCATAAATAATAAATACGTTTCAGAGGAAAATCTCTATAAGCTGTGGTAGTATAGAGATGTATGAAAATGCAGAAAATTAATGAGAAATGTATTGGTGATGATACTCCAAATTTTCACGAAAATAATAATAATAAAATTAATCTCCCAATTTATAACTTACCCTGTAAGACATAAGAGATAATTTTTTGTACTGATGCCGCAGGCTGAAATCTCCCTTTATTTGTAAAAGGCAAACGCTACGACCTAAATCAGACCAGCTCAATCGATAATTTCTAATCAAATTAAGAGCTTTTCAAGTGTTGTGCAGATAGATATCCGGTATACGACATCATAATACGGTCCAAACAAGAATATTATCACTTATAAATGGATTCAGAATGGTAAAAGCGTATTATTTGTGGGATTGCAATTTTCACTCTATGGGAGTAATTCGTGATGATTCATCTTTATGAATGGTCACAAATATATAAGTAAAGATAAAAGTATATGCGTAGATATACTTGTGGAAAATGAATGATAATCAAACATAATATTTACCTATTAGAATACTTGTATTGATAAAAATCAATACGAATACATTCAAATCCTAATAAAAAACGTATATTACAAAAAATTCCTCTAGGAATGTGAGGTTGAAATCAAATTAATAAGCAGGTAATAGTTGAATTTTTTCAATCCATAGACGAACAGTTTGAATGAACTCATTTAAAAAAAATTTTTTGTCATGATATTGAAGAATATAATTCTACATGAAAACCTGAATAATATAATATAATGATGATAATAATAATAGTGATGATGTATGTTAGTAGTTAATTTTCAAGAGTGCTCGTGAAGTTGAGTATATATTCATTTGTCATTCATAGAGAAATGTTATTATGAATGACCTTACATTCAGAATCTGATTTAATAAATGGTTTACGAGGAACAGTGATGTCGCTGCGGCTGTAACAGCTAATCGTTTCTGTAGGTATGTTGAAGTTTTTTGTTTTAACAAACGAGTTGATTGAATAATGCTCGAATGATACTTTTTGTCAACTTTGAGTAGATAATGAATTACTGTGTCCTGTTATTTTTGATTAGAGCTTGTTCTTCAGTTCCGCTTTAACTTAATTCGCTAAGTGCTGCCGCTCGATTTGAGTGATCTGTAATTTTGACACGTTTGACATCTTTACGAGCATTTAGTCCATCTGGAAATATAAATAATTCCGATCGGAATATTCTTATACCAACCCTTAGAATTTTTCTTCTTCCGAAAGTGATTTGGTCAAATAAATACTGTGTCCTATATCATCCTCTGAAATATTAGGCGTAATCTGTTTGCTTCACAATCTTCACATGATTTATTGTTACCGCATTATCTCGTTTTCTAAAATAGAGGATTATATTCGATACGTTCAGTAAGAAATTTTGCAGCAAGCTGCTTCTCCTCGACGCCAAGTTAAATCAAACGCCAAAATGTGATATAATTTCTTTTGAAGTCCTTCCGGTTCATGTTCGTCATATAATTTATCAAGAGCTGATGCACTACATTATCTCTTTTTTGGTTGTGCTTATAGGATTTTACGTTCAGCATTACTTGCAGCCCGTAATGAATCAAAGTGAACATCGGTGAAAGGGTTGAATACAATATAGAATTCGTTATAATATTTACTTTGTAGCATATAAGCGGTGGTGTTCCAAATTGTTTTAACCACTGCCTCTTTGTAGTTTATTTTTTTCGTATATTAAATGCCCAATATTGAAATATTACATTCAATTTCTCGATGGACGTATCTGGCTCAAATTTTTATCGTTTTGCGTCGCAACTGTATTAGTAGGCACACAGGTATTAACAATTTCACTAATTTTAGCGTTAGTAGACTCACCTAATCGACTCATCATTGTTAGTGCTCAGAAATTCAATAAGTTGTTGAAAAGTATGTCAAACTATTTATTTTGGCAACCAACACCGCGATAATTGATAAACAATTGAATAAGTGAAAAAATCACTAGTGCATTTGTCGCTGTAAAAGTTGCAGCTGACTTCTGCCGCTGTCAAAGTGACAATTGCACTGTGACAAATTCGATTTTTTATACATGAGTAGTTGAATTGTCGATATAATAGAAGTTTCTATTCACATCAGGGTAAAACCTGTATAACAATGATAGGTTAGGTTAATCAATGAATTGTGAAAATATATTATCCAAGTCAAAAAGTTCCAACAATGAACGACCTGAAACACCTCATTTCTATATCTCTTGTATTGTCGGACTCAAAATCTTATTTCTGGACGAGTTGAAAACATTGTTTCTTGAAATCTTGGAACTCCCATATAGGTAAATTCAATGATTTGCTCTGAACAGTCTTAACATCGAATTCATGGATTCGTGTCTATTGATAGTGCCATTCGTAATCATATGATATCTATTTATCAGTCTTTTTATTCCTATTCTGTTCAAGACAGCTTTTCCAGTCAAAATCACCATATCAGTTCGTTAATTAATGTCGTTGGCTTCAATTGTTTCTTCAGAATCGTTAATATATCGCAAAATACTGGTTATCAATCGTTGGCATCACATGAGCCTCTCAAATTCCCAAAAATTCTCAAGCATGAAATAACTCTTCATATCAGCCAAACCTGGGTGGCTATCTATTGCCTTACTCAGCTACTAAAGACACCAATTCCACATTAAAGAGATGTGGAATCTTCTTGCGCTACCGTACAGATAAGATTCCGGAAGGCCAAGTAAACAGACCATCTCTTATTCCCGTGTATTCTTCGACTGTTTAGCATGGCCTGCTGTCGCTTTTAACCGCATGTATGTCTGACGAGGCCGAGTATAGTGATAATAGAGTACTTAAAGAGTGTTGAAAAGTTAAATAATTTCAGGTCGGCGTCTTTACGATTCGGGAGATGTGGTGCATAAAATGCAGGTTTCTGATATTTATTATTGAAAGTTCTCAGAATGATCGCGGGAATAAACATTTTTGTTCGAATCGTTGAACTGAAGATGCCGAGATTACAGGTTAATTAGAATTTTGTTTTTGGGATAAGAATGAAGGTGAATATACGCTGAGAATTTATAGAAGTTTCAAGGTTATTGAATGAATACTCAATGCTGACGTGGAAGGCAGACAATACAATAAAAAT
Organism: Chrysolina americana; assembly: GCA_958502065.1. Classification (NCBI taxonomy): domain Eukaryota; kingdom Metazoa; phylum Arthropoda; class Insecta; order Coleoptera; family Chrysomelidae; genus Chrysolina; species Chrysolina americana. The sequence continues at coordinate 34,868,685 of OY293410.1, read as the reverse complement.
CATATTCATGTGTCACGTGATACCCTACTAAAGGACTTGGAATTTTCAACTTTTTTTTAATGATATAGGAAAAATGTTATTGATCAACAATGCCAGTTTTTGTTGAAAGTACTCCATTTTGATAGCAATACTCAATTTTAATTTACAAATTTATAATATTGGTCCGTGAATAACGCCATAAAAGAGAAATGGTAAATCACTCATATGATTTAATCGTTGAGGACTTAATACAAGTTTTCGCAAGCAATAAAAAAAATTAAAAATATTGAAATTTTTTTTATGTTAAAAGTTGCATATTTGGTACTGAAATAATATATTTAACAAATCCGCCATATTCATCATAACTCCAGTTTTGGCCTGAGACCCATTGCCTTCGTAAGATCTGATAAAATAAAATTACAATGTTCAGCAGAGAATTCTTCTGTGTGAAAGAATTCGAAGGACATTTAACATCACCTATATCTGTCATCAGGTAGAGAAAAGATATACTGGTGTCTTTTAATTAGTTTGTTAGGTGAAACCAGTAGCTTTTTCGAGTGGGACCTAACAAACTGCTCGATCACAGATAAATGATCAAATCTTGAATTTTACCTATTCTCATCGAGGTCAAATATTTCATATCGATATTGGAATTGTCAAACTATTTTCGAGTAATAAGTGAATTTTGCTGGATATTCTAATTATGTGTTGGGATAACATACTTTTGAGATCATATTATTTTTTCATCATCAGGTTTGAATGCGAAAGATGATATTGTTCATGCAAAAGAAATCCAGGAACCGAAGGAGGTAAACATTTTTTGGTATTCTCAAAGGATATGACTATCAGAAATTCTCCTTGCAATGAAGTCCAAAACTTGATTAAATATTTTTCATTCGTAAAAAAAAGAGTCCTGGGGATGAAATATTTGACAAGTATTCCAAGTATTCAGATAGGGGTAGTCAATCTTATGACATATATCGCGAACTTTTCCGGGATGTTGCGAAGTGAAAGTCAGGAAAGATATCACCAATGAGGAGAATTGCCTTTTGTTGATTTGTTGAAGCTCCAGTATTAGCATGCTGGGCATGAATGAAAAGAATGTTCTGGGAAAATTGGATAAGTGTGTCATACATGATGAATATCTGATAGAATTTGGGGCATTTCATTGAGACCTTTGGCACAAAATATGTAGTCAAGTTTTTGAGACGTTTTGGAACTTGAGTACATGATTTTACAATAGATAGTTATGTTCATCGAAGTAGATGAACCAATTTGTATGATGACACGCGACAAAAACACTGGGCTGTCACAAATGGAAGATATTCTTAGGTGACGCCTTAACTTTCACTGAATTGTTACATTCCAATTCTAAAAATCATTCCCTGGTGTGTAAACTCCTTATTCGTCCATTCCTGGTTTCACTAACTGATATCGGTGATTAAAAGGAGGAAGCGGTAAAGAGAGTACTGTCATCCGCAAAGCTGTGGACTTCCCAATATTATTGTGATGTAGAAAGTGTATCAGCACAAATCCCCTTATGAATAATTCCAGTATCAGAAAGTGAAGGGATTGATAAAACACTGTATACAGATCTGTTAAAAATAAGATCGATGGGAGACTAGATCTAGCTGAAACATTTGAGAATCAACACAGGGAGTGAATTACAGTTTACTTATCAACTAATTCAATAACAACATTTACCTTGATTCTGCAATATTTTTCTGAAGAGGGGCTGTTTAAATTGAGTAGTGGTTTCTTGTATTCTTATGTGTAGACAAGTAGCATGACAATTAAGTTGACTACCTAATTTTCATTTTGTATTTCCTTTGTTCAATACTCAAATCGAAATGATCCGTGAATATTCGAATGAATTCCGGTAACAATTATTGAAACAAAAACTCAAACAATGTTTCTTGATAATAACATTAGCACCAGTGAAAGGATGATCCATCTTAAAACAGCATGTTAACTACAATTTGTTGTTTTCTGTCACGGAAAATTTGGTGATAGTTCAATCAATAAAAAAATACGATCAAATCAGTACACATTGTGAAATAATTCAATGAAAGTACTTGGAACATAAGAGTATTATGATTATGGTTGGTTTTCTATGAATCAATGGAGATTGCATCTTCAATCTCAGCATTGCCAATATGATATGTTGATTCACATAAGCCTGCAGAAAGGAAATCTCTTGCATAGCAGCGGCAAAAAAAATCGAAAGAAGGTATGAAATTCTAAGGAATTCGCCCCCACCAAATTTTAAATAACTTGAAAATCCGCCGCAGACCATTATTCGCGTCATAAACGCAAACCAACCACAAACCACAAAAAGAAAAGAAAGAACGGAATATGGCAGCATAAACAAAAACAAATTATAATTAAATCTCGGGGTCTCGCGACACAGACTTCGAAACTCTCAGGTATTAATGACCGTAAACTGTGAAGAACTGGTTGGAAAAAGAAGAGAGATTAATCGCCGGACGAGATGAAGAGAGTGAGAAGGGGCGTGGCGAGATGGCGCCACCGTCTGGTCAAGACTGAATACATTCTCTGAAATAATTTGATAGAGGTAAGGTTACGAACCTCGTTAATATAGTTACTCTCGTTTTTTTATGTTCTGGTGAGAATGGTTTGTTGTCTATAAAGAAAGTGTAATTTGAATCGGTACTCGACCGATTGTGCATGGCCAAAAACATCAATCACGTTACCGGTGTTTGGTGCATCGGGAGAAAGGCCATGATCCTCTTTCTGGGGTAAACAATTTACTGGACGACGATGGGTACTATCTAAGACTCAAATGACTATCAAGTTTTGAATTGAATTTGCCGGGATTTGATCAAGATCCGACCCGACCTGAAATAATGTTCTCATATATATGGAGTGGAGCTCATAAACACATACTGAAACTTGTACGTTATGTCCAAAAATGAGCCATTCGTCTCGTTGGTGAATTTCTACCTACTTTTCCTGGTCTCTCACGGTGTTTTCTGAAAATTATAGGATTTTCCTTTTCGTGGAAACCTGAACATGCAAAAACGATGCAGTCTTCGTGCCATCACCGAAAAATTGATTCGCCGAATCGGACAAATGTTTAATGCCCGAAGACCGATAACGATTATCTTTTTAAACCTCCACTCCGCTTATTTCCAAAAGTTGGCGTCATTCAATCTAATTGGCGATATTTCGAGAGACTTGTGCCAGCTGGGAATGACGAGGGATTCACCTTCTAACGTGCGATTCCGATTCCGTCTAAGTAAGCCATTAAGAGCCGATTCCACTACTTCCGTTGAGTACTTTAAATTGACGCTTAAAATTATGGATCCGGCAGAGTGTGATGTTATTGATATATTTGACATACCATTTAACATACTCTATCGGGTTCTTAAATTCAAGTGCTACTTAAAGCGTTGCGTGTAACTTATGGAACTGGCACCAAGTCAAGTATACATAATGTATACACATACGGTTTCACGGTGATAGAATTATGCCTGAGTTGGTCCAAAACTAATAGAAGTTATTTATAAACGAAAAACTGCCAAGTGGTGTTATCTCAGAATAGTCTAATATTATTTTTCGGAGAGTACTGCTTGAGGCATTATCCCAGAAAGATTGATGATAGTTTACTCAATTTCTTCATGCCCTGCTGAATGTCCCCAAACGGGGCTCTACTAGCTGGTTCTGGTAAGATGATAATTGTTGCTGCCCCCACTCTTGCTAAAGCATATGCGATCTCATTCCTCTATAACCAGGTACCCAGACGAGTTTTACCCTATTCTGTGCTCCTTGGTGTTGGGCTTTCTGACTACCTCCCAAACTAATTTGGTGGAAACTCTGCATTATTGCAAAGCCTTTAATGACGCCGATGTTGGAGAAAATAATTATGGGCTGTTTTCTAGGATCCTTAGAATATCTCTCGTGCAAATGGAAAGGGCCATTACTTCGACTTGACATATAGAGGCTTGAGTACTGACTAATGTTCTGCCTCGTTCTCTGGTATATTACAGCTTCTACCCCAGTGCTTATCTCAGAGCCATCCATATACAAAATTTGCCTTTGATGTGACTTACCCATTTTGTATGATGATGGTGTATATTTCATCACAGAAGGTTATCGAGGGCCTCACTATCTCTGATAAAGGAAAGTCCGGCCATCGTTATTGATGTCCTTACCATGATTAGTAAAATTGTTTAGCAAATTTTTGAAAAGTTTAGGCATGATTGAGTTTGACTTGAAAGGCAACGGAATTGATTCAATGCTTCGCCATTGGTTGGAAGAATGAGCAATAGAAAATAGTTGTTTAGCAAATCTTCTAATTCTCGACAAGGATCTTCGAAGACTGGACTGATTGGTTCAGTCTGAATGAAACTACTGGTGGTGAAACGCTTCATTATATGTTTCTTGAAAATATCTATGAACTTTTTCCGCGGTGTTCGAGAGAGTAAGCGAGTTTTTGAAGGGAATGTTTAGGAGCTGCCCTATTTATTTTAATTTATTTTATTTTATTTTATTTTTTATAATTTGCGTATTATGTATTTTGTTACACCTCGACACTTGTTTCTGAGGAAACTTCCAGAAGATGGTCACCTGGTTTATCCATACAATAAGGTGAATTTGTCACGTATAAATAAGTATATTACACAGAACCAAGTATGTGAGTGAGTCAGTTTTTTAGAAAAAATGTTATGAATTCTAATGGAAAAGATTTTATCAATTCAATTTAGGTTCGTGGTTTTGCCATTATGATTGATTGCATTTCTATTGACTCATCTGAAAAGTATGAATTTGGTTATACTGGTTTGAGGATTTTGCTAATGCTTCTTTAAATGTTTTTATAGATTGCAATACGTATTTGAACATCATCATTGAAGGATATATTATGATAGAATACACATTCAATAAAATACTAGATTCTGTTCGGTCTGAGTAATTTTACTGCTATTTAGCATCAATCGGAGAGGTAACAAATATACTCGAAAACAACGATTTATACAGCACAGCACACTAGATAGGTTAATTCTATTGAGCGATTCATTTCAGTAAAAATTACTATCGGAAACGTCATTCGAAGTTATTGATGCATGAATAGTTAAAGAAAGACGACGGGTATATCAACGATTAATTATGGCACTGGGGTCAGAACCGACAAAAGAGAATTTTTCATGAATCGTGATAACTCCAACAAGGCTACTTTAATAACATCGTTACAGCATTTTTAATGGTCACAACTATGTGTAGTTATTTACGTTTCAGCGACAATTATTAATGATGTTGTACATATATTGAGTGTATGTGGACGATTTTCTCAAAGGAATACTGCAGAAGAAAATATATGTCTATGAAAAAAATATCCTTGAAACTAAGAATCTGTAAATTATTTAAAAAATCATGAGTATTAGAAATACTTATATTGAAAAAGATGCTTTGACCACTTGAAGGCACAGAAAAATGTTTTAGGCTAATACGACATTTTTAGTCTTAAGATGATAAAGGCATGAATGTTACGAGTCTCTACAATATTATAGTATGTTTGGGTATTGTTAGGTATGAGTATATTTTCACTTTCAATTGAATTTCATCAATAGAAACGTGATTTTTTGTTTCATCTCGGATTATAAAATGATCTGAACAAAATTCAAGAAATAACATACGACCACTTGGTAGCTATCATTGCAAACAAAAACTATACATTTCTTTTCTCCACGAATTCCGATATCAAAGGATTCTAGACACGCTTGCTGAACTCGTTATCTTGAAGAATGGCGAAGCTTTAGAACTCACTACCATGGGAGGTGTTTCCCGAGGCATAAGTACCACGTTTAGATTTATAAACTGAACAGCACATCCTGTACGGCACATTTACTGTACCTTATATGCAATGGGCATTCGTTTTTCAATATGTGTACAATCAAAACAAATTAAGAAAAACTACCCATCAAATACCTCATCGATTCCCTTCGATGCTGCACTCGGATATCGCAACATGTGGCAACACTGCAGGAGGTTGTACAAAAAAATTGTTCAAATCATCTCCGATAGCTCTCAAATTTTACAGGTACTTTCACATATGACGAAACAAAACCCTCTTTAATTTTCCGTAAGTGGTCACCCTGTATATCTGGGACGCAATTCTGATATGACACATTTGCACTGGCGGTCCTAGACTGGAATTGTTGTGGTAGGGTAGTGATATTCAGTATTGAAGGCGTGTTTTGCTTCGCATTTCACTAAGTACTCACCATCCAACTACATCCAATAACTTTAATCAATACAAAAAGCATAATGATCATCTCATAGCGTAAATTTTCACCATTATTGATATTCATAACTCACTCAAAATGTGATTAAGAACAAAAGTGATAAATATCTAGTACCAAACTATTTTCAATTATCTAAAACTATGAATATTCACAAAATTTCCACAACTACGATTATGAGGTAATAAAAAATAAAATGTTTACGTACCAGAAAATCTACAGCTTTTTCTTTCAACTGAAAACAAACATAGTTTTAGATAATTCCTATTAATCATCGGGTTATCTTATATTCTAACAAAAAAAACATGGACGGACAATATTGTTATTAATTTTTTGGCAAATGGTTTATGATGAAATATCAACAAATACTTGTAGAAATTTGAGTGTAGGAAAAAATTATTGAACTTAATTCTCTGCTTCAATAAGTCAATCAAAATAATAGTCTTATCGTCCCTTATTTTCTTGCGATAACATGAAATTGTAAACTTCAATTTCTACGTGAACATTTTTCAATGTTCTACAAACATATTTGATCATATGATGATTTTCCTCCCAAGACAGCTATAGTCAATACGTCGGCAGGTTGAAAATTAATTGGCATACAAGCGATGGCGCCACCTCAAAAAAAAACTTGGTTGTGTATATCAACAAAAATGAATAAGATAGAATAAAGTATAGAGATTGAATATTGGTTTTTAAAAAAGAAAACGGACAATGAGAACAATTCCAAATTGACTGATAATGGACAGGTGGATTTAAGCGTATTGGAGCTTCTGGATCGATTCAATGTTGATTCAAAACAAAGAAAAATATCCTCCTTCTCCAGGACAATAACACCTTCGCACAAATAAGCAATCGCAATGGCAAAATTTTATGAATTACTCTACGAACTGATTCCTCATATACCATAATCTCCAGATTTGCCCCCAATATTTCTAAAGCTGAAAAAATGGTGGAAAGAGATTTGGGTCAAACAGGATAGATATGGTATATTCAAAGAGAATCAAAAAATTGGAGAATCTAAAAGGAATACTCTTCAGCCCTCCCTTGTACATTTATAATAGCAGCACCTCTTCTCATATAAAAATGTTTAAATGGTATGACTGAACAAAGATTGCTGTATCGGTGACCGTGAAGGTATAGAAGAATAAATATTTAACATACAAGAGTAAAAAAAAACTACTGATACTCATTAGGAAACTTGCTATTTCAATGGACGATACGTGAAATTTATCGGACATTCGATGTCTTGCTATTTATCAATATACAGGATGTAATCTAACCTCTTACGCTCCCGTGAATGAAGGGTGTATAATGTCATTTCATAACAAATTACAGTAGTAAAAAAATATTGGAAAAATTTAATTTGGTTTTTGAAAATCGATTTTGAGAACCGCTCTCCACCGAACCTCAGTTTCCTGGATGTGACCGTCAAAAACAGTGAACCGATGGTAGCTAAACCAAGTTTTATTACCAATAAAATGAAGAATGAATTATGGAATGAAGGAAGATTTGGGATGACTCAGTTAAGTTATAGATAATTATTTGTAACATGTAACTTATATCAGTTTTTCACTGTTTTACTTTTGAGAAGTGGTCGTGGTGCTAGAGCGCTGGTTTTCCACCCAGACGACCCTAGTTTAAATCTCAGCCTCATATCCATCTCACAAAAGCTGGTCCCGGTAACTTAACATAATTTGGCTGATTAATTATGATGATGAATAATTTCTGGACATGTTTTGTTGTGATTTACTCCCCTTTGTTCCGAAATGAGTTGTTTCCAATAAGAATGTATAAGCGATCCTCCATATTACAAAACTGTAGGACGAACCCCGTATTTAAATATGATTGAACTATACTAAGTATATAATCCCGCATGAGCAACTTAATATGATTATTTGAAGGTTCTATAATTGGAAAACCGTCCCACCAATGTCGAATTGTTTATAAGGATGTTCAGAGGGAGGGGAGGTTCATTATAAATGATGCAAATTAAAGCGTGTTGAGTCTCTGCTGGACATAATAAAAATCTTAATGGGGAGACTGAATTACTTCCTTTCTTCCTAACACTATTTAAATTGAACAAGCGAAAACTTGATGACGATAATCTTTCATACACGAACTTTCGAGTCTTGGACCAAATATGTCTCAACACTGAGGTACGATTCCAGTCATTTTATTGAAAAAAAATCAAAAATCTACACATCGAGAAAACTTTCAGAACCTTACAGAAAGTCAAAACAAGCATACTTACCTAAATTTTCTGAGAAGAGTTTCAGTTCAGTCATTATTTTTCCTAGCTATAATGATTTTCTACTATTCGAATGCAAATCATTTTATAATTGCTGTCATTATGAAAAATAAACGAGCGATCTCAAGCCATTCGTTTGTAAGTGTCGTGTGGCTACAGAAAACTTACGAAAAGTGTCACCCTTGAAATATTTCAGTTGTCTAACTTCACAGTTAATGCTTTTGAGGCCTATAAATCTAACCTTTAACACCAATTTATGGTAATAAGTTTGAAAAGTTTTTGCTTTATGACTGTTGAAAATGAAAGGAAGGAGTTTGAATGACGAATGCGGCTCTGTTGGAATGAACAAAACTTATAGAAATCAAAACAAGAACAAGGTAAAATTAAATACAAGTTTGATGAACCCACAATGTGAAAAATATATATGACACCGATACAAAATTTGTTTATCTGTGTAGATAGAATTTTATATACATTGTATGAAATCTACCTATGAACCCACTTGCTATATATGGGAAAACAATCATTTTCTCCACTTTTGCCCTACTGTGGGTTAATTTTCAGTCACGGTTTCCCTGAAACGTTCATTACATCCATACTTCTTTCACGATGGAAGAGCAATCTTCAGAATATAAACTTTTACACGTACCAAAAATGGAAACATCACCACAATACACATTCCAACTATAATTTGATTACTTCAAGGACTGAATTATGATGTACAGTCTTGAAAATTGAATACTAAAATAGAATTTTGCAGATTAGGTATTAATGTAATTTCGTATTATCATTTTTATATTATCACTTTATATTATTTATATGTTGTTATATATGAATATATTTTCATTTGTTCCTGCATCTGATGAATAAAGACGAGTTATTATTATTATTATTATAAATCGACAAGATTATTAGATAATATGTGATATGTGTATATTTTTTTCTTCAGATATTAAATAACATTAATGTTCACAAAACGGAAGGTGTACATCTATAGAATTTGATCACCGTATTAGTTTTAAAAAATAGAATTTGATCACAGAACAGGTAAAGACACAAACATTGTCTCTTTCAAACTCACAATAACTCCATATCTTATTCTAGAAAAATGCTCATGAATAGCATGAATAAACGGTGGATGAATTCAATGATTAATTGCTATACATAATGTCATCTGTCAGGTGAATTATCCCGATGAAAACCGAACCGATTCATCAGTTCACAAACGTTAACTTTCCAGTTGATTGGTACCATGTAACTTTCATGTATGATTTATAAATTTATCTAGAAAAACAATTACGGTAACATGAATGAGTTAATATTATTTCAAATTCACCACCTATGATGGTCGTTGCCTCTACACCATACCTTGTTCTTGATAATGAACACGAAATAATTCACTCACGTCCAGAAAACTGTTAATTATTCAGTTTTGAAAACATATTCTGGTCGTAATGGAATTGCCGAAGCATGGAAACTGCCTAAACATAGAATTGTTTGTTCTGTTTATAGGCATCTTATTGCATCAGAGCGAAACGGTCGATGTTTGGGTGATGAATGGAAATTATTGTGTAGTCAGATCAGAAAGGGTTTTTACTGCTTTTTACTACTGCACTTGGAAATCACTCTGAAACATTTTGGTGCAGCAATATTTCTTCTAATAGAATAGCTATTTTGCAACTCGGGAAATCATACCTGCCTCTTCAATATATTATTGACACAATACTTAATAAAATGATTTAATGTTCATACAGAGAAAAAACAAATTGTTACATCAAATAAAATTAAATAGAATTATAAAAATGAAAGGGTCATTACCGACAAAATGTAGTATCAAACTGAGTAAAATTATGTCTTGGTATGAATCATATTCAAAGTTTGAATCAAGTGAAATGAATTGCACGAACCAAATATGTTATATCGTCTAGAATATTGTTCCAATCATGCGTTATTATCGTGTTGAATCAAATAAGAAATATGATAAGACTTACAAATTTATTTGATTGATTAAATAAAAATATTTATTATAATCGATTTGATATCGACAATTCGACATAAATTCAATATGTGAACATTTGAATTAGGTCATTTTCCTCGTTCGATTCGAGTAAATATTGTATTTGTATTGATCCAAATAAATTTTCATTTAGTATAACTTTGAAATTGTCTCAATTGTAAACTATTACTTAATTCAAATCAAATACATGTGAGCATTGCATTGAGAAATCCATTTTGTCAACACAATATAATCATGCTATCAGGCGAATACACCTGCGATTTGGGATGAATAATATTTAGCCGGGTCAAGCAAATGAAAGTAACCAAGTAAATTTGGCAGAATCAACAAATCCTTTTTTTCGTGTAAAACTGGTGGAATTATTCTAGAAATTTGTAGTGCTAGATAAGTTCATTCTGGACGTGCTTTCGAAGTTTTGTTACTATGAAAGAACCAAGACTTGATTGGCTAATCTTTGGTGTATTCGTGATTGATGCCAAAATAGTTGAATTAGTAAACTCATGATGAATGAAATTTATTTTTCGATGGAATATCAATTAGGAGAAAATATTTCTCTAATTGGCAATTCTCAACATTTTTATGGCGTTTCCACAGATTGAACAAACTTGTGAACTAACTGTATTTTTAGGTTTAGTTTGTATGTAACATTTAAAAAAGTATCATTCAACTTGTGGAAGGTGACCGTGCTCTAGCTTCATTTAGGCATTTTCTGTTTGGAGTAAAAATGGTAAAAACAAGCATATAGAGCGCATCCACGAAAAATATTGATTTTTTCATCTTAAGGAAACTCAAACCTGAGCACTTCAGATAAGCTTCAAGACCAAAGGACAACACACTCGAAGCAGTCTAGAGGAACATATCATATCAAACAAAAGAGCAATCTCGGGCACCAATGGATTCAAACGAATAATCCCACTAACCTCGAAGGACAGTGAGGAAGTAGGAGAAAATACATAACAAGATAGATGTATTTCATACATATTTAAATACTTAAGAAGAAGGAATGAAGGACTGCGGTGTGATAGGTGACGCTTGTGTCAGTACTGCTGCCTGGAGAGCTCGTTCTTTGTATGGTCCCCACTGGTGTTCATTATTTTTGTCCAGTGTCTTGTGCTCTGTCTGTCCTCATATATTGTAGCCCGTTGATGTGGGTTCGGGCTTTTGATCTCTGGATTGCTATTTTGGCTTTAAAAATCTTCATGACTGCGGCTTCGCATCCCCTGTAGTTTGCTGGATAATTATGGCAATAGTTGGCAGAGGTCCTCTGAGTTATGCGTGTGGAGATCAGGCGGATTTTCCCACATTTGACGCATCTGGATTCGTCATGACAGTTTGTCATGGAGCGCCGGCCCCATTTTTGAAATCTTTAGGAATATACTGCTATGGAACGAAATAGTAGTTTCTTTTGATGTTGGTGGACGAAACATTTTTAACCTTTCAATGTCACGTTACAATCTGTGATTATGATACATTTGGGCTTAATTGTATTGTGGGATCGGGTGACTGAGTTTGATACCATGTACCTTTGGTGTTCCCGTTTCCTTGGCTATTGTAAAGTCCTGAAACCGAAGCTGAAGCATAGCGACAGCCGGTGAGGAAGCAGCACGTGCTTTGCTTGGTGGGGAGCCACATATGGGGGGAATTGTAATGCTCCCTAGAATGGGTAAAGCCATTCCGCTGGACACCATGATCTCAGCAGAAGTTGTTCAACTGTCTTCTTGGAAATACAGCATTAACTCACAAACTTATATGATTTTACTCCATTACATTATGTTGAATCTAAGGAATAAGTCCAACGGTCAGGAGGTCAAAGCAATTAGGCCTCAGATTTTAGAATTATCAGTAGTATGAAATGTAGAATACATGTATGATTTCATTGAAAAAACTTGTTGATTTGTGGATTTTGGTTTGGAATGAAGATATTCGATACTGGGAAGAGGATGTTTTTTATTATTCTCTTTACATAATGGTCAGGTGTTGTGGTAGAGTTAGATAACCAAACGACAAGGTCGAAATATTTTTTCCCCATACATTTGTATGATTCGAAGAATAGGAGCATAATAATCTGGAGTGTCTGAGTCGAGATGTAGTGCCGAGTATTTCCATTCCAACAAATTTCTGGCGCATGTACCGTCACTTGTGGCGTGGTTCTTGAGTAGATAATTATTTATTGGTCTATGAAGAATATCGTCTGCGGCATTATGGAAGAATAATAACAAACAAATTGCGGAACGAACAGTGAAGTCGGGACAGGTTTTCGTTAATTTGGTGGTTAGTGATCAGATAGTTTGTGAATAGTTGTAACTGTGTTTCGATAAGAGCTATGTTCTCATAGTTTTCAGTTCGAGGACTCACAGACAGTTTATGAGAATATAATCTCCAAGCGCAGTCTTCGTATCAGAATATCTGTATTCTTCCTACTCGCAATGAGAATCAATGCATTGGACTTGCATAAATATTCAATGTATTATCGTGTTATGCTAATGAAGTGTTTTCGGTGAAATTCAAATGGATTTGATAAGAAAATTACCCCATCTAATTATAAATTGATTGGCATAAATCTAGTTGGTGAGAAATAACAAACATTAACATTGATAAAGAGCATGACACATTATCGATGTGTTTGTTAATTTTAATTTTGATTAATTATTATATTTTCGAACGCACTGATAACCGTGTATGATGTTTATTCATCCTCCGAAATAAATTATAATTATTAATATTAATTATCTTGATTTGTAAACAATCTGGATAAAATGTACTATAATTGTGAAACAGTTTTTTCAGATAATTTTTAATTTGCAGCTAATTAAGTTGTTAAAAAATGAGACATTTTACAGTCAACTAGTGTCAATAGATGTATAAAACAATTTCTCTATGTTCATAACATTTAGGAGGTATACATGGGATTCAGACAATGAGTACATATTTAATATGGCAATGGGCAGCAAAAAACTCTTTCAATCAAATATAGGATTGAACTTCCAAAGCCACATTCTGATAGAGTATTCGCTATCGTTGAAAATTGCCTCAAAAAGCTAGAAAATAGAGTGCCATGATTTTTCTGCGTTCATTGGCGATTAAATATGGTAATTGTTTAAAATAATTTCAGTCGATTACAAACTTCGAAGTATCTTGAGTAATCGTTTATTATGAATTCACTAACTGGAAAATGTGTCAAAAATTGGTATGAAACTGCTTGACATTATAATGCAAGACCCAAGTGGTAGAATTTTTCTACGATAAATTGTTTTGATAAAATTAAAGACAAAAATAGAAAAACTCGAAAAATGCCTTCACTTTCAACAATTATGCGAGATAACAACCTTAGTAGTTATTATATACATAGACAACATCAATATTTGGAGTGAATGCAATAAAAATACTTCAAAAAAATGTAATGAAACATGTTAAAGAGAGTGAAAGGATTAATATAGGAAAATATTCTTGAAGTTTTGTGGTCAACAAATAATGAATGTTTCGAGATCATAATGGTAAGTGAGATTCATTGATGGAATTTTAAATTTGAGAAGAGGATCAATTGGCAGGGTGAAATATGACCTCTTACCGAAAATAAAATGGGGTACTAGTCAACTACGAATTCTCAATGTTCAATTTCTGTGGTACCACGCAAATTGAAAACGGAAAACGTGGTTTGTCATTATTAGTTCACTACCGTGTTGTGACATATTTAGACGAATTTTTGTTATTCAATCGTGCAAAAGGCATTGATAACTGTAGATCAAAAATGTAATTGGTGCTCAAAAGAATATTGGTGATTGCGTAAACGGAAAGTTCATTCTACATCAACATTGTTTACTTGCGCTGTTTAACACATATAAAAGATAGTTTTTTTGTCCAAATTCACAAATTTCACTCACATTTCACTTCTTTTGGTGGGGAGAGCACTATCATTTTTGGTAAGGGGTCATAGTTCACCCTGTGTAAGTTGAGATTTCGTTAAGCTTGCAATACGCCACTGTTATTCTTTTTCTTCTACTTACATTACTCAGTACGTTTAACTGATTCGTAACGACACCGTAAAAGCTGTCTTCTACTATAGAATTAATTTTCATTATCAGTTTTGTAGTATTTTTAATCTGATCACGTTCACCGTATACTAAGGATTTCATTATTCCGTACCACAGTGGCGAAACTGTAGCAATAACTCAAGTGCTATTAAGTGAATTAGATAAACCCGATGCAATTCTCAAACTCCAATCAGTAAAAAGATTCACTTTTGAATTATTCAAAAGAAAAATTCCCAGTGCTTCGTGGACACCTCAAGCATTTAAGAAAAAAGAAAGCCATGTGCATCAGTGATAAGCGAAGCCGATACCCTTCCTTGTTCTATTCATTGATCGTTTGCGTGTAATACACGGTTGCCACCTTAATAAGCGTTCACCAGCTTTCGATAGAGACCTCGAATTATCTTTTTTGGAGATCTGCACTGCAAGCAAGCAGAGAGAACTCGAGGTGGTCAAGTTCTTGCGGTATAATGATAGTGGCTCGGGATAAACAGGGGTTCATATACATAATTACATGTTTGTTTAGTAGACAGCCCTGGGCGTATTCCGTAGCGCGATGATTGATGGCGCCACTTACTACCCGTGCCAACGTCGGACGGACTTCGCCTCGGTTATGGCTGGATGTCTACACAGAGGTCCGGCGACGTCTCAGAACTAGGGTCATGGGAATGTCGGTGGATCAACGAGTGTGACTGACATATCAAAATTGGAATTTCACTTATTAACGTATGGAATGATTCAGGCTGTATTAATATATCCAGGAGAATTTGGTAAAGCCTTTCTGTAGCGACAATCTGATGTGATGATACTTCGAAAGCTCAAATCAGGTACTTTTCAAATATCTGTATATTTTAATGACACGGATAAAATCGATATTTATCTCCACACGTTTCTACCATGTGGAAAAATGAAGAAAACATCTGTCAGAAAACAACCACTTCCCTGGCTAATACCGCGACGGGCATTGAACAAACTACATATTACAGATATTTATGTAACGTTCTTCCAATTGCAAGTGCTTGCCTCGTAATTAAATAGCAGATTAACCATCATTTGGCTGGGAATGACCACCTGCAGATATGCATGTTTCGAGGTTTTGCTTCTCGTCAGTGCCAGGGAAGGTCGGACAACATTATGATTGTCCGTTCTCAGCCAAATGAAGAATAATCTTTTGTTTGATTACAGGACAAGCACGTCCAATTGGGTCTTCTTGGAAGAACGGCGCACAAATATCTGTTAGATGTAGTTCAATGTCCGTCGTAGTATTAGCCATGGAAGTAGTTGTTTTCTGACAGATGTTTGTCTCATTTTTCCACTTGGTGAAAATATGTGGAGAGGAGAGTACTTCGAATTTGTCGATTTTATTCATTTCACTTTGATACTCTCCGGCAAACATTTTCAATATTTGTTCCAAATAATATATTAATGTATATTTTAAAATAATTATTTCCATGAGAGATGAGAAAACGTGGAAATATCTGTAAACAAATATCTCTGACCCGTGCAAGACAATCGGACAAGAAAGAAGAGCATTACTGTCTCAGAAAACATTGAAGACTTCGCAGTCTTTTTGATCGGTACACCATGGTTATCGCTTTCGAAACTTAATATACCAACCTACTGATACACCTGTAATATTAATTATTGCATACATTTTAGATGAATGGCCCTTTTAACATTTACTTCCTTCTGTTATATTTTGGCGAATGCTCTGAATTATTGGAGAAGTTCCGAAATTTCGTATATTGGTGAAGGCGCTTGAATGTTGATTCCTTTGATTACTTAGGTCCATGGTGGTCTCAATGGGTTTGATATATGTTTTTCACTTTTCCACAACGTTTTGATTGCGCTTGTATCTGCAATCGTCTCCAGGTGAATACTGTTAAGTTCAGAGGATACGAGGTCATTATAGATCTGTTGATGTGGTGAAAAGGTGTAGTTCCGTGCTGTTTTGTTCCCTCCAAAGCGTTCTATGAGCAGTTTCCATACGTTTTTAATTTCCACGCTCGGCTGAATGTCTATCCCAGTTGAGTCCACTTTTTGTGTTCGGTTATTCTTACGGAAAAATGGTCTTTTGGTCTCTCCTTTATTGGAACCTCCACATTCACATGGGACTTCGTAAATGCAGTTTGCTGTATTCTGCTGTATTTTCAGGTTTCGTTTTGGTGAGGAAGTTCCTAACGTACTGCTAGATTGAACGCAACTCTTGATGTTGTACTTGTTTCCGATTCTCCTGATTTTCTTGCATCGCTCTTTCAACCAATGTTCTCACAATCCCCATCTGTGTGGAATATGGGTGATTGGAGCAGAAGTTGGGATATTGCCCTGTGAGGTTTTTTTTTTTCTGTGTGCGGAGGTGTAGATGCCAGCGTCACTTCTTTTGACGTCCACATCGAAAAACGGCAAGGTACTATTTATTGTGTTCCTTTTCCATCTTGAACTTGATTGAGTTTCTCATATTGTTTATTCTTGAGAGAAAGTCCTGAAGATGCTCATCTCCGTAATTCCATATGATGAAGGTATCATTCACGTATCTTAGCCATAATTTTGATTTGTGTTCTGACAATCTAACAGTCAATTCCTCGAACCTCTCCATGTATGTTGGCGAATACTGGGGAAAGGAAAGATCCCATCGGCAGTCTGTCGACTTGTGAGAAGAAACTGACTTTTTCTTGAAAGTATGAGTGATGTAGGCAGCACTGCAGTAATTCCAATATAGCATGTACGTGTACGTGAACAAGAATGTCATCCTTCAGTTTCCTCTTGATGATGTTTATGGATTCTTCTATGGGGACATTAGTCGAAGGCTCTCCACGTCGAAGCTGATGGAGCGATCTTCAGGTCCTACTTGAATCTCTTTGATGGTGTCAACGAAATACTTCGGTTGTAGTATTAGCAAAAGATATTTTGCTAGATTGAGGGTATGTGAGTTCCGGGAGCTGGTGATTGGTCTTAATGGCATGTCTGGTTTATGGATTTTTGGAAGACCGTAGAGTTGAGGTGGTTTGTTATAATGTGGCGTCAGATATACCCATTTCTTATCTGGAATGAAGATTTTTTTTCTTAAAGGTGGCGTATAGATTCTCCTTTCTGTCGTGGATGTTGAATCCTTTTGTAGGATTTTGTAGTTTCCTCTTTGGAGTGCAGTTTCTATTTTGTCATTGTACGTCTGGATGTCCATTATGACTGCATGAAAAATTATGATGTTGGAGTCAATTTGCAGTGTTTTCAGGGCCTTCTGTTCTCCAGCACTGATGTTTTTTCGGTGGTTTCGCTCCTTCTCCAGGACTTCTTTTACTTTCCATCTAAATTCTTCTGCCTGGATAGGGTTCATTCCATCACTCGTTGACTCTACAGAAGTTTGATCATTTCTGCAGCAGGGACTCCTCTATCAGAGGGGAAGGTTTTGATAAAATATTTATTATGGTAGTTTTCATTCCGTCGTTGGTTCATGGTGGCCGTGTTCTTCTTGCTAGTCGATTCCATTTCTTCTGGTGTCTCTTGTTTTGGTTTTAGCGAAACCTGATGCAGGTATTATCAATTTTCGTGAATATGGGTTGGTTGTCCTCTCCAAAGGTATACTCTAATTTCTTGATTTATGGCCGATTTTAAATTTTATTATCTATACATATTCAGATAGTCTAAGCTCCGAATTAGAAACGACATTCACCCATCTGTTTAATGGATCAAAACTATTTTATATCAAATTTATTATGTTAAAAAATATATCGCTAGAGGGTCGGCTAAAAAATTTCTGGCCAGACTCTGATTGATTAAAAAATCAAAAATAACTTGATTTTTGAAAATTGCACTCAGTTTAACGAACAAATTCTATGCCAATCGAGAGTATGAAGCCTAGAGGATATACAAACATTGGGTTCTTTTCCTGTAATAACTATTGGGTTGGCAGGTATAAACAGGTAATTAACACCCACCTGTTTAATGAATATATGTATATCTTATATCAAAATAATCGCGAACACGATGATATACACTTTTTATGAGAAATATTTCTTAGTATCAACGTTATTGATGAAATCTCGTAGAAATAGTTTCGTTTGAAATAGAATATAAAATGGACGAAATGTATTATTGATTTAGAATCGGTTGGACTGTAATACTATTATTGTCTACTTGTTTCAGATAATTAACTGAACTACTATTATGTAATCTCTTCATTAGGTTTTTGGAAATAGTCAACTTTGTGGATATTTTTGGGCATAATATTATTAGAAATTGAGTGGTTTCCATTTCGGCAAAAATTTGATCTAAGAATAATCATTTACGTTTTGGCCTGTCAAAGTACCGATTTCCAGATTGTCGTTTTTGGTGCTTTAGAAGCGAAGTGGTCGTGGTGTTATAGCATTTGCTTGCCACCCAGGCGGCCCGGGTTCGATCCCCACCGACTACTATCAAGCTAAAGTGGTTCTGAATCCACTGGTATACAGGGTGTTCCTTAAAGACATGCTAATATTTGAGGGGGTGATTCTTTGACTTATTTTAAGGAAAAAAATTTTTATAAACGTATGTCCTAAAAGTCCTAACTTTTGAGATACAGGGTGATAAAGTTTTGAAAAAAAAAACAGTTTTTTTAATAATAACTGAGATATTGTAGACGTTTTTATAAAATTTGGTACATGTCTTCTATGCATCAAGGTGCATTTTTGAATGCACAAACATTTTCATTTTCTCAACCAGTGGCGTGCGTACGGGTTTTGCATTGAATATTTTTGGAGAAAAAAATACTACGCCACTGCTTTTCCTGAAAAAAAAAATACTTTTGAGATCCTCATTTATTTTTGAGCAAATTTGATCTCTTGAGTTTTCTTTGTCCGCCGCATGGTTTTCGCTTAAAAAAATAAAAATCGTTTTTCTTCAGGATCAATTCCTCAAAAATCTGATGTGGTGTGGAAATGATTGTGCATCGACTTAAAGCAAATAAAGGGATCAGATTTGTTCCAAAATGAATGAGAATCAAAAAATATGGATTTCAGCTTGTACAAAAACGAATTTTATTTTATTTTATAAAAGTAAGTTTAAATGAACGGATCAAATTCATTAATTATTGATTATAAAAATTGTTGGAAATGGCCACCTTCACTTAATAGGCATGCTTCCGCCCGTCTACGCATGGAATTACACACACGTTGAAATATTCCCGGCGTATTTCGAATAGTTTCACACGAGGCAACTATTCGCTCTCTTAAATCTTCTAAAGTATTAACGGGAGTTTTATACACGAGTTTTCTCTTCTTCCTCGTACTCGTCTCAGGATGTTCTTCGATTTCTTGCAGAACGGCTTCCTCAATTTCAAGAGTTCTGACGCTTAGAGGTCTACCTTCCGAAGTACCTTTCTTGAAACTACCAGTTTCCCTAAGTCGGCGATGAATATTTGAAAAGGTACGGCTATCTGGTAAGGCACGATTAGGATATCTTTCCTGATAAATGCGTCTGGCTTCTGTTGCATTACCATCAGCGAGGCCATATACATAATGCATTGCCGCCATTTCTGCATTCGTGTAATTCACCAAATTTACCGATATTCAGAAAAACGGCGGACAACCAAAATAACTTCAATAACACAATTAAAAATCAAGTAAATAATTGTGCGCTTCGCTATTCCTATAGCTTTTTCAAACACAAAATGGTATTCATAACCAGTGAAAACACAATATTTATAGTGATTTGAAGAACAAAATGCTATTAATTACAGATAGGTAGCTAAATTAATATCGTAAATCCATTCAGGTATGCATTTATTAAGATTAATTCACGCCTATTCTGACAATCAATGAAATTACTTCAATTTCTTAGAATCGACCAATCAATGATCGATTACACTGATAAAAACCTACCTAGGTAGTTTTCCCAATAAGTGTAAAGTAAATTTCCGGCAATAATTCAAGCACTTGGGAGATTATAAGTGAAAAGATTAAGAAGTGGTGAAAAGAAATTTCAATTATAAAGAGGTAGCTAAATTACTATCGGACGATTTATTGTCAACAAAATGTTAGGTTAGGTTAGGTTATGTTAGGTTAGGAACAAAATGTTAGGTACCTAGGAGCGATATGAAGCAATTACAATTTAATTATTTTAATCAAGAACCGAGCATCTGACAAGAATTACACATTTTTTTGGATTCTCATTCATTTTGGAACAAATCTGATCCTTCAATTTGCTTTCAGTCGATGCACAAACATTTCCACACCGCATCAGATTTTTGAAGAATTGATCCCGAAATGAAACGATTTTTATTTTTTTAAGCGAAAACCATGCGGCGTACAAAGAAAACTTAAGAGATCAAATTTGCTCAAAAATAAATGAGGATCTCAAAAGTATTTTTTTTTCAAGAGAAAGCAGTGGCGTAGTATTTTTTTCTCAAAAATATTCAATGTAAAACCCGTACGGACGCCACTGGTTGAGAAAATGAAAATTTTTGTGCATTAAAAAATGCACCTTGATGCATAGAAGACATGTACCAAATTTTATAAAAACGTCTACAATATTATCTCAGTTATTATTAAAAACTGATTTTTTTTCAAAACTTTATCACCCTGTATCTCAAAAGTTAGGACTTTTAGGACATATGTTTATAGAAAGTTTTTTCCTTAAAATAAGTCAAAGAATCACCCCCTCAAATATTAGCATGTCTTAAAGGAACACCCTGTATAAGCTGTAGGTCCCGGATCATTCTTGCTTGCACAAGCTTTGCTTCTGAGGAATTTTCTCCGAAAACCTGGGTGATTCGTTAAAAACAAAAAAAGACAGATGCATCTTCTCTCTTGTTTGGGACTACATCTACTCTCTTTAAAACACACAATGTTCCGAGCAACATTAGCACAAAAATGTGCTGGAATCTATCTGTCATCAATGTGTATACAATACATAATATGAATTATTAAATCTCTCTCAAGTATCTTTGATTTGAAATAATATGAATGAAATGGGTTCAGATAAGTATTAGGATTCTGTACTTTTGGAAGATTGAACATCAACATGTGGCATGAATTTTTTTCCTAATCTTCAGATAAAGAGGACTAATACAATATAATACTTGTCGAGATGAAAGTTGGTACTCATTCACAAAAAATTATGTGAAAATGGCCCAATAATGTACACCTGAATTTTCTACTGGAAAGTGATCAAATGGGATTAAAATCTTCCAGAGATCATGGTACCCTAGCGCCATCTAACGGTTATCAATAAAAAAAAACAGATAAATTGATGTTGTTTTTGAATACGAATGAAGCACCCAATAATTTGACAGAATTATATTACGTATATGATGTAGTCAATTCTTTCAGAGTCTGTGTAAACGACATTATTTCGGAGCAATCGAAGGCAATTACGTTTTCGATTGACCAGTTAGAATCGGTGGGAAAACACCGTCCGCAAATATCTTCTACGAGGATGCTGTGGCCTCCGAAAAATTCAAATCCGTGCCAAATCAAACCAAAGTGGACAAGACACGCTGCCATACCTTCAGGTCTTTGAAAATATTTAAGCCCGTTAAATAGAACCTTGTTTATCCGTACAAAGGTGCCGACCCATTGTAAAGAGGTCTCTTCTCATTATGTCGAACACAAAGCTGCGTATAGGTACTTAGAGGGCATTAAGAAGCATTTTCGAAAACATTTCTTGCGGTAGCCCATGCCCATTCAAACATCCCTTTGTTCCAAACAAAGGATTGTGTCTCGATGGGTTCGAAAATTATGATTCGAGAGAAAGAAAACCACCTGTATATAGGGCTAATGTGGCCTGTATTAGTGAGGTATCTTAATTACAACTGTGCTTAGTACGAGGTGGGTCAAATGTTTATTTTATTTCAATTTTATCTCTGTTCATCCTCAAATTCCAGGAAGAATTTGATAAATGTTACATTTCCTGATAGGTATACGGCTCAGGCCAATTCCAAAATACAGAGTGATTATTTCCTCTCTGTACTTTATACAAGATATATTCCCCTTTTTCATTTTCCAATCACATTCGATATGCCTGCCTCTTTTGATGTTTTTGTAATAGGTTATCAGATTTGAAAATTATTCACTCTCAAAATTTATATGTTTTTGTGTATATCTGACACATTGTCATTTTCTCTCAATTGGTGTATTTTAATTTAATTCTGGAGGTGGATCTGCCATATGTTGATTTTAATTATTTTTTTTTTATTTTTTTTATTTTTTCCGTTAACCAGCTGTCATTCCCTTACGAACAACAGCCCTCAGAAGTCGAAACTTGTGCGAGCTAAGGATTAACGAGGTCTTACCTTTCAACGTGCGATTTCCAGATTGTGATGGTTGACCTCCGAAATCTTTGTACATTCTCTATGTTTGTGTTATATATTAGACTTAGTGGACATTTTATATTAACCTTATTTTTACACATTGGGTGAAATAATTTTAACAAATTTTTTACCCAGTTTTATTCAAAAGGATTGATAAATTCCAGACATAAATTAAGGACCATTGTACCATACTGTCTAAATTCTTCACTTTTACTTCATTTACTCTTGTTCTTCAGATCATTTTGATTGATTGGAGAATAACAGAATCATCCATAATGATGCTTACATTAGTAGACAACATAAATCAGTTAATCATTGAATGTCAAATAGAATGAATTATTTCTTCAACTGAAATATGAACTATGTGACGAGCAACCTAATTGTTTTAGAAATTTGTGAAAAAAAATTCCAATGCTCGCCATGTGTCTTTTTCATTTTATACTGAAACAAATAGGAGAGTTCACCATCGCGAGTATCGAGGAAGAGAAAAGAGGAACTGGAAATATTCGAAACGAGCTATATGCCGCGATTTTATGCACGTAAAGATTCAGTGTGCCTGTAGGCTGAACCTGTCATTGCCATTATTATTCTGATCACGCCCCACAAACCTTGTAGAATGAAGCTTTATTTTTCGAGTCTGTTTGCATCCTGTTTCATTTTTGAAACTGATTTCCCAAGTCGCAAGTTTTGAAACTAATCACATAAATCTGCCATAGGCCTTTTCATCACAGTTTTTCTTGTGTGCATGCGTCAGCGTCAGCCATCTTTTTCGGGCTGTTTTGTAAACAAACGTGTTGAAATACCCGAATACAAATACCTAAAATTAACTAATAATTTATGAACCTCATTTACGTAGGAAAAAAAGTAAGAAATAAATAAAATAATTATAGTGTCCCAGTTGAACAAAAATGAAATTAAATGATTATTTATTATGGTTCCCATACGAAAAGGAACAACAAAACGGTGTTGTTATGGAGTGTGGCATGAATCATTTAAAGCCAGGACATATTTTATTAACTTTCCAAATTCTTGCCTTCAATATTGTAGAAAAATAGAATTTTTTTAATTTATAGCTCCTTTTCAATTATTTATGAGCAGTCTCTAACATTTTCATATGTGCAACGGCTGAATTCCGCCTTTTTGTATCATATAATGATATAAATAAAGACAAATTATTATTATTATTATTTAAATGTTTCTGCAAGTGCTCACAATTCATTGTCTAATTCATTGTTATTATTTATTTCATTTTTATTCCCTTAAAAGGGTTGTACTGATGGCTAACCTCTCAATCGATTCTATTTTTTTCAGCTTTTTGCGAACGCCTATGACACTTTAGCCACCTTTTTACTTGTTCACAATTATGCGCTGCCACTGAATTGTGAACAAGTATAGCACCATCAATAATTTTTTACAGTAATCGATTTTTTACTGCTTTAACAGTCATAATTGCACCAAACAGTACGAAGCTTTTGAACTCCCGCTCATTTAACATGGCGGCTTGTAACATGATGAAAAGGCCTATTGTGTCTAAAGCTGAAGGGTTGTAGTTTCGCTACTCGACGATAGATGTAGCAAAATACGCATTCATTATAACAAAAATTCAAGGAGGCTGCCTACGCGATGGACAATGACAATTGTCAGCTAATTATAGACAGCTCGTTTCCGGGGCTGCTGAAATTACAATCACCGCTGCACAAAAAAGGATACGAAATGCTAAGTTCTAAGATTTTCGATGTTTAGTAATCATGTTTCAAACATCCTTCATAACCTTCAAACAATATGCTTGTGTCTTATTCAAAAAATGTTTCGGTTTTTCTTTCTCTTCTTTTAAACCTTTTCTCGTAAAGAATACCCAAATTTGTTTTTGTGGCAACCTCGCCTATCAATACAACGTCGAAGAATGAAATAATCCATATTCATATTCGTATTTTTCACCTCTCGATAACACCTCACTCAGCACCCATTAGACCCGAACCTCTTCTTAAACGCCAACTCTTTTATTCTTTCTAAAAAAAATCAACTCGGAACAAAATTCACAGCCTGCTTTGGAAAAGGGTTGCCGAGGAACAATCGAACGTCTCAAGGAAAATCAACTTGGCGTGAATTGGTCGTTCGCCCACGTATGCCCAAAGACAAGAGAACGTAGAGACGAAATTCGAAACCCGGTCGGCATTCCTTTGACTTTCCAAACCGCTGGGCCAAAAATTAATCGCTAGACAAAAAATTGTCTCTTCCATGTGTATAGGAGGATGAACATATTGTCGCTCCAGTTATCCGCTGTACCGAAATATTTCGGCTCTGCTATACAGGATGTTCTCAAAATACTAACAGATCACAGAAGAATGATGGTATATATGAACTCTTTTTTAAATTCTGTTGTTGATATGAAATTCACAGACATCATTTGTAGGGCGGGCAATTTGAATTTCTCTCCACTTTGTAAACTGAACATTTATTAATCCAGTTGGGTGAATAAAAACCATAAAATTTCACTAACAAAATTTTTCCATCGGTTCAACGTTCATCGAGTCAACTTCTACCATATGTGTTGTATTTCTTAGAAAACAATGTACACCTATACTGCCGTCCTAAGCAAAAAAGCCGTATCTGCAAAACTCTGAAGCTTCTGAGAATCTGTAGTTTCCACCATCTTAATTACGAAAAGTCCTAATCTTATGTACTAAAGGCAAAATGATTAATTAACTTTCGCTATATGAAACTAGTTCACGTAATTTTTTCTTTGGAAAAAGTTCAATTTATAGTGTTTCAAGACTACAGAAACTAATATCTCCATATTCACACAGTATATATTTTTTCAATTGAGGTTCTTCTTTTCCTAGTGTTAGTGTTAGGATAAGTCAGATAACATTAGATATTTCTTTCGCCTTCCCCCACCCCCAACGAATGATACCCAAAGCTTTATCATCTTCATCTCTGAATGAAGCTGTGATCTACAATAATCCAATAGTTTAAAATAAGTCAGTTGTTCTCTGTCAGAAAAAGATTGATTAGTTACTCTTTTTTCACTCTGTTTGATTCACTCTCCCTGGAGTCTATGCTAGCGAGAAGTGCTTCTTATTTTGCTCGCGAGTGGCGCTGCGACTGATTGATTTTGATTCACGGCTTCATTCGTTGGTGAAAACGATAAAGCTTCGAGTATTATCATTTGTTTTAAATGTAATGTAGTTCTGATCAAAGTTACCATGGCGTCACATCTGGTTTCAGACCTTGAGGTCCTCTAATTTGACAAATGTAATTGTTGAAGCAGACCAAGAAAGGACTTGAGATTATGTTCCCGTAGGTCAACTAATATCATCATCATATGTTGTACAAGCAAAAATTATACCATAAGAAATTAAATTAAATCATTGAATGAGGTATAACCTTAGAATTTTAATAAAATGATCTGTATTTTTCATATGATGTATGTTGTTATAGCATTGCTTACAGAAAAAATATGGCCAAATAGATTTACCAACAACATACCTACGATATACCGATTTTCAATTTTTTATACAACATGTCGAAAATTTGATTTGAATTATTTTCCTATCGAATATTAATGGTCGCTTGTTATACACACGCTGTATGTTTCCAGCCATGCACACAATTCCGATTATGCAGTTTCATTTTAGTATTTAAAAAACAGTAAAATATTCCTTATCTGATTTCATAAAATACATAAAATAAACAAAGATTCTCCAGACAAGGAGTTATTAGCCCAAACAACTGGCTATCTGCCTTTCTCCGACCTGTTAACTAGATCTAAGTTTCTGAATTTTAAATGAGAAGTAGGCGCCTGTGTCTAATTTATGGCCCCAGTCGTCTTTTTTTTATTAGTTTTTGGGTTACCTACCAGATATTAAAACCTTCCTTTACACACTTAAATGTATGGATAATTTTAATTAAAAACAATAGATTTGATCATCCACATTTATTTATGACGATAATGGGAAGGGTTAACACGAATATTTCGATTTGTTGAATGTCCTCATGTTCATCGACGACAGAAAATATGATGGGGTTTTCAATCATCTTCGTTCAATGTCAGTGGTGTAACCAGCATGCCTTCAAGGTTTTTATAGAAAAACCTTTCAAATTCTCATCTGTGACTAGAAAATTTTGCACCGTATATAAACTACAACCTATAGAGATCGACAAATTTTCAAAAATAGGTTTAAATTATTTTCGAGGATACCTTTTGATTTACACTGGGACAACAATATGCATCGCCATCTACACCAATCTTTCAGAAGGCACTTGGGTCGAAAGTCTTTTTTAAGCATCTGCAGTAACTTAAAACACTTTATTTTTCAATACTCATAGGTACTGGCGATATTCTATTTTATTGCTGTTTGTTGACTTATTTAGCTATACTATGCTTTTTTATCCACTCTTGTGAGGGCTTTATTATGTTATTTTCATTCATTATACTGTTTTTTCCGGTTACCTGAACAGAGATATTATTTCAGACAGATCCATGTTCCATGAAACCCAAGAAAATTGCCAGGTGAAAAACCGCGATTGTCACGGGATTGAGAGAAAGTGGGAACATCTTTTCGTAATGTGAGTTAGTAGGTACTTCACGTGATCGTCTTACAAAATTAAACTTCTTGATTTTTCAAACATTGCTTCTTACCGAGAAGGGGCTCATAAGGTCGACAAACCCCTATGACCCCTCTACGGATAAGCCACTGCTCAGTAGAAGGATTTTCTTTCTGAGGAACTTCTCTGCATTTGAAATTGGCTCCCGATATGGCTTGGCACTAAGGAAAAATACTTAACAGCTTTTAATAACGAATTAAAATTGAAGAAAGTAAGTGCCATCATTCTCAATTGATTATTGAGTAAACGAAAGCTCTGTTCAAACATGGCGGCACGAAGCTAAGGCGGTTAAAGCCAATATTTGCACAGGGTATTAAGCATAGTCAGTCTACTTAGAGATTTGTGTTTGTTTTGTCACAAAAAACTAAATGAAATATTATGTTCTCTTCAACAGACCGAATTGATGGAAACAAGACATATAGTGGGCTTAATTGATTTCCGAAAACTTTTTGGTGTGCGGACAGCGCCTTTTATTATTTTAGTTAATGAAGTGTGAGATAGGCTTTTATCTTGACGCTGCGACACTTCCATGAAACGGTAGTTAAATGGGAAGACATTTTCACTGTTATACAAATTATGCAATACAGTTTGTTAAAGAAGTCGATTTACAATCACTAGCTTATGATATTCTGTGAACTGTTCTCGCATTCTCATTATAATTTTCTCAGATGGATCCGAATACATATATAATTCAATGGTATTTATCATTTATTTTTTTATATATTTTAGAAAAATATTGCCCATACATCAGCAATATTTAACGTAGCAATTGAGATAGACCGGGAAACCAAGATTCCGCAATGTGCTTCTAGATTATATCACTACGAAATACAATTTATCATTAAAGTATATCAAAGTACTGGTTCGAATAATTTGTTTTAGTGCAACATGTTTTATATGCTTGGGTTCAAGTTGATCTAATTAAATGCAGCTATATACAGGGTATTCCACATTCGATGGCTTATTAGACGTTTCTGGAGAACGGAACGACAGATCATTTTAAAAATTTGTTGGCATGGATAATCAAACATGCTCTACCCGTCTAAAATATTTTCATCAATTCAGTGTTGCCGCTTGTATCAGAAAGTAGAATTTACTTTGTTATTTCAAATGGAATACCCCATAAATTATATAATTTTTGAAATTCTTTTAGAAGTCCTTACAACTTTCCAAGATAATTTCCTATACCTATATGTAACGGTTTTCGAGATAAAAATTATTTTGTCAAATTTTTGTGTAAAACCTGACCATTGAAAAATTAAATTTTTTTCACAATGCATATTTACAAAATATTGAAATTTGGGTCATAGCTGCATGAGGCCATTAGGTATTCTGTCAATGAACTGCATATCAGTTTCATCATACAGGGAGGCTCAGAAGTAATTCCTTTGCGGGGACTTATGAAAATGACTAAAACTCAGTTTTTTCAAATGGAACACCCGGTATATTATATTATTTTCGAATTCAACCAACCAGTTTGAATAAGTTTTATCGACTATGTCCTATAACTATCTCTTACCGCTAATGAGATATAGATAATTTTATAATTTTTCTTCTTTTATTTTAATCCAGACATAAAAATGTAGGGGAGTGAGATCTAATCAGTGAGTTCTCTGCTCACTTTACGTGTACAATGTCAACTGATACCCTCAATTATAATATAAGTTCTCAGAATATCCAAATATTTTTTATAATTCTGTATTCCTCATGAATGCAAATTGAAAATTCATCAACCATAACTATAAAAAACACATTGAAACTAAATTTTTATTAAATTCCCCTTTCTCTAATGAAATGAGGGTTTTCTGAGGCCCAGAAATGATCAATCCGACAATTCAGGATTCCCTCAAGTGAGAATTTTGATTCATCTGTCCACATAATTTTTGTCAAGAAGTTGGAATCTTTGTATGTTCATGTTAGTAGCATTTCGCAAAATTCTACAGGTTTCAGTTGATTATCTCTATGTATAGCTTTACTGACAACTGTGACAACTTGACAATTCACCTCTAAACATATATTTTAATTGTTGTTATCAGATGGAGTAATTTGTTCGAAAGAGATCGGTGGATATGACGTTTTGGACCTTGGATTTGGCCACCGCGGTCACCAGATCTGACTCCCCCAAATTTTCATCTCTGGGGAAAATAAAAGAAAAGGTTTATAGAACACCTGTGAATACAAAACAGGAACTGGAAAACCGGGTAAGATGTGTTTTCGGAGAAATCGATTCGTCGGAAATCAGCATAGCCACGATTGATTATGTAATGACATCGATCGATCAATGTTCACAAATGAAAGGTCGGCATTTCAAGCATCCGAGCTACTGAGTTTTTGTTTTTTCAGTATCAAATATGTCATTATTGTGAAGTAAATTTTGAAATATTATTATCTCTTGTGTAGAATGAATATAATCAATTTAGTTTTCATTATTCAAACTGTCAACATAATCATATTTGTCTTTCACTCATTATGAAGGAACGTTCATGAATTTCATCACACCTTTCTCAAAAAAGATTACGCTCTTATTTGTTGTTTGATAGATTTTTCACCAGATTTTATGCTTGAATTTTTGTACTTGCACAGACCTCAAAAATTATTAAATTATTTATATCTTATAAACGGTAAGAAATAGGTATATGACATAGTTGATAAAACTTATCCAATCTGGTTAGATGAATTCGAATATAATATAAAATACAGGGTGTTCAGTTTGAAAAAACTGAGTTTTAGTCATTGTCATAAGTTCCCGAAAGCCTCTCTGTATGATGAAACTGATATGCATGCAGTTCATCGACAGAATATTTAATGGCCTCATGCAGCTATGAACCATATTTCAATATTTTGCAAATTTGCATTGTGAAATAAATGTCATTTTTCAATGGTCAGGTTTTACACAAAAATTTGACAAAATAATTTTTATCTCGAAAACCGTTACAGATATGTATAGGGAATTATCTGGGAAAGCTGTAAGGACTCCTACAAGGATTCCAAAAATTATATAATATATGGGGTGTTCCATTTGAAATAACAAAGTACCTACTACTTTCTGATACAAGTGACAACACTGTATTGATAAAAAATTTCAGGCGAGTAGAGAATGTTTGATTATCCATGCCCACAAATTTTTAAAATGATCTGTCGTTCCATTCTCCAGAAACGTCTAATAGGCCATCGAATGTGGAATACCCTGTATATTTAGCTTGAATCAATGATTTGGTTTGAGGTATTGAAATAATTTTACGAATGAAAACAGAATTTCGCCAAATATCATAACTAAGTATGTAAAAAAACTGTACTTATTTGAATTCATTTCGCCCTCTTTCAATACGAAAATGGACTTCGGCGAACCATCGTTATTAAGGAAGCGGTAGTCCTGATCAGAAGGACATCGCTGGTCAAATATTTGCCAAGAGTTAGCCGGAGATTGTGAACAAATATATAAACAGGCTGGAGATTCTCACAGAGTGCCGTTAATTGATCAGTTTTGTATCGGAAGGGAGATGAACACCCATTCAGTATTTTAGTGGAGATAAATCTCGAATGGGTGACAGATTATTCGAAATAAAATTAATATTTGAAAAAAGTTTCATGATGAGTTTTTATTCAAATGCACTCAAAAGAAAAAATATGCTTCGAATATGTGACGAAGGCTATTATGTGAGTGACAGATTTTTTTGTAAACAAGTTTTACGGCAAGCTTTCGAATCTGTTACTAACAGAATAAATTACCTGTATTTTACATCTAAAGCAATCATTTGTAAATTTTCAGTGCATTTGAATAAAAACTATTTCACTATTTTTTTTTCACTTTTCATTTAATTTTTTTTCCTTTTCATCCTTAAGTTACTAAATGATTCCATATTCTGTAATATTATTGCATTGTCGTCAGGTTTCCATATGTTTCGGTATGTATACCATTCCAACACTTTACCTGCTATCTAACTGAACATGACATTGACCCAACATCTTTTAATAATTTTGTTAAGATGAGATGACAAATATCGATCCAAAAATATATATCATTTATTTTCTAAAAAAATCACCAGCTTTTTTCTTATACCAGTTGTGTTTGAAAAAGCTATAGGAATAGCGAAACGCATCACATGTTACAATAGTAATATATTGTGGATATTTAAAAACAAATGTTTTTATTCAATTCTGTGTAAAGAAATCGTTTGTTATCAAAAAGCTCCCTTGAGTAGAGGCATAAAGATTATTACAGCCTGTTTATTATCGTAAATGATTAAGGTTTTTGTCGAATTTATATGTATTCCCGACAATATCTGTATTCATTAATAATCGAAGCAGTAGAACTACCAGAGTTTTTTCCTCCCCAACTATCTCATGAGTTTTTAATAAATCGTTAATTAGAAATAGGGTTACTTCTGGAATGGATCCTTGCAGAACATCAGCTCATTTCAGGAAGACAAAATTGTAGGTTTATCTGTCTGACAGATAGCTACAGATCAAAACACACAAAAGAAGGGATGTAAGCTCGGCAAGGGGGCATGAGAGAGAACATGAAGACACGAAAATTCTGAGTGAACAAAATGTGATCAAATTTATAACCACTGTTGGTGATCATTTATGTGCAATAAACCAGTTCTCTTTACCAAAATGAACCGTGAGGAAGTTACTAAACAAATAAGTCTAGTAACATCAAGAACAATACTGGAAAAAGACACGAGAACCCATTTATTGCATCAGAACTGTGCGAAAAAATTCAACAACTACTAGCAGGCAGTGAACACTTTCAACTTTGCGTACGATATAGTATGCGGATCAGAATACTAGATCAAAGAAAACATATGACTATTCAATGAGGGAAATATGGAGCACGTTTATCCGAAAAACCAGATCGCTAATTAAACTTTACCAAGTAATACGGGACATGATATAAGCTAGTGAGTCTAAACACTTTCAACAGGAGATGCAAAATAAGCCGCCTTCACTGCAGTGCCTCAGGAGTCGCAGAATTGACGCACCCTGTAGAGAACATAGAACAAACTTATTTGATATATCACAAATGTATCGTCAGTTCAACAAGGATTAATTTCACTCAACAAAATGACTGGTTTCATATGTTCTACTACAGATATACCGGGTGGCTACGGAAGTATTGCCTACGGAATATCTCAGTTATTGTATGAAGTAGGTTTGTGAAATTTGGAGCGTCGATATAATGACATAAGAGCTAGAATTTGAGCATATTGACATGTCGAAGTTAACTTCCGGTCTGACCGGAAGTAACATCAACTTTCTTATTTTAAAGGAAACCCTATTTTTTTTTCCTTTCGCTTTATTCAGCATTCAATTCCCTTTCTAATGACATATCACAAGTTGGTAACTAACCAGAAACTAGATCAGAAAAAAATTATTATTGAAATTCACCGAGTAGGCCGTGGAAGCAAAATGAAAGCCAAAAATTGAAAAGTTGGCTATGGAATCCATACGTCACTTGATAACAGTTGCTACTACTGTGATATTTTATTTTCATTCGTCGGCGTTATAAAAAGCCGCCAAAAAAAATATTGGAAAAATTGGGAAAAAAACAATACTCTGTAGGTCCATAACGTAAATAGGAACATACAACTTTTTCTTGCCTGTACTATTCAGCATAACCATTCCTTTCTAATGATATAATAGAAAGTAATTTTTTGAAATGAAATACCAAAAATTCCAATTATTATTCTTCAAATAAAACAGATTATCGCCATACGCAAAAATAACATTAAAAATAATGTGGAATGATAAATTATATCCTGTAGGTTCTAGGTTAAATAGGAACATAAACGTACTTGGTCTGTGCCATCGTCCATAGATATTCTAATATCTACCTATGGACGATGTTTGTGCTATTCAGAATAATCATTCCATTGCAATAATCATTCGAACCAAAATATTAACAAGTAGGCTGATTAAGATGTATTTTGGAATGAAACAAAAAAGAAACGAGAGCTCTCACGAACGCTGCTATCCATATTATTTTGACGTTCGAAGTAGTGTTTTTGATTCTGCCATTTGAAAAGGGTTTGGAAATCGAAATCAGTTAGTGGAATATTCAAAAAATGCCCCATTATTCACGAACCGATCAAATTGACATGCTTCTCATTAAAGGTGAATGTTTAAAAAATTCTTATGCCGCTGAACGATTGTATTTAGAGCGATATCCAGGGAGGCAGCAACCGTCAAGAAGGTATTTCCAGTGGCTTGAAGAAAAATTAAGAACTGAGCCTGATGTTCACGAAGACCAAGAAGCATTTGTTATTAATGAGGAAACTGAAATTAATGTATTAGCTTTAGTACAATATGATAGCACAATTTCCTCAAGGCAGATTGGCGCCGAATTAGCTATAAGTAGGACTCTGCTAGGAAAATTTTGAAAAAACATCGATTTAAATCCTTCAAGTATCAGTTGCATCAACATTTGTATGAAAATGACGGTGAAAGGCGCCTGGAATATTGTAATTGGTTTCTTCGACAAAATGCTGAGAATCACCTATTTAACTATTATATCTTGTTTACGGACGAGTCAAGATTTACCAACAATGGATTATTTAACAGGAATAATACAAGGTAGGTACTGTACTTTATTTGGATTATTGTCGATAGTCGAAGTGTAAAGTGCTAAAAGTGTGAACGGTCTTTTGTTTCAGGTACTGGGCGATAGAAAACGAGCACCGGTTTCGACAAGGTGGCTTCCAGGAGAAATTTGTTGTGAATGTTTGGGCAGGAATAGTTGGAACTCATATTGTTGGCCCCATTCTTTTTCAAGGCCAACTAACCGGAGAGAGATACTTTAATTTTTTAACGAATGAAATTTCGGAATTCATTAACAACCTACCAGCGGAAATAACTGAGAGAATGTACTTCCAGCAAGATGGCGCCCCTCCGCATAATTCAAGAATAGCAAGAAATTATCTTCAAAATCGCTTTCAAGAGAGACTTATAACAACCCATGGTCCAGTCAGGTGGCCACCAAGGTCACCTGATCTTACTTTTTTCTATGGGGGCATCTTAAAAATAGGGTGTATTCCACACAGCCTACAACTCTACATGAGCTAGAAGTAAAAATTCGTAGAGCTTTCCAAGATATCACGCCCCAAATGTTGAGAAACTTTTTACATGAAAATATCACCAGAGTCAATAAATGTATTGACGCTGAGGGAATGCATTTCGAACATTTGTTTTGAATTTATTTTATCTTTTATCCTATCAATTTGAATTTATTTTTTTCGATAAATCTGTTTTTTTGTTATTTGAATAATAATAATTGGATTTTTTGGTATTTCATTTCAAAAAATTACTTTCTATTATATCATTAGAAAGGAATGGTTATGCTGAATAGTACAGGCAAGAAAAAGTTGTATGTTCCTATTTAAGTTATGGACCTACAGAGTATTGTTTTTTCCCAATTTTTCCAATATTTTTTTTGGCGGCTTTTTATAACGCCGACGAATGAAAATAAAATATCACAGTAGTAGCAACTGCTATCACGTGACGTATGGTTTCCATAGCCAACTTTTCAATTTTTGAATTTAATTTTGCTTCCACGGCCTACTCGGTGAATTTCAATA
Organism: Chrysolina americana; assembly: GCA_958502065.1. Lineage (NCBI taxonomy): Eukaryota > Metazoa > Arthropoda > Insecta > Coleoptera > Chrysomelidae > Chrysolina > Chrysolina americana. The sequence goes on along the minus strand of OY293410.1, from coordinate 34,833,681 downwards.
ATAATTTTTTTCTGATCTAGTTTCTGGTTAGATACCAACTTGTGATATGTCATTAGAAAGGGAATTGAATGCTGAATAAAGCGAAAAGAAAAAAAAATAAGGTTTCTATTTAAAATAAGAAAGTTGATGTTACTTCCGGTCAGACCGGAAGTTAACTTCGACATGTCAATATGCTCAAATTCTAGCTCTTATGTCATTATATCGACGCTCCAAATTTCACAAACCTACTTCATACAATAACTGAGATATTCCGTAGGCAATACTTCCGTAGCCACCCGGTATGTAAGTGATGAATCTATCATATACATACAATCAAACTCAAGTGTGACTTCAAAAATTCGCTTCCTCCTTGGATGTTATTTATACATCTGAAATAATCAACGAAGGAAACATCCGAGGTTCATTCAAGACTGTTATAGTCAAAGTGTAACGTATTAGCATGTTTAAATATTGAAAAGGGCCAAAATCGCATTACAGATATTCGTATAGATAGCAGAAGCGTTGCGGTTCCGTATAAAATCATCCCCCTAGTTCGATGTAAGCTCTTAAACATCCCCTGCCATCCTTTCAAAACCCTCTCTTGGGGTGAAACCTATCTTTAATCTTACGAAGCGTTTTCTCTGTTATGTATATGACGAATCTTGAAAATATTTATAACCGAAAATTTGATAGGAATTTGAATGAATGATAAATTTGAAATCGTTCTGGAATAATTCATAAAAATGTAGTCTGTATTTGAAGGCCTGAAGTCTCTGCAACAAAAGTGTTTGTTTTATTGAAATTTGCTCGTTTTGTGAGGTCACAAAAATGTCTCGTTCGCTTTGATATACAATACATTTCTAAATATCAGATAAAATTAATGAATTTGCCAGAAAAGATTCGAATAGGAATGTGAACAATGTAAATACACGAGTTTTACCCTAATATCAAACAATTATTTTTGACATCTCGACATATATCCATCTTCTGGAAAAACGTTAAATTAACCAAGTAACAGATTTTGTTTCATTTATTCCATTCAGGTATCTAATAAAATCGACTGTTTACGACTTGAGTATATAAGGGCCAATTTATGCATCTTTGTCATTTTCATAGTCCTAATCACAGACACTGTCTTAATGATAAAAAAAATTAAAGTGTACACTTCAAAAGGAGCATTTATGCCTTTTCCTCAGTTTTGTCTCAAACAACAACAATTGAGACTAGGACTGTGATAATGATTGCATAAAGTTGCATAAATTGACACTAAAAGTGGTACACATGAAATTCAGAATGTTTCTTATTCAGGCATCTACTAATACTTGACAATTAACCATTCTTAGGAGCAAGGGTACAATTTTTTATGACGCGAAGTGTACTAGTGTTTAACTATTCCTTTGTGATCGAAGAGCTTTGAAAATGAAAAGGCGGCAATAGAAAAAATATCTGGATATGTATTATTACTTCTTTATTATAGACAATACAGACCGTTTCTTCTATCATGTGGTAACATCGCTATATTCTAAACCGTAATAGATACAAAGACGATTAAATGGGAAAAAATGTAACTATTGTGGTGTGCAGTACATTGGTCAGAGAAAATCTACGGGGTCTCTCGCCCTTCCCGACTTATACAGGGAAAACTAGAAAAGCTGTTGTCACTGATGATGCTAGTTATTTTATATGAAACGTTATAAAAATATCGAGTGTGATATACCATGCATAGTGATTTTATCGCTCTATCAATATTTGTGATGAAATAGACAGGTCCGTATTTGAAAAAAATAGTTGATGATGGCGGTGCTGACACGGAACGTTTGATTAAAAATTTATCGTTACGTAGTTCTAGTACATTTTGGATACAATAAAACTTTCCTTTTTAATTTTTTTATATTTTCTGAAATAACAATTCTATTCGTAAAAAACCGAAAACAGCATTTTCAGTTTTCCCTGTATAAGTTGGGAATGGCGAGAATCCCCGTAAATTTTCTCTGACCAATTTACTGCTCACCACAATAGTTACCTTTTTTTCCATTTAATCGTCTTTGTATCTATTACGGTTTAGAATATAGCAATGTTACCACATGATAAAAGAAACGGCCTGTATAATAAAGAAATTTAGGCTGAGAAATAGAGAAATTTTGACTTTTCAAAATTTAACTACCCAAGATACATACAACACACATCTCAGTTCACCATCACCAAAAACTTCAAAAATATTTTCTAGGAACTAAAATTAGCTATGGGACTGATATTCAAAACAATTCAGATACTACAGAGCCTTTTGGGTAATTACCGGAATCCAATGCAAAGATTATTTTGCACTCATAAAATATGGAAGTCCATTAGGATTAGTCAAGCAAGTTAACAACAACAGGCAGTTAGATGCCTATATGCAAGCTTGGAAAGAATATTCTTAGAATGAAACTGAAAGGCGGAGAGAAAACAAATTGAGAAATTAAAAAAAACTGTGATTATTGATCGTTTAGGCATAACGCCAATAAAAATGTGTTTTGGTTTCTGCTATTCAACCAAAAAGTGACCTAAATAATATTTACGATACCTTGTTTATGTTTACTGTAACTAATTGATTTTTGCTCCACGATGTACATATGGGTATCGAATTTACCAAACTTGGCAAAAATAAGCCTAGTGGTGATATTTCGAATTTTGTTACCTTTTCTTTGAGGGGGAGAAAGAGTATTTTTTTATTTCTGAATCTATGGACAGGAAAAATTGTTGTTTCAATGCTTCAATCAATCATAATGTTTTTACAAATGAATCTTTTTAATGAAGATATAATTTTGTCTACCCATTCAAATGATCATTTTTCTTTATAGTATAGTGTACGAATAGCTAAATTGAACTATAAACTATAATGCCACGAAATTCTATTTACTATTAAAATCAATGGTTGTCACTTATTGAAATTGATGTTATTGTTGTTATTATTATATATGTGTACAGTGTGTGTCCACTTGAGTCGGCGACATTTTTTTTGTAATACATTACGTATTGCAATAGGGATGATGATTCTGAACAACTTTTAATAATAACAATTTTCGATATAAATGAATGTACTTTGCCCTTCAACCAAGTTAATATTTTTCTTTACTACTCGTATGCGACTGACAAATTTTGAGATTTGATTTTTCAGAATTAGTTTCTATATAGAACACGCGCAGAACGTTTTATGAAAGAACTTTTTTCTCTATAAGGAAAAACAAAATAAAATTTCAAATGTCGCAGGTACAGGGTATACATGATTTTATACCAAAGCTGCATATTTTCTTTTTCCAGATGTTTAAGAATGTTCTTAGTTAAACCTTGGCCAATAAGTTATCGTGTGTATGTTTCGAATAATTTATACCATTTCCCATGTACTTACTGACTGGTAGGTATAATCATGACTTACACCGAAAGTTCTCAAATTCAAAGAAGAAACATACATTCCCATACATATCCAGATTGCTTACATTTTACGCTTGGTAATAATAATAAAAATAAACTTTATTTTCCATTATTAAATACAAAATTGTGTGGGATTCGTCAATACAACTAGACAGGAAATATTTAGATTGTAAATATAGTGTTATTGCATAAAACCATTTTTTGACATGAAAGTCTTTCATCTCTCTCTTGAAACTGTATATTGTTTTGCAATTTTTTATTTCGTCTGGTAATGAATTGAACAGTCTAGTAGCCATGGCTTTACAAGAATTGAAATGAATTTTTGTACAACTGAAAGGAACATAAAAGTCGTCTTTTTGATGCGTATTGTATCTATATCTGGAATTGTTGATTGTGAAATCCCTACAGTTTTCAAATACGTACAAGCAGAAATCGAAAAATATAATCGGATTTACAAGAAAATCGGTCAGATATTCCAACCATGCTACGTAAAATACGCTTCTGGGCAACAAAAACACCTGATGATGAGGTGGATAATTCCAAAAACCGTACTCCATACCTCAATCTGGAATCTATCAGGGCATACTATAATATCATCAGTTGGTCATCACTGAGAAGTTTGAGATTTCAGAACTGAGAGCAAAGAGAATTTAATTAAGATTCTAACATCTGACAATGGTTACTCCATGAAAGACATTCGTCTACATGAAGGCCTAGGAATTTGACTTGCTGAACCATTTTTACATCACCAGTGTTATTGTAAACAGATATAGTCACGTTTGAACACGTTTTTTGACGATAATGAAATCGTATTTAAATTTGTTTTGTCAATATTTAGGTTTAGGCGATTTGCTCTAAACCAATCCTGTATACTCGAAAGTTTCAGTGCACTTTGCCAACAGTAATTCGTCCGCTCTATCTGAGATAATCAGCGACATATCATCTGCGTACATAGTGAAAGAAGACTGATTGGTATATTGCCTGTGTCATTTATATATAGTACGAAGAGAATAGGTAATAGGTCCTAAAACTGTGCCCTGAGGTATACCAATTATGTTTTGAAGAGATAACACCATTGATAACTTCATACTGACTTCTTGAATTGAGAAAACAACAAAACCACTGGTGCGAAAGACCTCTTATTCTATATCTCTGAATGTTATCTAACAAAATACGATATGATCGACAAGGTAATCATCTATGATCCTGAAAGATGATCCCTAACTCCTTTGGTTGCTGTTTATACGTTTCGTTTTCAAGAGGTTCGGGTTTTAATCTCGGCCTTTTTTACATTTCAAACTGAATTTTTCATTCTTATTTTCATATTTCAATTACGGCTCAACGTTATTTCTTTATATTAATTTACAAGGAATAAAACCTCTACTCACCATATTATATGTTAGACACATGAAGAGTCGAACGATTTGAATTTTACGTCTTCTAAACATTTAATGGCGATATTGTGACATTGTGATTTGGGCCGCGGTGGTGTGCGGGCTGAGTTCTCGCCTCATAAGCCAAAGAGCGTGAGTTCGAATCTCAGCATTGCCACCGGTCTCGTGCATGGCATCACACGTATAAAAGGTGAGGGCTACGTCTTCCCCTAGCTCGCACAAGTCTCTGACTTTTGAGGGTTGCACGTAGGGGTGCAACCGGTTGACGGATATAACAATTTTATTTTTTTTTTTAACAAAATTGTTTTGCCATCTAATGCTGATTTAATCTGCGAAAACTGTAAATGCCCCTGTGAAATAGAAATGAAGCCGCCCAGATAAAACTTGACCCATTTGTTAACTACACCTCTGAATCCATGATGGGTGAACCGATAATATTTTCGATAGTTTCAATTCATTCGACGAAATGTTATTTATCCTGAGAGCGTGTCATCGGCAACCTACGTTGAAAGGCTAGAACGCATTAATTTCTAACTTATCGCGTTTTTATCGAGTGTTAAAAGGACATTATTGTCCATTTATATGAAGCCACCCAAAATGCTGGCAGAACGGTAGCCAAGACGCGATATCCGAACCCCATTTAGATTAGGAGAACATCACTTTCCACTCTTCAGCGATGATGCCACTGTGTGTTTCTATCTATCTAATTTCGTTCTAGACAGACATACCTGTCTCCTCGCTCTGGTAATTGACGAAATTATTTTTCAACTTTTAGGTGGTCCACAAATTGCCTTTCGTCACCTCTGTTCAGAGATAAACATTGAAATTCATGACATTTCATTGGGGAGGTTATTTTTCAATTCGACTGATAATTGTTAGCGAATATTCTTACACATTAGGACTGGAAATGCGATATTGTGGCCCCTGATAATGTACCGTTGACTAATGAACATACATAAAATAAAGTTGTAAATAATGCAATCAGGCTGTATGACGAAAAGTAAATCACAAAGTTCGAAACAATCTTCTTCAGTACTCCCACAATGTCAAATAGATATCTGACAGGAAAAAAATACTTTTCTGGCTGATGCCTTGGCGGATATTGACTGACATCCAACCATTATATTCCCTCCAACCCTTGAGACCACGTTGAATATTTTAAAAATGATAAATAAGTTACTTTAGATTTCATTGACTAAATTAATGCCTGTTAAAAATATCATCAATTTGCGGTTATCAGAGTTTAAATCAAAAATTTCGTGTGATAGGATTTCATATATCTGACGCTCTTATAGGTATTGTGTTTTCTAGAGAATGCCAGACATTTCGTTTTATGTTGAGATGAATCTGTAGAATCAGACCATTTTCTCATGTTATCCTATGAGTGAGGTGATATTTTTGCCCTTTGTATATATTACCAAATCATCAGCTAAAGTATTGCTTTCACTGGGTATTTACAAGTGTCGAATACCTGGTTGATTGATATAAGAAAAGTTACGGTGAGTACTAATCCTTGAGGTGTCCCGTTATATTGAGTTTTTTTGAATGATGTAGTTCCATCAACTCGGACTCGAAAATAGCATTCATTGATGAAGTTGTCTATAAATTTCAACAATTTTCCTCGAACTCTCAATAAATGTAAGATATAATATGTTTGTTGAACGGTTTATGAAGCTCTTGCAACCCCCCGCCCCCGGCAGATCGAATTCGAGATTCTTGCTCCCCATCAGTGTCATTAGCAATCGACACTTACGAACATTTTAATGTTGTTTCACTGCTTGTTTGGGTTTAAAACAAGTTATACTTAGTAATGTTTTTAGATTAGACTTGCTCGATTTCAATAGACAGAGGACTAATGACGTTACGTTAGAGCTGCCAAAAAAGGGTTGGTGACAGACGAATCAGATAAACAACAATAGCAGAATTGATGCTACTTGTGTTCTTCCAGCAGTATACTAAGAGACTTGATCATTAAAAAAATTGGATATATCATTCATCAATTCTGCAGAAGTCTAGCATAAAAAATATTTTATAACAATATGTGACATATTTTTTTAAGAGTTTGAACCTTCTACAGTTTGGTAATGAAAAAAAATATTAATTTAAGGTAATATACAAGTGTAGTGGGAGAATATATCTACTTTCTTTATCAAAACTGACTGAAAACTCAATAGCTATTGGGTTTCTTGAAAAACAGAAGTAATTTTTTAGTTAATTTGTAATAATATTAAGAATGACTTCATTTCCAAAATAATTGAAGGAATATTATTACTTATTATACCTGGAAGGTGGCAGGACACAAATAAATAAAGAAAAAATCTTAATGGAAAGTTCACCAATTGGTATTTCGCTTGTTATACTATTATTCACTATTCCTTTGTGATTATTTTTTTAAAATGATCATATCGCGATGTACCTATAGTTTGTTAAAGCCTCCTTCGAAAATGGAGGTTCTGGGTAGAGGACATTTCATTAAAATTTTATTTCTGATGTTAGTGCTGTGGATTTCAGTACTTTTATATAAAAGAAGTTTGTAAACAGACAGAAACATGAAACCTAAATCTCTCTATGATTGGGGGCCACTTCAACTCGTATACAGTTTGTGGAAAACATGATCATATTTTCTGACGCCGTATATGAATATAAATACAGAATTATGTACACGTTGTACTCCATTATGAGTATCTGTATTGATCGATAAATGAAGGAATAATGAATGAATTGGGACAACACTAGAGTTTCTCATAAAACTTTTTTTGTGGCTTTGGGTAAGTTGCGTCTATGAGGGTACAGTAATCTCAGATTTCTATATTCTCTCTGACTATTACGTTTTACATGCTCATGAAGAATCAAACCTAGACTTTTTCCATTATCAGAAATCCCAATAATGTCGTTTTTTATAAATATTTGGATTCATTTGCGAATGTCTGATTTAGTTTGTTGCTGAATACTAAGGCCACAGATTTTTTCCCATTCAACTTTAAAGAGTGCTGACTAGCGATATCTGCAATTATTTATTGATATTGCTGCGTTACTCAGGTTACCTAGAGGAAAACTATAGTAAACTTGAATAAAATCAACCTACATATGCACATTACAATTCCTAGTATATTTTCCGAATCGACCCGTGTTAATTGGGAACAGAAGCGGCCCTAAGACAGAACCCTGTGGTACACCAGATGACATATTACTACCAACAGATAATTTATCTCCTAATTTTACACTGTGCAATTGATCTTTGAGATTGAAGCGGAAAAGATTGAGCGAGTCTTTACGAACACCACTCGACCTCAGAAAGGTTAGCGGTGCATCATGTCGAACGGTATCGAAAACTTTGTTGTAGTTAATGCTGTACTTCAACAATTATCGATTGCCTGAAATATTTCACCAGTGAAGTGGAGAAGTACAGTAGTATAGAACTGTGTCCTGCACGTAAAGCTGATTGTATTTCATTATTAATAATATGGCTAAATTTTTCTGCCAGAATTTTCTCTAATAGTTTTTATGAACCCGTCAAAATACTGATTGGTCTCAAATCTGAGAGATTTTGAGGATCGTTGATTTTCTGAATTGGGGTTATACGAGAATGTTTCCAAGAAATAGGGAATTTTGATACTGATATTACGCAGTTGAAAATGTGAACAAGATGTGGTTAAAAGTTACTGACAAAATGTATTAATATTATTGAAGACATCAGTCTTGGAACGTTATCAACTTATCAGGGCAATAATTCTACAGATTTTTTTGAATTAATATTTTTTTCATTCTATTGCTGTTGGAAGGTCAAAATTCCCAGATATACATGTCAAGAAACGAATTTTCTCCACAAAACTAAATTTTTAATCAACATTTAACGATTGCAGCAATCTAGAGATTTAAAATTTTAATGCATTGAATTACTTACCCAAGTACATCATTTGAAACTTTGATGAAAATCGAGAAAAAGTTATCTTTTCCGAAAATTTCAAATAATTATGACATTTTTACCTTGTAATTATAAACAATTCGCGCATTATGTGCGCATATTCAGTATATTACTACAAATCATCCAACGTAAGTAAAGAGTATTGTTAATTGATTTTTGTGAATTCATATGTACTTATTTGAAATGATATTGTTACTATTTTTTTCAACTCAATCATAAATTTATTTGTAGTAGTATTGCCGAAAAATGGTAGGTTAACAAATATACTAATTTGGTGGGATGTTGCCGCCACTTCTTAGGGGTGCATGTTTCAATATGTCGACAACTTGGTGGTTAATTATATTCTGTCTAGAATGAAGTAGGTGGAGTAAAAACTTTAAATTACCATTTTAAATTCGTAAATGTAAGTTAATGCTTATTTCTCAAAACCTTGTACAGCAATCAGACGTCCAAGCCCAAGATTTAAAAATAATGATGTCCATAAACTCATCGCATGTTAGGAAAAATATACGCGATATCAACATTTGAAACCCCTTATTACAGTTCCCTTAAGGTCTATTCCTCCATCGGGTCCAAGTTCCCACCTAACACCCTTTTGCTTTTGGAAACTACTCTAACCTCAAAGAAAACTCGCCCCTAATCCCAGTATGCAGTTGGTAACTTTTGTGTTTTCGCGTTGGTAATTCTAGAGTGTTAATACAACATCGAAATGGCCACTAATGTTCAGAAGGTGTCTGGCTTATGCGAGTTTGTCACGCGATGGAAGTACACGTTAGGCTAGGGGGCGGCGGGGACCGGAGAGTTTTATCGAATGTTATGTTTTATTCACCCGAGAAGTTGTCTTGTGTTCATGGGAAAAATAGTGCAAGTTTGTCACCGAATCACGGAATTTTTCTAGCCATCAAGATGATTGAGGGCGTTGTATAGGTTCGAAATGTGACAAGCGGCGTTTTTTTCGAGTAAAAATAGCTGAATTTATTACCTATTAAAAGCCGACACGCACAAGAATATTGTGAAAAACCATGTCATTGTTTCATGGTATATTCATATCATTCATATATGAAATGTGTTACCAGGTTTATTGATTCACCTGAAGTTAACCTCACGAGATTAATTTCCCCTCTTTATAATTCTTAATTTGACGAGAATTCACGTTCTTTCATATAGGAACAATATTATTTTTCTTTCAGTTGTTTACATTAAATTCTAGAGTTTTTCAATCATTTGTATACAAACTGCGCAAATTGAAAGAGCAAAACAGTGACACAATCCATAACTGAGACAATCTTGTTGCAACAAATATTCAATGAGTTGGAAGATGTATTATTATTATTAACTTGAAGTTTATGTATTGTGTGAAATAAATATTATTCTTATTATTATTATGTTGACTTCTTTCACTTCTTCAGAAAGTTTCAATTACTTTCTATCCACAATCAACTTCAGGTTAATACACGCTCTATTGGAATTACTACAGTACTGCCTACATCACTCATACTTTCAGGAAAAATACCGTTCCTTCTCACAAGTCGAAGGACTGCCAAAGGAATCTTGCCTTTCCCCAGTAATTGCCAACATATACATGAAGTGGTTCGAAAAATTGGCGATTATATAGAGAGGCAGAACACAAAACACAGTTATGGCTGAGATAGTGGATGACGCACCTTCATCATATGGAACCACAGAGATGAAAATCTTGAGGACCTCAATCAAGTTCACGATGGAAAAGAAACGCAATAGTACCTTGCCTTTTCTCGATGTGAACGCCGAAAGAACAGACATAAGCATCCGCACCTCTGTTTACAGAAAGAAAACCCACACAAACCCTTCAATCAAGTAACACAACCTAGATGAGTAATACTCAAATGGAACTGAAGGTAACATATTTTCATAATGTTTTCCCTCAAATCATGACATTATTGCCATGTCGCAATTTTTTAAGGATAAAATAAGCACGAAAGCTAGATTTTGATGTCTGTCGGGTATATTCATGGCAACGAAAACCCAAAAATACAGTCTTGGTTGAAATATATAGCAAAAAAGGTATATCAATTACGTTTTCATAAAATTGTATAGCAACATTACAACAGCTAAATAAATAAAACACCGTAAAACTCTCAATTCGCCAGAGGGTATGGGGTAAAGGAGGGAGTTTGACTGCATTCTACAGAGATAGTTCGCTCCTGCCCGTCTGAGTGTTTCAGAGGGCTGGGCAAACCTGTTCATACCTGCTCAATGGCATGCCCTACGCTGTTATGTAGGTTATCCTCTGCCGTACGCCGTGGTGTCTTCCTTGCCTCCTCCTAGTTATGCGGGGGGTTTTCTTGGATCGTATGTAAAACATGAACTTATTGGACTTTTATTATCGGGGTTTCAGTGTCCTAAGGATTTCCCGGAAAAACAACAAAAAAACCGGGTTTAAAACATGGTTATAAATATATAGCAAAAGATGGCAATTGATGAAACGTTCATTGCAGCTTGTTGGGGGTATGTAAAAACGAAAGTATTTCCATCGCCGAACGGAGAATCTTCGTTGTTGATATAGTCCGGTCAGTATGACAACGCTGCATTTGAAATATCAAATGTAAAATATGACAGAACAACAACAAAACATCTCTGTTTGTTTTCGTCTTTGGCATATTGGAGTGTTTTTTCGCGAATAAAGTGCAAATTCTGAGTTAATTTATGTTGAGCTATCGTTAGTATTTATTAGTAAGCCAGAGTGAAGCATTGTGAAATGTGTAAAAGACCATTTGAAGCTGGAAATAAAAATGAGCTGCCAGTGTCTCAACTATCGAGAGAGGGAAATCAAATTGGAAAAGAGAAAAATTAATAAATTATGGAAAAACATGTCAATTAGAGCATAATTTCAGGTTTCCATTCCATATTGGGTTTCCATTATTTCTATTTTATTGAACCTCAATATTTCTGTTAACAACGCACGACACTGCCGTTGAGGGAAGATGTTCCTCACACACAAATTTTAATGTGTGTGCGGCGGGTTGTGTTGTTCGATCGGAGCACAAAACAATGTTTTACCTTCTGCTTCAATAACCTAAATTCCACAAAGGGGAGGATTGTAAGAACATTGGTGGAAACAGTGCAAATTTGAAATAAACAGGAGTCACTGGATGCGGAGATAAACAATATCAGAAAGAACCTACGTCAAAATGGATACTGTGAGAAAATCTTTGGAAAAATCCTAGGATTTTTTTCTAGGAAAATCCTAGTTATCATCCTTCCATACCTCAGAGGTATCTCCGAGAAAATCAGGAGGATCGGAAACATGTACAACATCAAGAGCTGCTTTCAATTCGGTAGTACTTTACGGAGCTTCCTCACCAAGACGAAACCTGATTATACAGCAGAATCCAGCAAAAACTGCATTTACGAAGTCCCAAGTGAATGTGGAAATTCTTACATCGGAAATACCAAGAGACTGTTATCCGTAAAAATAACCGAACACAAAAAGTGAACCATGCCTGGGCTGAGCACCATCGAATTATTTGAGACGAGGCTGGTATTCTTCATAGAGAGGAACATTGGTTCAAACGAAAATTCATAGAATATCGAAGCCAATGCCACTTTCATTCAGCCGAGCGTGGAAATTTGAAACATATGGAGACCGCTCATAGACACCGCCATAATTTCACCATAATTACACCATATCAACGGACCTATTAAGGACCTCGTGGCCTTTGAACTTTTATTCACCTGAAGACGATTACGGATACAAGCAACCGAAACTTCGTAAAAAAGTGAAAGAAGTAAAGCATCTTTCAACCCATTCAGACGATGGAAGTCCGAAACATAAGTAATCAAAATTCTACATGGTCTACAACTTTCAAACAAATATTTACATATTTTTGCACCTTTAATAGGAAGTATAATAATGCTTCAATATACGATAGGAAAAACACAGTTCTTCTCAGCAATTACAATTTTTTACAGATACGTTGAATTAATGTCCGCTAGGAGATCATCAGTGTGGGGTTTTTATTCAAAACTTCTCCGACTCATTATATAGATCATATGCCGGCACTCGATTGCTAATCACCACACCAAATGGATTTCTCTATCAGAATAAATTCACGTTATTCCATTATTTGAGCACTCGTTGAGAGTACACACAAAAAACATTATAATACACGCTAATAACGCTTGTAAGGTATCGAACAAATACACTAATGACTCGGTTATTGTCAATAGGAAACAAGGGAGTTTTATTGATTCATCGAGTTGATGGCTTATTATATTTAATATTATTTTCATTAGCAGAATCATTAAGCTCTAATGTCCTATTTTATGAGTGCACACGTATAGAATTATTTATATTTGTAGTGTGTACAAAGGCCTCGTTGTGTTGATTACAGCTAGGTATGGGTACGGTAGTTGTATACAAACTATACTAGGTACTGGATATAACAGTTCTTTAGAAAATCCCTGAATTACGAAGTCTCGGGATTGAATTGCTGTCTTCGATCAAATACAGTTCTCCTAAATACGAATTATTACATGAACGAGCAATTTACTTGCGAAAACTTTCCTAGTGGAAGTAATTCGGTTGAATGAAAGATACTTATTTCAGTAGGAACCATGCCAAAAGCATTGGCGATTCTGTTAACTTGTGTATTTCTGCAAATGTCATATCTATATTTCAATTTAAAAGTAATTACATATGAATAAATGTACTGATTAATACACGCCTTTTATAAGCACCAACGAGATCTCTTCAATTTCTTAAAATCGATCAAGTAACAGTAATTTTCAATGATAAAAAGCTACCTAGCTTTCCCAGTAACTGATAAATATGCACCTTGCTTTTGATCAACTATACCGTGAATGGTACCACTTTGACAACTGTCACTGTCATATTATTTTCGAGTTTTCTCACAACGTCGTTTCTAAATGGCAAGATTTGAGAAAATATCGAAAAAACTGTACATAATCCGAAAAGTACAGTAAATAACCAAGAGTCAATATGGAAACAGTTTGAAATATTGAAAAAAAGAAACATTATGAACTTAGAAACTATTTAAAATCAAGAGCTTGGATTGGTTATGAAACATTGGACTTTCAATATGAAGAGAGCTGATGGTAAAGATTATGAAGAATGCATTATAAGGGCTATGTCACTGCAAAACTTCTCCAAGAAAAATTTAATCCATTTGCAGACATTGACTTTAAAGAAGCGAGGGATGCAAAAAATGCGAAACGGAAGCAGCTTCAGTCTGTCCCCAACAAGAGAAAGTTCAGCTGCTCCAAGTGGGAAAGAAATGTATGAAATAATGAATTTGTGAAAATTGTTCAGAAAGACTTCAGAAAAAGCTTTATCATATAATGGCATTCGAACTGGCCTGGAGAGGAGAAGAAGCAGCAAGATGTAAAGTGCACTTTTTCAAAGAGGAAAAGAAATCGAATGGTTACCCAACTGGAAGAACTGAATGCAACCCAATTTTTTCCAAAACATGCCAGGATGGAGCTCAAAAATTATCGGACAGTAAATGGTTAGTGCCTAATCACAATAATCTTCATGTGTGTCCGGTGAGGCTATTTAAAAAGCTTGTGTCTAACGCACTACTGGAATTACGTCAGGCCGTCATTTCTGACTGTAAATTCTTACTGGAATTAAACCAATTCTGGATGGTACAATAATATGCCTATTGGAATAAATGAGATTAAAAAATGGGCCAAACAATCTGCGGAAAGAATAAGGCTTGATAGAGTTACAAACGAAATCGATCAAGTGCTATATCAAATCTTGCTGTCAAGTGTTTCAGAAGAACAGCTCGTCAGAATGACTGGACTTGCGAATACTAAGTCATTAGGTCCCTATTTACAGTTAGGCGAAGAACGTCATTCTAATATAGTCTAATAAACACACTATTGCACTTTCAATGTTTATAATTATGTATGTTACTGAAAATCAGTCAAACTATAAATACTTTTGAGAATATTTTAATGTTTTCTATTAATTTTAAATGTTTTTTGTTAATTTAAAATTGTTAATTCTCAATTGAATTTTCTTTTACAAACTAAATTGTCTTTATAATGTAGTTGAGTATTAATCTCCCAACTATACACTCGATAAATTTTTTATAGATAAGTACATCTCAAATTGTATTCAAATTTTATTGACAAGTGGCAAAAAATCTCGAATCAACGGAACTAGAAAAATCGCTCGAGAAAGCTCTCGCGATTGTTTTACTTCTTTTTCTCGATAGTTTGCTTCAACAATAAAACTTTCATACAATTAAACATGTATTCATCGATAAAAAAAGTATCTCTTATGTTTTTACCACTAATAGTATAATAGTATTATTGTGAAAAGAGAATCATTTTATCGAAGTCAAATATGGTAGATGTAGTTCTTCAGATTTTGCTATTTGCTATGAAAATGTTTGGGTCATCAGAAATAAATACATTTATACAGTGTCCGCCAAAAACTTTGAACCATATAGAAAACTTTTCAACTAATGGTTTCTCAAAAAATTTCATTCCACATAAAAGTTGGTGCATTCAATTAGATTAAATATGCGCATAGCCGTTTTCATCAGTATATAGCGTACGGTTAAGTGGAAATCGGCCGATATTCTAATTTCACTATGGAGTAAAGTGGCATTACTATATACAAAATATCGAAAAATGTTATTGAAAAAAGTTGTTTCGATTGAAAGATATTTTCAGTTATTCAGTTTAGTCGGGCAATAACTGATTTCAACAATTACTTAATGAGCATTAGTTAAAAATAGAGACTCTTTTTTATCACACCTAAATAAAGACGCAATTAACCTGTATTATCTTTTAAAGATAGTTCGTAGATGGAAACCCTGCTGTCGGCCCCAGCAAAATCGATTTTTCCAATAACATTTTTCGATATTTTATATTAATGCCACTTTACTCTATATCTAAATTAGAATATCGGCCGATTCCCGCTTAACTGCACGCCACTGATAAAAACGGCTATGCACATATTTAGTCTCATTGAATGCGCCAACTTTTATGTGGAATGAAACCATTAGTTAAATAGTTTTCCATATGGTTCCAAGTTTTTGGCGGACACTGTAGATATTAGCCACATTTGATGTACACCTCTATCAAAACACTTTGTTTTCATGATCTTCATGCACCCATTTGAAAGGTATGCTTCTAAATTCGTTGGAAATTCGGTTGAAAGAACGCCTTTAGGAACAATACTTCAAAAATTGATGTTCAAGAGGGCATTTGATCAAATAGTTATATCCCAAATGTTTATGGAAGGCCATCAGACATCCAGCCTGGCGCCAAACCCGACTATTAGATGAATAGAGTGCGACACATTTCATAAATTGGGAATGTATATGTTCCAAAAGGTGGAATAAAAAACTGTATGATCAGTTCGACAACAGTTTTCTCCTGTTCGTGAAATAAAAAATGATGGCAATAAAACTAAATGCCGTAGACCGATGTAGCAGCCCGGGAGGTAAAAAAGGTCTTTTGTAAACAGAGCCGCTCTTTAGCCTTAAAACATTAAACGTTGACTCTAAGTAATTTACGACTGGAGCTCGTTACATGTCGTCACTCAAATTCATTAGACACGTTCTCACTTGCCTACCTGTGAAACGGCTTTCAAATCCTTGTTTTTGCTATCAGAAGTTGGATTATCGAAAAAATGGAACATCACTTCGGTATGTACGCAGTGGGTGATGATTGAGATAACAGAATTCATACAGTAATACAGTGATTGGAATTTTGGCTGAAAAATAGCATAAAGCAACTGAAACTGAACAACTTTTTGTTTTCGTCATGGTTTATAGAATTGGTAAAAAATGCAATGAAGTACTCAGTAATCGTATCAACTACTTCCCTGCATGACTAGAAAAGCTGTTAGGTGTATCGCTTTCAGATATTTATCTAATATTGTATTGCAAATCGACAAGTTATGCGAATCAACTAAGTAAACTATTTTCCTTTTATCGGAATAAAATTTCTTATTTTTCTTCGGAATCAGTAATGGACATACTGCTTAGCAGTTCACAATAATTTTGATATTCATTACATGTTTTCGATGAGTGATGCTCTAGCATATTGCATTTCAGACATAAGAGATGAATATTGAGAACCCATTGCGCACTAGAAGCGAAAGGAAAAAAGTCCATGTTTCTATACGATTTTCATGAGTACCATATATGGGGAGCAACATTTTGTTATTTGGTTCTTGCCATTAAGTGCACTAGTTCATTTTTAAGAGAGAAATGAACTTGTTTGTCATCAACGGTTTACTTCGATAAATATAATTTTTTGAAGAGGTAGCTTTACTCGTTGTGGCCCTAATGCCAGTTTGACAGTGAGAGACCTGAAAGAACTTCAACCATGATTTTAAGAGTGGAAAATGGCACAAAAGCTGTTGCTCTTGTTGAAGATGTACGTAATTATGAATATGTTGCAAGAATACTTCATTCTCATTGCTCTACCATCAAAAGAGTAGTCGAACGTAGATAAACTGTCAAAAAGAATCGTAGGGCAGGAAGTGGCAGAAAAAGAAAAACGACTGCTGTTGATGACAAAGTTCTTCACATGAATACTTTGCGGGATCGTGCAATTTAGAAATCAACTTCAAGAGGTCCGAGGTACGAATGTTAGCGTAGAGAAGAATATTTATAGGGAAGGTTGAGGTTCATTGTATTTGATTCACAATGGAACTAACTAGAGCCCTTTTCAGTTTTCTCAGAAACTCATATTTCATTTGTGTTTCAAATGATATGACTGGATAAATGAATAAATAAATGAATGAAAATGTTAGAAAGACTGATGATTTAGAATTGTTTTTTTCCGTTAACCAGCTGTCGTCCCCCTACGATCGACAGCCGTCAGAAGTCGAAGCTTGTGCGAGCCAAGCATTAACGAGGTCCTACTTTTTAACGTGAGATTCTTAGCACTTTCTCAGGCCATCAGAAAAATATACTGCAGTCTCTAGACTTTGAACCCACACGAGCGGCAGCCAGAATGATTGAAAATCGGTGATTCTAACCATTCGGCTACCTAACAAAAAACCTTACGTACCCCTTTCACTAATTTTAAGTCATTGTCTTCATATGAGTTACACCTGACATAATATCACTGGAATCTTGTGTTTGATTTTCTGGAAAATTTTGGTTATAATGAATTCTGCCAGGTTAATTGATATCCAATCTTGTCGTTGTCTGGAATGATATTGAAAGGGAAAGAAAAATCATTCAGATAGAATAGAAAAAGTAATGAGGTTCGAATGGATTTCTGCGGTACACCGATAGAGAGATCTACCAGATGACCATATGATGGATTTTAATGAAACTGTGATACTATGGCCATGTCATACAATTTATACCTGCTATATAAATAAACGTGGTGTAAATGAACAAGTCTACTGTCGACCTCTAGTGTGACGAACGCCATAGTCTGTCGAGTGAACAATAACTTCTGCGAATCACCCTGTACTTCGACGGAATAGGGTCGAGTATTACCTAATATACACAAGGCTCCCTTAAGCGAGCTTGTGGCACGCCCTGAGGCGGGGCAACCCTGTCTTTGAATAAGACATGTTCTACACCATATATTATGCATTTAGCACGCGGCACTCCACCAAAAAATACGACGTGTTTGGCGAGAACGGTGAAAATAAAGTTAGAAAACTTCTCGGCTGTGTTCTCGGTGCACGTTCCAAATGATACGAATAAGGGTATTTTTTGCTGAGATGAATAGTAATTTTGAATTATGCAGCTGCTGTTAGGTATACGGATATTGCTCAATCAACTAGGATATACCTACTTTATTGTCGGGAGAACATAATTTCTTAAATATACAGCCTATTTAAAAATTCAGTTGTAAAGGTATCAGTTCTATGACTAATTTTTAATGTAAATCAACAAGTTCCGAATCACTATGGTTTTGTGCGGTATTCAAATGTATCTTCATCTATCTAAGACCAGTTTTGTGTAGATAGTTATCATCAATACATGAATAACTCATTAACTATCACAAGGAGTAAGTTTAATAGCTGTCAGAAGATTTCAGAATTCTCCATATAAAAGTTGAATATGGATGCACACAATTTTCAATAATCAAGTATTTACTCTTGATTCATAGTGTTTACAATCAATGGTACCATGATCATAACGTCATTTTACAGAATTGAACAAGTTGATAACGTTCCCCATAAAGGATATTGAGGTATACTATATCCAAACTCAGTTGAATATGACTCCATAATTCCCTATATAAAGAAAACAGTGGACCAGATCGAGTATATTATATGTGTAACAGTTCGCCGCTTGAAAAACAATCAGTAATGCCATGACCGCCTGTTGAATAAATTACCATAAATCACCACTCAATGAGTTCGCCTCTTTGAACGTACTTACTGACCATAGGTGGAGATATTTTCTCTTATTTGGGTATAACTTTGCGTATTGCGTATTTGTATAAATATTCCATCATTGATCAGCTGAAAGCAAAAACAAAGAAATTTACGAATATAATGTTTCTTGTTTTTATAATTAATGGAATTCAAGGACAAGGGTACCGGACGTTGATCATAACTTATTGACAAGTTAGCTGAAAACTGACACACCGCAAAAAAATACAACAAGGAAACATCAGAAACATTGTTAATTCATTTGATGGTACGGCAATCTTATACACACCAAAGTCGTGGTAAGATTCAATCATCATAATCCTCCGAATCAGGCTTATGATTACTGGTTGAATGGAAGGCAAAAGGAAATATTCACGTTCTTTTGAAATGCATCTGTCCTAAGATCTTTATATTTCTCACTTAAGATTCTCCTAACATTTTCTACTACTTCTCCGCTTAGATTTGGACATTGATTGGATTTTCTTGATATGTTTTTTATAAATGCCCATTGCTGTATAAATATTCCATCATTGATCAGCTGAAAGCAAAAACAAAGAAATTTACGAATATAATGTTTCTTGTTTTTATAATTAATGGAATTCAAGGACAAGGGTACCGGACGTTGATCATAACTTATTGACAAGTTAGCTGAATGCTGACACACCGCAAAAAAATACAATAAGGAAACATCAGAAACATTGTTAATTCATTTGATGGTACGGCAATAATATACATACCAAAGTAGTGGTAAGATTCAATCATCATAATCCTCCGCATCAGGCTTATGATTACTGGTTGAATGGAAGGCAAAAGGAAATATTCACGTTCTTTTGAAATGCATCTGTCCTAAGATCTTTATATTTCTCACTTAAGATTCTCTTAACATTTTCTACTACTTCTCCGCTTAGATTTGGACATTGATTGGATTTTCTTGATATGTTTTTTATAAATGCCCAAACCAATTCAATGAGGTTAAAAACAAATATTTTCAAAATTCATCTATAATATATTCTTTTTAAAAATTTTCAATTTCAATTATACGTAGTAATACTTCCTTCGTGGCTTTTTGGGGTGTATTCAATTTTGTATAAGCCATCAATTCCAAAATGTCTCCTTTTTTTGTTGCTTTCGTCGGTATTTCTATCTTTAGACGCGAGTGGTTTATGACGCATTATCCATTACAATACCAGAATTTGGTGGTATAGGTATTTGGTAATAATTGTTCACTGAACCATTTTTCGAATAAAGTTGCAGTCATGTCCTCATGATAATCTGCTGAACATTTTTTTATTTATTTTGCTGACAAAAACAACGCGTTCGGTGAAAAACCATCTTCACTACCCGCATATACAATAATTATACGTTTTCCTCTGGAACACAGTGCTTGGTGAAAACAGTTTTGGGAGGTACTTACTCATCCATACCGAATCACATCAAGTCTCTTCGATTCCCAATATTTTTTTATTTGTTGCAAGTGATTCCATTATTGCCATTCGCTGATTTAGTGTGTTGTGTTTGAAACCACGGTCTATACCTGTTTTTGGATAACTCTATGATAACAAATATTTGTGTCAATTATTGATAACATTTACCTAGTATAACGGCAAAACAAATTAGGTAGAGGGGAAATATTGTTATGCTTGATCGTTCATTAAGTTCTGAGAATTTATCTCTTCATTAATTTCAAAACTTTCAAGCAGGTTCAATTTTAACCCATTTCCTTCCAAATGTAGTATTTCAAAATTGTGTTCTAAAGTTTTCTGCGAGTTTCCAATTTAATTAACGTTTTATTTGGAATATAAAAGAAGGACATTGTAATAGTAAGTGTGATTCTGCTTGAAGAAGCCATTGTATTGGCGAAAAATATCTCTCGGTTGTGTAAACTTAAAGTGTGAAAATGAACATTACAGCTTTTAGTTTAAACCTTGAAATGGATTTTAAAGTATCGTCTATAACGATTCAAAATTCAAATACACAAATATTCAATTAAAAAAAAAACACTGAAAACTAGAGATTTCACATAAAAAGGTTTACAAAATTCAAAACACTTGCTTCAACAGAAATTGTAACAAATATTATACACAGAACGCTACTGTATTTTCATAAATATGGCCAGACTGCCAAACAACAGGCAACTGGCAGTCAGCGCCTTATAGGTTTCCAGGCGACGAACGGTTACACATATAAAAGACTCAATCTGGTCTATTGTTTTCTTAATATAGAGAATTATGAACGTTTGGGTATACCACCTTCCGATCGAAATTTCTTTCTCTCCAAGCCAAGTTTCAACAGATAGAGGAAACCACCATAAATCAGTGATTCACGAAATTGAAGAAATCGGAGCATTACTATAAATACCTTCATTCTCCCTGTCACTATATGTTATTGGCGGCATGTACTGCGGAAAAGTTCAAAGCTTCCGAATATTTCACATGAAAGCACAATTTGCAATGTCTGACGACAATAAAAAGACTTATCACCTGATTTTATGTATGCCCTCATCTTCAATCAACGGTACTAAAATTATAATTTCACTTTACCTCCGGTCGCATTCGAAGCAGTAAAAATCCGGTAAACCGGTAATAATAATAATATTACCGTCTGGCTTCACACAATTTTACGAGATCTCCGTAGAAAGAAGCGTTATCTTCTTCGAAAATCAATAAAGACGGCACGATTAGTGAGGTATTTCGGTCTTAGGACCTTAATATACTCTTTAATTATTGGAGACCACCAGTGGTGACAATAAAAAAGCTTTTTCGTCACTGATATTTTTAAATTAGGTGCATTTTGAATTGACTCCTCGAGTATAAAAGCCTCCGGATTGAACTGAAAATGAAGGTTATACGAATCGTTTCATTTCACATTACCCGTCAAAGGAGACTCGTTAAACCGTTCGAATATTAGCGACTGATTTTGCCTCAGTTTATTACGAGATTGATTTTTTTCAATATTTCCATTACTTATATCTGATTTTTAAAATATTTAATAGTGGGGATGAGATCCGCTTACGAACAAGAGAAATAATTTATCACGGAGAGTATTTTTTTTTCGTCATGTCAAATGGCCAGCAAATTCACCTGAACTTACAGTACTTGATACTTTTTGTGGGGCATGGTGAGAATGCATCGAATCTCAGAAAAATATATAAGAAATATAGGACATTGACAATGACGAAAACGATTTAATAGTTAACTACAAATTAAAATCAATGACCACCTTGTCAGTAAATAAAATACCAATCGATGGTAACATTTTGAAGATATACTCAGTGTGAAACATTTTATATCTGGATGTTGAGGTTTCCGAGGAAAAATTATTTCTTCTGCTTTAGTACCGGTTTTAGAAAGTGTAGTATATGAAATTGTGAATCCCTCGTCCACATCTTTAAGTGAGTACATTGTTGAAATGTCATGTTGTTATACCTCGCTATCAACCATCATGTTTGACCAACGTACGTGACGTCCAATATGCCTAGGAAGGCGGTTAGGCAGTTGTAGTAGCCAATTCAGGAAATTATTTTAGATTAAATTATTATTTTTAATTTGATATTGATAACGATGTTAAATGAAAAGGAAGACCTAGTTATAATTTGTTGTCAGCAGGTTCCCTAAAATTGACTAATTTTGAATCTCCCATCTCATCTCTCAAATAAAAGAATGATGTACCATGGAAAATGACTATGTATGCTATTGTTGATATCTTGAAACCCATTTTCTCCTAATTTAGAGGTCCAGGATTCGTTGTATGTAAATCATTTTCATCACTTGGTTAATTCGAGGTTTGGTATAAAATTGTTTACTCAAAATCTTGATACAAAATAACCTACGTATGAAAGCATTATAATATATTAATTAATAAATACTTACAAATCCATGTTTATCCGATATATTGTTGGTTAACTTGAGTTTGTGAAACGATACCACTTTCTGCATCCACTGCTCCCCTGTTGAAGGACTATCAGGGTGAATGTACATCCTTTTCGGCATTTCCGGATCCGCTTTACCCGCAACCATCCATCGACTGGAAAATCAAATTAACTATAGAATATGAATCCAAGTCTCTTATGGAATTTGTTTGTCTTTAAGCATAGGAAAACTATACGCCAGTGATATTTTTAGAAAATGTAACCATGAATAAAATGAAAATTACTTCACAAGAAATACAAAATGATAAAAATATAGGTTTGAATGATACAGCAAATATATATAAACCCTAGTTTTGTCCACAGGTTTTAAAATTAAATAATTGAGTATGTAGGGGACTGAATGTCTATATTTTGATGAAATAATAGTTGGTGTCCCTAAAAACAACAAAATGTGTCAGTGTCTGAACTATTTTCAATTTTAATATTTCGGGCACTGTAATGGCCAATGAAGAAAAATCGACAGTTTGTACCATTTTGCGCCCAGCATCCCATAACCCTGACAAATGGAACATGTTTATGGCCACATTCACGTTTGTAGGCCAAAATTCAATATAAAAAGAATCCATAAGTCACATACAGTTTCTTAGAACAGCATCTTCATCATATTTGAATAATTCCTTTTACCATTTCTATTTTCAGCTCACTCAAAAGTTCATTTCGATTCATGATTACTTCCTCATTAAAAACATATTGCCCTGTATGCGTAATTATACTGAACATGCAAAGACAGTAATTCACGAGATGACGAGCTCAATTTCAACCTAACATGCAAATAAAAACTAATCACTACAAAACTACCAGGAACATATGGAACTGAATGGATTCGAGTGAAGAAATAACAATATTAGACGCCATAAAAACAAATTATCGATACCTCGAGCAATTAGCATAACTGAATAGGTGAATAAATAGCTGTCGATGGACTTCCATTAGCATTTATTTTAAATGGAGACAATGAGATAAAATACATGTCAATCGAAAATTATAAAGTACCCAGATAAGAGACATTTGTAGTTTGAAATCAGATGAATGTGTTGTATTTTGTAGCGTCGCTACTATTTCCGACATCAAGTACTATACAGTTTTATCCTGAGAGAATCATGTAATTTTGTTATTTCTTCAGGGAGTACTACTTCCAAACGCATGCTTCGTGCTTTCAACACATTGCGGGCATCTGTTTTTCCAGATGACATCCCAAAAAACAAACGCCCGATTGCAAAAATTCCATATTCGACTAACGAATCGAACCAATCCAACCAAAACAATTACAAACCAGATAAAGTTTATTGCAATGAAATTGAGAGATAACACTCAATAATGCTGACGATTTTCTGAATAGAATGTGCAAACTGAATTCTCTACATGTGTGGAGGAAATAATATTTGGTTTCTGTAAAATCCAAATATAAGATTATTATAGTATTTTATTAAATTAAACGGTTGTTAAAATCTTCTATTGACATAAATGTTATTTACTGGAAGGTTGTTTAACCTATTAATTCACTAGAACCAAATAATTTTCCTCTGAGACAGTTTTTTTGTTCAGTAGTAGTTGGTTTCAGATGAACGTTAACGCTGTCATAACTAACCAATGACTATTGAAACCTAATACCAAAAATTCTATGTTTGATATAAAAAATATTTTTATAGAAGTTTCCTTCAATACTGAATCCAAGTATTTGCAAAATTTCATAGAGATCATTCAATTGAATCACTTGATGCAGAATTAAATACTTTACATTCTTCTAGAGAATTCAGGTTTTAAAATAATGATTTGGAATATACTGATGATACCTACATTCAGATTATTTTCAAAATCAGGTGCTATCAGAAGCGTTTCTGGCACAAATGATTTTAATGAGGATGACATATCAGTCTACTCACTATTTTTGCTGGATTTATTTTCATCGCTTTGGTTGTATTGTTGACGAATTTTAATTTATTGAATACGAAATTTATATCAACCTATTACGGATTTGGAAAAAATCTAACCTGTTATGGAATTTATATCTACAGTCATCAGCAGCCACGATGTCCATTAGTAGTATATATTTGGATTTTTTGTCAAGTCCCGAAACGCGTACTTTGTAAGCAGGAAACATGCGCCTGAAACAAGTTCGATATGTCAAAAATGTCGTATTTATAATCACCTGTTGTGGAATTTATATCGGTAATCATCGGCCGCAACAATATCCAGCAGCAAGATGTATTTCGCCTTCAGATCTAGACCTGACACGCGAAACTTCATTTGGGGGAACATTTGTCTGGAAGGACAAGAAAATATTTCATCAGCCGGTGGAGCGAGTGAAATTTGATATTTTCATTAAAAATCAGTACCACCCAAACAATACAAATAAGTACAAAGGATATGACATGTTCTTCATAGTAACATGATTTCCCTTACATATTTTTTCACCTATAACTGTATAATTATAATATATTTTGTTCTCAGATCGTTTTCTATTGAAAGAGTGTTTTTTTTTTGTTTTGTGGAATTTTGGACCCTATACTCATAGTTACATTGCAAAAATCGACTTAAGCATAGTCAAAATGAAACAACATTGATTTTTGATATTAAAGTAGGAATATGCATTTTATATAGTCAGATTCAATTCAATATACCTTGTCAACAATGAATCAATAAGCGAGTCAATAATTCATAGCAACAAACATAAACATGGTTACCAAATTGTAGAAATCCATCGAAATACCTTGAGTCATTGAATTTCATTCACATCTTTGAAATCGTATTACACAAATAATTATAGGTTAAGTCAGAATAAGATCGACAAAATTCGTACACAGATTGGTTACTTACATTTTCGGGTGAAAAGTTTCTATCAATGTATATCCTTAAGATAATTTTTTTTTTCTTCAAAACTCCTGAAGGAAAAAAATCGAAACTTGGTTCACTAATCTAGGTTTATCAATGTGATATTTTTAAGTTATAAATAATTTTATTATTTTCTTTAAACTGTGGCATAGTTACGATGGTGAGTTGCCATATTTTCCCTCATATTTTCGTTAGACGAGTGAATTGACAAATGAGTCTTTGACATCAGTTAGGATCATGGATACTTGACCTGAAAGTCATCATTCCATGTGCCGGAATGTAGAGGTTTCAGAGATATCGCGGGGATACATCGGGTAATGATATCAATTCCCATATGCCTTATGACCTCAGACATCCCTCATTCATGAAAAGTGAAATATCTAGTGAAGTAATTTGCTCTTTCATATTATTCATCCTCAAAAACCATTTACAAATTCTACCATAATCACCAGCATTTGGGGCCATCATCTTCAACTTCTGTCGGCGAACTGGATACAATTATTGTTGTTCATGTTATACCCGATTAACTGTTGAAAAAGTACCTTTTAGCGATTATGACCATGGAAACTTGTTATATCTACCAAGTATAATAAAAAAAAGAACATTCCTTTTTCATTCCAAATTTTGTGTATGTTTTATGCGTTGATCAGTGGCGTACTTAACAGCCTACAACAAACAACAAACTAGTCTGAAATGCACCAGTTTACAATTAGTTTTCAAGAATAGGAAAAACATTCATGTTCACATACCAGCATATCAACGACACTAAATCATGAGGAAATCCTGAAACGAACAACATTTTATTTGACCTCGATGTAGTTTATCAGTTTCAATTCATTTAGTATACGTATGTTCCAGAACAAAATAGCATCTCACTTTTTTTGTCAGACTCAACATCTTGAGTCTTTAACAAGTTGCATGGACTTCAAGACTCACCTTGAAAACCGATTAACTTTGAAATAATGTGTGGCATAAAGATAAGTAGTTTGAAGACGAAAAATACTACGATATGTTATAAAAAATTAG
Organism: Chrysolina americana; assembly: GCA_958502065.1. Classification (NCBI taxonomy): domain Eukaryota; kingdom Metazoa; phylum Arthropoda; class Insecta; order Coleoptera; family Chrysomelidae; genus Chrysolina; species Chrysolina americana. The sequence goes on along the minus strand of OY293410.1, from coordinate 34,806,814 downwards.
CGTTCTGTAAATGAGGCATGAACATGATATCTGTATCCGATGCATCCTCAGGACATATACTTTCGGCTTTTCGTAAATACCTCAGAAACCTTTACATTCAGGCACATGGAATGTTATGATGTTCACAAGTGTATTGATGAGCCTAACTGATGTCAAACACACATTTGTCAATTCACTTGTCTAAAGAAAACATGGAGGAACATATGGCAACATACCACCGTAACTATATACGCCACTGTTTTACGCTCCGATCAAGTAACACAACCTATAGATGAGTAATACTCAAATCGTACTGAAGGTAACATCTTTTCATAATGCAATCCCTCAAATCATTACATTGTTGTCATGTCATTTTGTCGGGTATATTCATGGCAACGAAAACCCAAAAATACTGTATTGGATGAAATATATAACAATAAGAAGGCAATTGAAACGTTCATTGCAACTTGTTGGGAGCATGTAAAAACGATAGTATTTCCATCGCCGAACGGAAATTCATTATTGTCGATATAGTCTGGTCAGTACAGCAACGCTGCATTTGATATTTAACAGAACAACAACAAAATATTTCTGTTTGTTTTCGTCTTTGGCTTATTGGAATGTTTTTTCGTGAATAAAGTGCAAATTCTGAGTTAATTTGTGTTAAACTATCGTTAGTTTTCATTATTAAGCAATGGTGAAGCATTGTGAAATGTGTAAAAGACCATTTGAAGCTGGAAATCAAAATATGTCAGTTCATAGGTGAGCTACCAGTGTCGATACTATCGTGGAAGGGAAACCGAATTGGAAAAGAGTAAAATGAATGAATTATGAAAAAACATGTCAATTAAAATCCTGTGGAGATTCTTCCATCATAATTTCAGGTTTCCATTCCATATTGGGTTTACATCATTTCTATTTTATTGAACCTCAATATTTCTGTAAACAACGCACGACACTGCCGGTGAGGAAAGATGTTTCTTACAAAGTTTGAGGCGTAAGCGGCCAGTTTCTCATCTAGGTTGTGTTATTTGATCGGAGGTTTTAGGAGAATTGAACACTACCTATAACTTCAAATTATCACATCAATAAACCTAGATTAGTATATCAAGTTTAAATTTTTTTCTTCTGGAGTTTTGAGGAAGAAAAAACGAATATTAAATTTTTTCTGATATTCGATACATTAATAGAAACTTTTCACCTTGAAATGAGGTAAATCCGGGTAAATCTGTGTCGGTCTTATTCTAACTCACCCTGTATACTCTTGCGAAATCCACTTTTTATAACTGAAAAAGGTTAAGTGGAAGAGCGCGGCTTCTGAAATTGGGTATTTATATCTAATTGAAGAAGTGCGAACTTTGCCTTTGCTTTGCAGCCACCTGACTTTGTCATATATTAATATATAACATAATTGTAATATATAACATTATGTAATAAGATGTTGCAGCAATAAAAGCCATATTATTATTATTATTATTATAAAATTCGATTCATAAACAATGAATACTCAAAGCCATTTTTTTTGACATCGGTTGAATTCATACGAATAAGACCACCTCGTTTAAATAAACTGTTCGAAATTACGTATATCGCTTCCATCGGATTAAAAAAAACGAATAAATAATGGAACATTTGAGGGCAACTTTTGTAGATGTATCTATATTTCAAATGAAGGACTAACCCTTTTTTAATAATTTACATTGTGTAGTGTTCATCCCCATATCTTGACATTGGGAAATAAATGTTTCAATCCCAATATTTTCTATGGAAATTCTATCAGATCATTATTTGTTCATTTTAAAAAATATTCAGATCAACCCATTTTGATTCGAAATTTGAAATTTGTGGTTCTATATTACTACAAATAAAGTTTTAATGAAATTTATGTGTGACAATATCATTGAGTTGCCAATTACAAGGACAAATAGTAAACGACCAACAATTCTCTATAGAAGAACAAAGACAAGATCGCTAATAATTTCGTATTCCCCTTTTTTCTTTAAAAAATTATTCAGGATTCTACATTCAATTTCCAGGTTTAGAAGCAACATCATTATGATGTTGAAATATTTTTTTTAATTCTAAAGCGCTCCCAGCAAAATATCCAGAGGTGTTTTTGGATCAACTGTACAGTTTTGCTTTACCCAAAGGCTCTTAGAAAATAGAGAGAGATAAATATTTCTTTCTAGAATCGAGTTATGGTTAAATAAATTTCCATTTTCCAAAGTTGATCTTCAACAATATTTACAATATTTTGTTTTCCAACTATTATCTGGAATTTGATTGCATGGTCGATCCTGATATTTGGATATATAAAAGTTTCGTGACAAACATTACTTGGCGTGCATGGATGAATAGGGCCTAGGAGTAATTTTGAAAACTATAACGGATTAAGAGAAAAAAATGTACTCCATCTCTAGTACTGAGAAAATGAAGAAAAGAATAATTTTTCAAAGTGTTCCTTCTGCTACACGTTCTCCACAAAGATTATAAAGTAGTGAGGTCCAGGGGAGGGAGTCTCTAACTAATATCGCCTAGCAAAAGTGAAGTGAAACGATTGAAACGAAGCAAACGCTAGCAGTTTTGGTGAACTGGAAAGAGATAGCTTATGCTTCAATTCGCTATCGCTGTCTCTATGAAGTTACAGAATCCCACTCCAGATTTAATCTCAACCTGACCTGTTCATTGTCCACAATTCTGTTGCCCCAATTAAATGAAATAATATTAAGGATTTAAATGCCGGAGCACGCGCCTATCTCAGAATCTCAGACCCAAATACATCATGAAAATATTTATTGCACCCGTTTTTTCAGGTTTTTACTACAAAGTATCGAGTTACTCCGACAACGCCATATGGTCTACCATCTTCTCATGTGATACCACAGATATCCTCCGAGTGACCTTTTTCTTCCGATGACCCTTGCGACCTCCCGCTAGTATTTGATAAGCATAACAAGAAAGATGATAGCAGTTCACAATAATTTATAAGTGGAAGCGTTGTCTCTAATAATATAAATTAGTTTGGTGATAATTTTTTGTGGTTTATCGCTATTTTTCAAGGCATCTGAACGGTCATTAGATTATAATTTATTCATGGCAGCTGAAAAGCGATATTTTACGAAATTAATTGGCCGCAGATATTATGTCTCTTCGGATTATCGCGATGTACAAATGACAGTTCGTGGTGTTTCTGACAAGTTTGATTCACACAATCGAGAATCCTTTCAAACAGATAATTTCAGATAATGAAAACAAATTGCATGAAACGCGGCTCCGCTCAGAAGTTCAGACATTTCTAAAATACATTTTCCACATGGAATAAACTTTTTTATTTATGTTACTATAGTACATTCAGCAAGAAATAATAATATCTAGGATTAGGTAAGTATCTTTGTATAAAAGTGAATTAAAATAATTTATAATAAAGTATGCAGACCACACAGAATATAACTTAGTGTACAAATCAGTGTTAGACATGAAATTGATACATGTAATATAGCGTTTACAGAATTATTATTGAATTACACCAATATTTTTACAGCAGTGGAACTGGTCAGAAATGTTAAATGTAAAACTCTAATCCATGCTCTATTATTTTCACCCCATAAAAAGGGCCTTGCATATGATGGATTATAAAGACAGCTGTCGAAATTTGAAGGGGAAGTCTGAAAACATCGCCATTATTGAGATATCTATATTTGTATTAGAGTAAAATATACAATTTCAGTCTCTATGAACTCTAGGATTAAGCTAGTTTTTAATGAAATAAGGTCTCGTTGACGAACTATTTATATGGGTTCCTGTACACGCAACTAACGAAAATTTGTGAAAGCATTAATGTGGAATTCATAGTATCAAAGGTATTTACTTCATTTTATGTTTGAATGAAACTATTAAGTCGAAATCATTTTCAAGAAATCTTTTAAAATTATTTGGAAACATTTACAACAAGAGATAAAAATACTGCTTTTTTCGTGAGGTGAAAAATTGTCCATGAGTAAAGCGGAGCCGGTTTTCATTTCGAATATGAAATTCTATTTTTTCTACAATAGATTTGTTTATAAAATACTGAAATTTTGCTACCAGAGTCCTCATTAATCATAGTTATATATAATCGTGAAGATGTTTATAAACTTTCAAACGAAGTGAGGTTCGTTGGCTGATTGAAGTGCCAAGTAGTGTCAAAAATCCATCAAATTGTTTTTAGTATATTCCCATCGGGTCGCATAATAATGTTCATTTTCTTCATGTTTATCTATAGAGTGAAAAACTATCACTTTCATGCTTAGTATTCTGTTGAAAAATGATCATTATCATATACATGTAGAAAAACATAATTCCAAAACAGTTCTGGGGAGCACATCTTACGAATGATGCAACTACAATTTTTGCCTGCAATTGTTGACTATCACCATTGTAGTTTAAAATAATTGTTGGTTTAATTCAATTACTTTTTGATATACTATTATTTAATTGATCAAGTTTTTTTATGTGTTCAAAACTTCTGACTATAAAATATATTTGGGCTTTGACTTGGATATCGCATTTAATGAAACACCCAATACAAATTATATCGACAGAAACCTCAGAATCAGACAAAAATATTCGATACTTCTATGTTGTCCCCCACTCTAAAGGTGTCGATATCACTACTTAGCTTGGCGACAGGCAGCAATCTGATTTTTCTAGGAAAATACAAAAATTAAATGAGATTTTCAATTGCACCATCGTCCGACAAAATAAATAAGGATCTTCAGCAGTCCGACGCTCCATAGATATCGATTTGACGACAAAGAAAATTTTACCACTTTCGAGGTTTCCTCTCTGCGACATCTTGTCAGATTTGGCACATTTAAACAGTATACAAAGTTACAACTTGCTGGATATCACTTCAGATTTTGTACGAGGGCTCGCGTACTATAAGGTAAGCTCGGGAAAGTGTGACCGTGATTTTCATTAGTTCGCATTGAATTTAGTCCATCTGATGAACCTGAACTAATATAACAATGAAGTTTTGCAGGTATTTACTTCGAAGGTCAGTCTTTGTAATACGCCACAGAAAACTGTTGAAAAACGTATTCTATGAATTTTATTTATATATTCAAATATACTCCATAGGTCACACTTCCCCGGAAATTTGGGTCAAGTGTGATTCTGGCCAAATTAAAAGATATTAATGCACGTAAATCTCTCTTTAGGGCAGGTGTGAGTAAACAGTAAAGGAACTTTCACCACAATTTATTTGTTTCGAGATATCTTTATTCAAAACATAGTTAGGAACTTTTTAATATTGAATTTGAAATGCCCCATTGGAAAAAAACAAAAAATAATCGTGAAAGTGAACATTTGTTGAAAAGAAAAATTTACAGGTAGAAATCTGAAAAATCGAATGTGAATTTTATTGATCCTTATCTTCTGACGAGTGGTGATGGAAGCACAGTTGTTATTTCATCCTCAGAAAGTGTATCAATGTCTTCCACATCTGGCCAGGTATATTGCTTGGCTCTCTGAGATTTCCGTATATAATTTCGTACTATAGCTGAAAAAATATTACTGTTTAGATTTGCCAAATGAACCAGGTTCCCACTTACCCCGACAGATAGGTCACACTATCCCCAATAACATTCAATTTCGGGGTAAGTGTGTCATGCAATGTAAAAAAAACAACTTCATGAAAAAACGGCAATCTATAATCAGATTCATTGTTTAGGCAGAAAAAAAGTGTATAAAATGGATTCTTACCGTAGATTTTAACAATACACTCAAAGCTTGAAATAAACTCTTTATACTCGTTCGGGTTGATGAGTTGTAGGTTAGAAAATTGGGGAAAATATTTGGATTTCACAAGATCTCTTTTGTATTTTATATGGTTATGGATTCATTATGAGTGTAGGCTCTTCGTCAATAGATGGCCTTGGGCTGTCGCCCGGTTTAGCGAAGATAGCGAGCAAACTCACACTTGCCCCAAATTCACACTTACCCGAGCTTACTATATAGCAAATAATAGAAAAAATGAGAAGTTTCAACGCTGTGACATATTTGAATAAACATACATGATCATTTACAAATAATTCAAGTTTCTTTTCTTAGGGAGCATCAAAGGAAAAGATAGCTGAAGCCACATGAAACTACTGTTTTACCAGGATATCTTCATAGTTGGTCAAAGGAATAGGAATAGTTCTTCTCAAATATTATAATTCTATGTAGCATGCACATCCAATGAACAGACTGGGGTAATTTAATCTGTATGAAAAAACTTGATAGGGCTGCAAAATCGATTGTGAATTTTTATATCTGCATGATCTCTTCGTTTCATAATTGACTATTGTGCGTTTATCACTCTGGTGCTTGTGTCCAACTTGAGAAACATCAAACAAATTCTAAATATATTTCCCTCCTCCCATTTCGATTACGAGGTTTCTGCCAAGAACTAATTGACTTTCCATCAGCTTTTTATGATTTATAAGACAGATCAGATCTGTTCTAGAATAATGATGATAATATAAAAATAATATTCCATAGTAACACTCACGTGAGAGAATCATCAAAAGGCCTAGCCTATGTGGTTGGAGGACGGCAATTATATCTATTAGCCGTATAGCGCTCCGGGGCCACTAACTGATTTCTGTTTAACACCACTCCGCGTAGTCAGTGAAAATAAGCAAGTACTCGTGACATACGCTCACCAACAAAACAAGTCGAAACCCATCGATATCGAAACATTCGAGAAAAAGTCTAGCTCCTTGTAAGGTGGATTGAACTCGTACCAAATGCTGAATGAATGAACCATTCGTCACGTCGTTGATACATCACTCACAAATTGGCATAATGAGAAACTCCAAATCCGAAAGACAATTCCAGATTCTTTTAACAAAAATAGTCTCAAAAAAATTGACGCCAAAGTACCCCAAATATTGGCGCCAAAAATACAATATAAAATCTGCAAAGTTATAGAAGAATTTGTTGAGTATTATCAGTCGCCCCTTGCAGTGTCATAATATTAATTTATTCGTATCAAGTATCTGAACACTTGGAATTGCTGGGTATTAATGGATTTTAAACACCAAACGACATCATAACAATAAATTATCATTTCAGGTAGTTTTGATTTGTTTTGAGAGGGTAAGGTCAAGTGGTTTTTACTTTTATGGGGGTAACTGGATAATTAATGGTTTCCAAAATCATTTCAACATGATTCCCAACAGGCTGTGAAGAATTTGCAATTCAAATGAATGGGCTACAATTTAATACGAAGTAAAACTCGGAGAAATTAATTTTCATAAATTATTTTTAATTAGATTTCGAAATGGAATTGAAAACATCAGCAGTACAAGAAGATAGAATACCATGAACATAACTCAAATTAACATCATACAAAACTTATTTAAGTGCTGCTAGAATATACTTCTACACAAGACCAAATTTGTGAATGATTTCATATGAAGTACTACCATATTTGGCTCCAATTAGGGAAGTTGATTGTACAGTTTCGTTTAACGACAATTGAATTTATTTATAAAAATCAGCAGATGAGAGTGTGAACTGATTTCAGATTTAATTTTCGACAGGAGAGTTTCACACAACCATGCCATGGTACACTTTAGGCTACGTACATATATTGATGATTAAATATTTAGATAACTAATACACATCCTCAAAAATAATTTACCTGCCATTAAATACAAGTTAGAATCAACTTAATATCTGAAATCACGGGTTGGTGTATTATAATTTACATAATATTCATATCAAAATTGTCTTGTATAATCAGGATACGTTTACCATATTTGATTTAGGTTCGAAATTACAGGTCTTCGCATTAAACTTAGATTTTTAACATGGAGTATGTATGGTGAGGTTTTTACATTATCATATCATCAAATATAAACATTGCAATGTTCATGATTATAAAGGAGATACTATAAGGCAATTACATAACAGCTAATTCTGTACGGTACCTATGAGTTGGATGAACTAGTATCTTCGCTTCTCTTAACTTTTAAGTGGTTACTTCATGTACACACTACAAAAAATTTTTACTTATTTGTCTACGGTTAAATCAAAAATAGAATTCCTATCAAAATAATATGTACCTTAAAATACCTGATTTACACAGTGGCGTATCAAACTGAAGTCCTTGAGGGATGTATTGCGTGGTTAAAGGGTGGGGCATGGGGGTGTATTTATTGCATACGAAACTTTGTATTTAAAGCGAAGGAAACATGTTTCCAATATTTGAAAATTGGCAAAGAACTCAACAACTATTCAAAACTAATGATATTAAAAGAAATCATAACATTGAATATTAACTATATACCTATTACGTTTAGGCCCAGGTGAATACAAATGAACAAAATAAATTAGACTAGTAGGTAGAATCAAAATCAATTTCTGACACCGATGAACAGTGTCTAGCATTTTAATTCGCTTCGTAGAATAATTCTTCTTCCTCTTCAAAACAGATGATGATTGCTACTGATGGCATATGAGTACCTAAATGATATGGACACGTTAAAATAGAACTGAAAGCAGTTTTTATGTTTGGAAACATATTTTTGTATGTTATGTATGTTTATGAAGTCCACTCAGTATACCGAACTGGTTTCTTTCATAAATTCAATGAATTAGGTACAGATTTCTCGTTGAATTGAGTTTCAGGGTAAGGTACACTATTAGCCATACTGCCATACCGTCATCAAGGCATGTGGTCATATGGTCTTGAGACCTAGAATTGTCCCACCCAAAATACTAGAGCATTGCGAAAATATTGCTATACATGGCAATTTTTGAAGACTTTATGAAGGATTGATCATTTTTGTCAGAGTCATTCAGTTGATAATTTTTAATGGCCGATTTCTTGAAAATATTTTCGTTGTGGTAAAATTGCAGCATGCGGGGATATACTCAATTCAAAAATTATAGAGTAAAGTAGATGACTGACCAATTAGAATTCCCTGATAACACAAAGACGAGTATCTTCTGTATATGTGCAAGCTTATATGTGTGAAACAAGAAAATAAAACGTTGATAGTATTTATATCTTCTCTTCGGTTCTGTAATAGAAGTTTCTAATATATTCATCTTGACAAAGTATTTTAGCATTAGTTTATTTACTCTTTCTGGTCTCATTTCTTTAGTACATTTGCCAATATGCTATGTCGTTTTTCAGGAATTTGGAATCTCATAGTTTTAAAGCTTACTAATATGTTTCGATTTGGCACTTCTGCGATCTTTTAGGGTTGCCTGACTTGTGGAACTTCGTATTTCTATGTTATCATGTACATTTTCTTCATTAAAAAGCAATGAAATACTGTGTTTCCATATCTTAGCAGAAAGCTTTTGATTTCTACGACTTCTACAATATATTCCAGATTTTAATTCGTTTTGAATTCTCATATCTTCTATGAATCATCACAATCATATTATTATATCAGCAATGTCGATTGCTGTAGTCGAAAATTTGTTAAAACTTCTTTTTATCTTGATGATCTTTGCCTACTCTATAGTTTGTATACACCCTGTATATCACGAATAGTAGTCTCAAACAAAAATAGCGTATGTTAAGTCTAATTGAAATGTTTTCCTCAAAACTATCACAAATCATCCACACAAAAAAAATTTTAAAAATTTGGCAAAACTACAAATCTAGAATAAACATCAAAACAAACGACTAAACAACTGTATAAAATCAACAATACCCTCAATTATCACTATACCACCCATATTTACTGCTCCACTATAAATAAAAACAATTGACCAAGTGGTCTGTCATAACCTTAGAGTTATAAAAGTTGAAAGGAACATTATAAATCATCTCTCAAACGGTAAGCCAGAAGAAATAGGCATATAAACGCAGGTAAGGTCTATTACAGGCTGGTATTTGTTTAGTATAAGCTACAGTGGCGCCCGTAAGTCCGATCCCAGCGGGGAGTTGGCTGTCTTCGGAAAATTAACCGCATGTTAACATATCACCTGAGTCGGTTCGTGGTCCGGGAATATTTACCTTAGGAGAAGGGACGGTGGAGGATAGTTTACTTTATGCAGAACACTCCAAGTCGGTATCTTCCTGCGTTTGAAGGGGCCGAACACGGTTTAAGTCAATTATTGAACTGGCGCCTAAATTCCAAAGCTTTGCGTCTCTTAAAGTGATTAATTCGGAACAAAGAGGTAATGGATCTCGATAGAATTATTATATTTGTAATCTCTTGGAGTCCCTACTGATTTCTCGAGTAGGTGAAATAATCACACTTGTAACAAATAACGGATAATGGGGATGCTAATTCTGGAGTGGTAGCATAAATCCGGACATGATTGGAGTTTTGTTTTTGTTCAAAGCACACCTCTGATGGAAAAATGTTCTTCGAATTGGTTTATGTTGTAGATTTATACCTCTCCATAAAACGATTTTTTTCTACCGCTTCCGAACTATAGAAGTTGAAATGATATAGTGACATATATTTTTTCTATATTCTTTATTTCGCGATAAACAAAAATAAAACAAGGTTAAGTGGAAAGGCACTGCTTCTTTGATTGCTACTCAAAGCAATGCAAACTTTACTCTTTGCAATCTAATTATTGATTGTTAGAAGTTTGTTATACAGTGTGGCTTTTCACTTTTAAACAGTTTGACGTACAAAGTTTTAAAAAAACGTTTGGAGGGTATACCCGATGCATATTGCTTCATAGATGGCGCGGAGGGGGCACTTCCACTTAAAAATTTGAAAAATCATGTGGGGTCAAGTATCACGGAAATTGAAAAAATGTTGATGGTTTTAAAATTTTTTGATTGATGTGCCCCCGCACCCTCTATCGAGCAGTCACAATGTGTTTTATTTCAAAAAGTAGTATCGGTGATACCCTCCAAACTGTTTTTTTTTTATGTTTGTACGTCAAACCGTTCAAAAGTTAACAGGGGGAGGCTATTAAAAGCCGCATTGTATATTATTTTGACCATTGCATTAAAAACATTCATTACTATCCTTATTAAATTTGTTAGATGAACAAATCATCAACTGATTATCATTAACGTTACCATTTTTTATACAACGTAATACATAAAATGTTTTCATTTGGTCCAGAAATTTGGATATTCAATCGATATTCACTGAGAAATAATTTGATTTGTAATTATAATGATAATTCATAAAGTCAGATGTGTTCTACAATATAATCTCAAATTATCTTAAAATGAGAGTAGTCCTTGATAGGTCTTTATTTTTGAAAAGTTAATTATTCTTGAATAATTAAATGGAATGTACCTAATCAATACAAGGGGTGATGTGAGAAAATATGGATGTAGAAAAAGAAGGCTCACTTTTTCATCATATCTAGAAACATGTCATTCAGTTGTTTTCATATTGATATGATGAATAGGAAGAAAAATGGATTGGATGAGAATAATTACCTTTTGAGACAATGTACATGAATAACTTTGAGTTTCCCTTCCAATAATTGCGGGTAAAAAATTTATTCAATTTCTAGAATGCATTTCACTTTAACGAATAGTCATTTGATTTTTATTATTGCTTTTCTACGTTCATGCAAAAGACAAAAATTTATTGAACTATATTGGTGGACGAACTGGTTCTTCATTGCACTATTGCAATAATATTTCTATAATTCTGATATAGCGTTATGTGATCATGAAATAAAACTAAACTTTCAATCCATTTTTTGTGAGATTGTATTACGTTCTGAACAATTGCAGGTATATTTTATATTTTACAATACAATAAATCAAAAGTAAGTTAGTAGAACTTATCTATAAAATTGTGGATCGACCGGGATTCGAACCCGGGACCTCTTGGATTTCGGACAAGCACGTTAGACGCTATTGATTCTATTTCGAAAACTGTAAACTCACATTTCTAATTCATCTGTGTGCCTAGGACAACAATAAGGAAGCAACATTTTTGATGATGAAAACATTCTCGCATATGCACACCCAGTTAAATCTATTGGTGTAGCAATTGGTGTCAGTCACATGTAGGATTATCGACCAAATTCACACACAAAATTTCAAGTGTGCATATCTCAGCCAAGAAAATATAAAAAATTAGTTTGAGTTAAATTGTTTTCACGATATTAGTTCCTAACTTTCTCAATGCAAATCCTGCCACCTAAATAAAACAATTTTTGGTTATTGCATCAACGTAGTAAACTATTGTAAGCAACTGGAGCAATAAACAATTACTTTTTGCACTTTTTGCATAATTGACTATTAGTTGTTAATGTGCATGACTAACGACTGAAGTAACTTGGCACCTATTTGACTTAAAATCACATCAATCTGATTGAGTAACGATTAATGGTTATTAAAGGTATCCATACATCAAATAGGAAAGTCAAAAAGCAATGAAGCTTCAAATATACGATATATGCGACACTATAATGAAATCAGATCAGATTAGACAGTTAATAAAATAATGAGCAATATTTTTATGCAAACAATACTATTTGAGTTACATTATATATTGATGAATAAATGAATAAACAGAGTTTTTTACCAATTTGTCACTTGATCCTTATTGTCCCTAGTATGACATATCAACTAAAATATAGAATGATTATATTTTGAATCGCGAACGAAACTAGATATTACTATCTATAGTACAGATTAATATAAATGTAATTATTTCAGCTGAGGATATTTTGGATTCAATGTTTGTGAATATGACATACATACAAGGCAGGTACTTACCTACATTTATTGAACTTTTATAAATAATGGAAATGGTCTTCGTGTTGTTCGTTAATTTTTTATCTATTTGTATTGAGTTTTTTTTAAATGTTTTCGGAACGGAGACGCAGAGAATAATTCTTACCTAGTCTATACCACGATCATCATCTGACCTGACTATACCCATAATTGGAAAGCATCGTTTTTCTCACCTACCTATGCTAACATATTATTAAGGAATCATTCTGTAAATACAGTAATTTCATATGCATCAGACTCCGAGATCACGATTTCGTTTCAAAAAACAACAACAAAAACAATAAATAATTGACGGTTCAGTACTTAACACCCATCTCAGTCTGGTTTCGAAAATTAACGATGAAACTTATTCGGAATTTGGATATTTATTTTACGCACGGCCAATTTGAATATTTTCTCGATCGATCAACATGCGCGATGTAGTTGCAGATTAAGACATTCTTTATTTACATACTGTAATTGCAATTTGAATCAGTTTGTAGTAGTTGATATATTTGATCAATGAAAAATTATAGCATGTTAGGTGTTCCGTTTTCGAACTATTGATTGGTAAGTAATGGGGAAGATTTTGTATTGATTTTGTAATAAAAAGGAAATTATGAAAAAATCGTAATGGTGCGATCTGTTGAGTATAGTGGAACGTATAGGGTATACCACGACGATCTGGGTTGATATATGTATATGGAAAGCTAATGGGAGCATTTTTCTGATAATTTGTATACGGGAGTGTTCCAAAGACCTTGTTTCAGTGAGATTATTTTTGGATTTGTGGAAGTGGATCCCAATTTAAATTGAACCCTCCTTATTTTATTGCATTTTTTGAAATCTACTATGAATTTCAGTATAACTTTATTTGAAACGTCATATGTCTGAAGAGGGTCCGTATTTGATAATAAAAAGTTGAGGGTGGCCCGTGTTGTACGATACTTTGTATATAATTTGCTTTTGCGTATTTGGATAGTCTACAAAAAGTTGCTGTGGCAAAGTGTCAAAAGTTTGAAGAAATCTTCACAAAATAAAAAGATACAGACAAATAAAGAATTACGAAACTTTCGATTTTTCCTGTATAACTCCAGAACCAAAGAGGCTAGATCAGATTTTTTGTGTCACGTATTTGACCTCTGAAATACGCAACTGCATAGACTCGAATTTGAATAGCCCTGTATATGATTGGGTACATTTTGGATAGTTGTGGACAATAGAAACATATATTGTGATGCAATGAAATTCTTTGCAAGTATTATTTTATGAGTCTCAAAACTCCATGAGGGTTATTTCACTTAATTTCTTCTTATTACAATCAATTAGGGAATAGTTTTCCATTAACATTTCAGTATGTAGGTATTTCGTTTTCTCAAAGGTTACAAAAATATTAATTCAAATACTATCTCAAAATTAATGATTACAAATCGTTCGCAGGAATACAAATTCGAGTATACAAAAGGGAATGGAGTAAGTAAATAGAACTTGAACTAAATGTTTTTATCTCTCTGGAACGTCATCAGAGTTTTGTATTTTATTGACAATGGAAGTTACAAACAAGCAATTGCAAAGCGATGAATTAATGAGTATATATTTGATGACCCTCTATTGCAACTGTCCCTATGGAACATTTCATTTTTAACAACTCGTACATTTGTAAATATTGAAATATATGCGGAGCATCTTTTGTCTCGGGCAGAACCAAGGATACTCGAAACACCCTCAATTCACCCCTGAGTCATCAGGATGGAGCATTTGAAGCATTTTTAAATTTAATTCGAACATATTTTTATATTCCACGCCCGAAGATGATGGCATGCGTAAAATTGATGGAAATGAAAGAAAATATTCTTGTATTTATCATGAGAGTGGTGTAGTAGGTATATTGAAAATTTTACGTTTATTATTTGACATTCCTCGCATTTCGAAGAATGTTCAGACTTGTGCCATGATTTTGATCAGTCTTCGCCTGAAAGAAATGTTTCAATAAAGGTGGCAATTATTCCTGAAGGAATACAGTAATAAATAGTGGTGATTAGAAAAAATTCCACAGATTGGTCATTCCAAAGAGATAAAATGACACCAAAATAAATTTTTATTTGAATAAATAATTTCACATTGTAAATAGATAAAGAGATGGTTGAAATATGGAAACTAATTTGAAATAAATAATGTTTTTTTGATTTTATGGACTCTCATTATCTTTTATCGGAAAAACTGCCTCATATGAAAAAATATCTGGATCTTCTCTTCAAATAGAAAATCTTAAATTGAAATTCTTCGACTTTTTTTCAAGTTTATAGACGAGGAAAGATCCTGAAGTATGTCAATGATGAATAATCCAGAACAGATCCGATCCGAACAATATAGAATTTACTTCATGAAAAATATCATTGTTTTTCCTCAATTCTAAAGGTAATAAATATACATATTTTTATACAGGGTGTGGCAATAGTGCGTCAGAGTCCGATTGCTTGAGTTCTAAGATAGTTAGGACGATAATTCAAAAACAAAATATAACTAGAGAACTGTGTCTATATCTAGAAATTATTGTCGGATATACAGGGTGAACCAAGGAAAATCTACAGGGTCAATTGCATTTTTTTCAAATGAAATGCTATGTATTTCAATCCATTTTTTAAATTATTTTAGTGGTCTCCATCCACACCTCCAATATCCTTTACTATCTCCCAAACACTTGGGAGTTATAATTTTTTTTGTCAAAATAATGCTATCTGCAGATGCATACCGGAAAAAACCACCGTTCTCAAGATTATGGAATGCAGGAGGTCATGATTATAATCCTTTTCGTCAGACATATGAGTGATATTTCTGAATCATTATCATTCCCAAAAATTATACAGGATGACTGAAAATGATTTTTCAATTCGGAAGTTTTTGAATTAAATTTTTTCTTCTTTAAATGGGACACTCCGTATATTTTTCGACCATGTGATATAGGATTGAGAGGCGAATATTTTTTGTATGTACATCCCTGATGGGGATACTCCTAGCCGTTTTCGAGTTATCCACTCGGACAATATTTAGTAGCTCATTTTCACTGACACCTCTTATAAGGATGATGGAAACACATCGTTTCAAATATTTTAACGAATCTCAACTTCTTTTTTCCTTCAACTTTATTTCGTGTGTTTGATTCCTGATTTGGAATTATTTTCGTTTGCTATTGTGTGCTATTAATTGAACAACATTTATCGTGGGTACATACGTTCTGACAGATGAGGGAAATAATCACTTATAATCTCCCAAGTGCTCCAATTATTGCCGGACATTTTTCGAGTACATGAATTTTTTTAAAAATAAACTTTCGGCAATTAATTCAAGCACGCGGGGGGTTCGGTAAGAAAATTTCACACAAAGAAATGAACATCATTCAACAATTCATAAGAAATAACTGACGATGGTTTCACCTGAACTATTTATATGTATAAAATATAAAATCATTTTCAGTCATCCTGTATAATTTTTGGGAATGATACTGATTCAGAAATATCACTCATATGTCTGACGAATAGGATTATAATCATGACCTCCTGCATTCCATAATCTTGAGAACGGTGGTTTTTTCGGTGGATATGCATCTGCAGATAGCATTATTTTGACAAAAAAAATTATAACTCCCAAGTGGTTGGGAGATAGTAAAGGATATTGAAGGTGTGGATGGAGACCACTAAAATGCTTGAAAACATGGATTGAAGTACATAGCATTTCATTTGAAAAAAATGCAATTGACCCTGTAGATTTTTCTTGGTTCACCCTGTATATCCGACAATAATTTCTAGATATAGGCACAGTTCTCTAGTTACATTTGGTTTTTGAATTATCGTCCAAACTATCTTAGAACTCAAGCAATCGGACTCGAAAAAATAACATGTTCTTCATCCCCATAGGAATACTTTGAATGCATCAATGAGTCAATATATTTGAGTCAAAAATAATGTATAATTATAATAATAGTAATAATATATAATCATCATCATATCATCACGAATATATACATATATATTTCTTTTAAATGATCGCAGTAATAGATTATATATAATTTTAATATGAAAATATGATAAGGCAACGATAATATAATAATAATCAAAATAATCAAGAAACTACATACGGGTTCAGATTGGAATTACTAATGAGATACAGGAACTACAAGTATATGATCAAATAATCTATGAATAACAAGCCTATCTAGACTAAAGAGGTGGGATCTTGTTTTTTTGATTGAATATATTGTTGGGGATCTCCTTGATTCTGCGGATGAAACATAAAGCATATTTGCTTAGTATGTGGAGTATCTTGTAGAGATAGGTGCTTTGGTTTTATATCATGAATTATGGGTGCGGTTTACATAATTGAGAATCATTCGATTATTGTACTGTTCGTTAACAACTTTGACAAAATATACCTAATCGTTTCATATCAAGCATTTTCCACAATTCAAATAGTAATTTTGATGCGTATTTTAGTGGTTTGCGGTAAATCATTTTCAAATATTTCTTTTACAATACCTACAATTTTTTCAAACATGATGCAACCCCACCTCAGGCAAAAATGGCGATTCAATAAGTGTGTAGTAAATAATTCTCGTATGAGTGATATGTCAAATATTTCTTAGATATTTGAATTTATACAACGTGCTAATTAATGTTTTGGTAACTTGATCAATATGATAATTCCACTTTGAATGTCTGTCGATAATCACTCCCATGCATGTGACTTTTCCTGGTGATCGAATAGTTATATCGTTGCCATGGTTGTCAATAATCAGCGTGTCATATCGAGGCAGGGTATTGACAAAATTGGAATTATCAAGTTATTTCATAATATATTAATAGGAGCTTTTAATTGAAGAAGTTTACTCATGTCATGTTCAGATTTGATTTTCAGCTCATCCCTGGTATCAGCTTCATACCAGACAACTGTATCATCAGTGAAGCAGATAAATGTTCCAGAGCTACCGGATGTGAGTATGCTCTTCATATATATCGTAAAACGAATGGGCCCTAAAGCGGTTCCTTGTGGACTCCAACTCTCTATCACTCGTTTTTTATTGGTGATAGTATCAATTTCAATATACTGTTGCCAGTTGCTCAGGTTTCTTTTCATGAAAGCGTCAGCATTTATCCTAAATCCTAGGTCATGTCCTAGGTCTAATAACTGTGAGTGGTTCACAGTATTGAAGACCTTGGCAAAAATACATAGAGCGATGGTTTACGTTTTTCTGAATTTTCGGATATTTTGGATGTGAGAAAGCATATATCATTTTCAGTGGATACGTTTTCTTTAAAGCCCAATTTGTTTTTTGAAACTATGTTATGTTCATTGGTGTACGAAACCATTATTTTTTGATTAATTTTTCCACTTTGCCGTATTTGAAATTAGTGTAATTGGCCTGTAACTGAAGATTTAATTTTTATCCACTTTTTTATAGACTGTCCTAATCAAACCTATTTTCAGTTTCTTGGAAAATTTTCCTGATTCAATTCCTTCATTAATTATTACATCCAATGGGAAAGCAATTTCGTGTTTAATATGGTGCTGTGTCTTTGCTCTAATATCATCAATGCCATGTGCTTTTTTCATCTTTAGTGATGTTAAAGATTCAGCTATTTCGTCTTCTGTTGTAAGGGTAAGAAAAATAGATTATTACAATCTATTTTTCTACAATCTGATTGTAAAAAAATAGATTGATACATTCTATTTTTCTACAATCTGATTGTAATGGAGAATTTCTTTTGAAAGGATGAATGAGAGGTCGCTGAATATCAAATAGCAACTCTGGGCTATTGCGCTGCTACTTTACATCTTCAAGATATAAGTAGTAGCAAAAGCCTGTAACATCGTGCTTATTAATTATTTGGAATGCAGGAGTTGTGAAAGGTCCTCAGTATGTTTAGCGTTCTTTTAAGTATTGTTTATGGAATAAGTCGTCAGTCACGTACACTTTTGAAATTTTATTGTAAGAAATTCCGAATTATGGAAAAGAAACTATTGATGGCTATAGACTATATTTTTTCCAAACTCATCCGTTCTCTTATGATTGGGTTCCTGTTTATATGCAAAATACATTGATAGATTGCAATCAGAATAAGAAGATTGGAAAAAAGGTTGTTATAAAATATTCCAATAACGAAAATAAACATTTTTGTTTCCTTATATTCCAGCGCGCTCCTTGTATGTATTTTCCGACCCACATTACGATATGCCCGAGAAAAGACATTCCTCGTTCAAAGTTACATCGATATTTATTACCAAAGGTCCTTTCTATAAAGGAGTCCGTAATCCTCGGGGCAGCACTGAGGCATATCTTTGATAGCACTCGACGAACTCCTCACTACATCATAGGATGCGTTGACGCGTTCGACCGTGTGTCTGAAATAGAGAGATGATTACCTCTTTCCTCATTCCACCGCCTCCTGCGTTCAATTTGCTGGAGTAAATTTCCCAAAGGTGCCAACATAGCGCTCACTAACTCGACTCAGTTTTCGGGGTGGAGAAGTCTTGCACTTCGAGTTGTGAAATTGTTCACAAACAGAAAGGTTAATTTTGTTCTTCAAACACCTCATGGGTTGTTTTGGCTTTTTTGGTGTCAATTCATAACACGAAAAATCTGCCCTACTTGTATCTATCAAATAAATTCATTGTTTACATAATGTATAGGTTGATTATTCTGGAAATTTCAATTATGATGAACTAATTTTGCGGTAGGTACTCATATCAATAGTGCAAATGCCATGTACATTTTGTCCTATTTTGTAGAACTAAAGAGCGCTGACTTCTACTTAACCAAGTAATTAGGATGTAAATCAGACAAAGAAAAGAATTTTTCGATGAACTTTTATTCGATAAAAAAGTTCCGAACGAATCACTCTCATCAGCATAGAAAAGGTGTCTACAAAGAAATAACTTACTTCTTGTTCTCCCAAGTTACCTACATAAGTTTTTTGTAGTTTGGTGGAAAAATGACAAGCACAAACCAACCTGCTGGAGTACTATCTTAAGATACAAACATGTCTATGGAGGTTCTAAATCCTCTTCTTTCACATGTATCTGAAACTGAAAGTTATTTTTATTATTATATGGCGGAGCTGGCCATCGTCCGAAGTGCAGGTAATTCTGTGTAGAACATTTCTGCTCTCCGCTGTCAGGTATATCTCTTGAGTGTGTGGTCGGTGGATCAGCGGTCTAAGGCACAGACCGTTCGAAACTCCAGCATAGCGATAGTCGGTTCGAGTCCGATGTAGGTAAGATAATTTTTCTCATCTACTTTATATCGGATCGATAGGCGACCGCATGCCTTGTTGAAAAGCAAGTGTATGGTGACTTGTCTAGATGCCAATCTCGTCAAGTGCTAGCTTGGAGTGGACACCGACCACCCGAGGTGGTGCTGTAGGTTTTTCGAGTTTTCCTACAGCTGAAAAGTGAATACATCACCTGAAACATCAGTAAGTCGCCCCGGAGCGCCACGGCAAATAATAATAATAGCCGTCCTCTACCCGCACTGGCTATGCCTTTGGGTACACTTAACGAGTGTTAATGAGGGAGTATTATTATTATAGTACTCCGGATCTTTAAATGAACTCTTGGAGATTTTCCACGAGGTTTTCCTGTATCCCCAACACATGCAAGTGCTTTCTCAGGTGGCAGAGTCCTGCAATTAGTTCTACCACCTTCCTGAGAAAATTGGGGCTCAGTACAAGAAGATGCCTTGATAGCTGATCAGTTGGCCCATCACCATAATTTTTCTGTGACTATTGCCCTAGGAAGCTTCCCAGGAAGATTGGTGATGATTCTTGACCCATTTGTTTGTGTCTTGCTTAATGTCCCCAAATGGGATTCCACAGGCTGGTTCTGGTCCAATGACAGTTGTTGCTGACCCCGCTTTTGCTAGCGCATGTGCGCTCGTGCGCTCTCATTCTCCTGGATGCCCTTGTGACCTGGTACCCTGTTCTGTGCTCCTAGGTCATTTTTGCGTGTCTCCCAAACTAATTTGGTAGTAAACTTGCATGATCGCAGAGCTTTCCTCGCCGCCTGGCTGTCGAAGGTTGGTTTCTAGAAACCTTTCCTTAGAGTCTTTCTTACGCAGACGGAAATAGCTTGGGATATGGGTGCTTGAGTACCGAGGTTCAGACTGATGGCATGCCATGGTTTTTAATCACTGAGATTACTGGGAATTACAGTTTGATTATCCGGTAGATGAAAGACGATCGAAAAACGTAAAACCTTATTTGCAAAATCTCCACTCCAAATTATATTGAAAGGAGGTAAGCGCACAGCATTTTGTGAACTGTCACTAACCTTTGACGGTGTCAATCATGAGATTCTGCTTCGTGAATAAAGCACTATAGGTTCAGAAAACAAAGCTACTGCCAGGATGAGTCCCATCTGAATTGAACAACTACGTAGTGAAAACGACTGCTTTCTGTAATACTGGTTCAGTTAAGTATGTTGTTCAGTTTGTTCTGACTGTATTTCATTTGCAATGGAGAACTGCTGATATAATCTCGTATAATTGCTGATGATATAACCATTCTGTGACATGATAAGATTTACCTAATGTTCATAGCAAAATGACTAAAAATTATCTACTATTAACCCTACAATATGGTGGAGGAACCGCATAGTTACTCTGTTCGAACAAAAGACAGAGGAAAGTATCGAAGACATCGTATACATTTGTGTCAAATACCCAGTGATAAAAGTGTAGAACAAGAAGATACAAGAAACATGAACGAGGAGAATGAGAATACAATATAAGAAGCACCAGGGCTTAGCCGGCGAGAAAGAAGAAATATCAAACTACGTTCTAGATTCGAAGATGTTCATTCTTGAGCATGATGGACTTTACAATTAGGTCGAGTTGTACAAGACAAGTTCACCAACATTTCAAGTTAACCGAGCTTAGTTGCTAAAATGAGAGTTCCTTAGAAACTGAGCTCGGTTCACTTGAACTGTTGGTGAACTCGTCTCATACAACTCGCCCTTAGTTGAACATTGTTACTGGACTGAAGAGAACAATTGTATTTATTTAATCATCAGATTTGACAATAGACTGATTGTCAATAAAAGTTGATACACCACTCTGAGCGACCGTTCAGAGAGCAGAATTATTACTCATTTTCCTTCATTCTGAAAACGGTTTGTCCTTCATACCCTTGGAACTCCCGGCAAAACAACACAAAGGCTACCTACCCATTTCAACATCAAACCTAATGAAAATACTTCCTCATATTCAATGCCGCCAAAGTTAACAACCATCTTCCAGAAAGCGTCAAATCAATTGAGTCATTAGCTACATTCAGGATATATGTGAATTTGAATCTTACAGAAGAGGTATATCAGGAAATCAATGCATACTTCACCATCTCTCGTTTTACCATGTGCCTATGTCGTTGATTGTATTATCTATACATTTCAAGTTAGATGTATGTATGCCTTCATATTTATACATGAACATGTTAGACTGATCCATTATTTGTATTTTCATTTATAACTTATCTGAGTCAGAGAGATGTTTTGGTATAGTTGTATACAGAACTTCCGCGCCATGACGTTTCTGTTAACGAAAATCTACAACCGTCATCAGATGATAAATGACGAGTTGGCGGGATTTTTCAGTTTAAGGGCATTTGAAGACACTCATTCATCTAATGGGAGTTTTGTATATTTGGTTTGATGAATGAATACTTCTAATACTTTCTCCGAACTGAACCTTTTGTCGATTCTTGAAAATGTTGGCCCTCTCCGGTGTTTCTCTGGAGTTAAGTTGTCCAAATTCACATGGTTCCTGGTAAATACCTTGTTTGAGATGGTATATCAGGTTTTCTTATAAGAACTATATTCCGATCAAAGATTCGTTAGAAACAAATGATAATTTTTCTCTTTTTGAATGAAAGTACCGAGGTCATGATAGCAAGAGAAGCAAGAGAAATGTCATAACAGATTTAACATCATTATTCTTGGTATAAACTGTAGAAGACAATTCAGTTAAATCTATTAGACTAATTATTACCTCAAGTAAGTATCAGAAAATAGTCAAAACAGATAATTTATTCGAAATGTATCTTATTTCTTGTCGTTTTCCCTCAATTTCTTTGTAAACCTAAACTTATTTCTCTGAACAAAACGTCATCGAGATGAAACCTACCAGCTGTTGAGAATGTTACGCTTTCCATTTTATATATATTTTTTGATATTTCATCAATTGCTTGCCCCGAAACCAAATAAACTATGATGTTCCGCACTATCATCCAATCCCTTCAGGAGACCAGAGAACGGGACTTTGAGAATGCGAGAGCCTAAATCGGCGATAAATTATAGATGGTCCGACTGCGATACTAAAAACCAATAACCGATAAAAAATAACTCGTAAGTGATCATTAAAAAACAAAACATCTTATTAGCTTCAAGATAAATCCACAAATCCTCTAGATGACTTGATTTGGACGGAAAAGAAAATACTCAAATTATAGTGGTATCACTACGAAGTTAGTATGGTCGAAGTGGGATAATCCTACTACCATTGAGAGATGAGTTCACCTGCCCATATGGCCAGTGACGTCCTGCTCTATGAGCGCCAGCACCTGTCTGTATTTTATGATATTCATGTAGATCGCTCAAATACATATAATGTACTCATAAATTGAGTAAAAAGAAATTATTGCAAAGTTATCGCAAAAATGTGCTAGTGAACTGGTACTGAGTAGGTATATTAAATTCGAGTATCCTACGTTGTCGCTGAGAAACAAATTTTTTCACAACTTCAAATTTATCTGTATTAATGTAATAATACTTTGTTTAAATTCGTCAAATATGATAGTGTAATACTAACGAACCATCCGCACGGCCAAATTACCAATACTTTTTGCTCATGACCTAAAAGTTTAAAATTTTCCGAAGCCAAATTCTCTTCTGTTGCCAAATAGGCAAATTTAACTAGATTCAACTCATTTGTCCGGAAGTGAATGGATATCAATATCTGGAATTCACAGTAGCTTCTAAATGACCCATATACACATATTTTATTATTTGATTAAAAAAAATAAAAAATAAATGTGCTGATATTATCTATTCTACTTTCAAAACGTAAAATGCTGAAATGCTTGTTTAAAAGATGCCGAGACTCAACATGTAATTTTCAAGAATCACTCTCGATAATGTGTCTTTTCCTCTACTGATGGGAAGAGACAACACTCTGCCACTTCTGAACGTCAGAAAAGGCCCAAATATTGTCATCTCCACGAGAAAAGAATGAGATAGCATATCATCGAACGTGGCCCCTGCCGACAGCATAGTCTAGTACACAGACGGCTCGAGGTCAGGAGGCATGTCCAGATCAGAATTATATACGAGAGTATTAGGGAAAAAAATCCCCATCCCTCTAGGCGAATACGCTTCAGTGTTCCAGGCTGAAGTAAATGTTATACCCACCTGCGTCTAATAAAATCTCGACAATATATGTCGAAGACCAATTGTAATTTGCTCGAACAGGAAAGCAGCAATATTGGCTCTGAGTGTGGAGATGACTTTGAAAACCTGGAGAAACGAAGAAAAGTCAGCCTCATATGGGTCATAGGAAACTGGGGTGTCCACGGACACGAGGATGCAGACAGGCTAGCCAAGGAGGTACCAGGCAAACTACCGATTGGGCCAGAACCCACCCTAGGAATTCCAAATAGCTTAGCTGTAGCTGCAATGGAAGAACTGTTACAAAAACAGTTTATAAAATCGAAGCTCCACATACCCAGGCCTTTGAATAAACTCAAAAAGGAAATTATCTTCCTTAGGAGACGACATCTCAAGCTAGTGACAGGGCTCCTGACGGGACACAATCACCTGAACTGTGATCTTAGATGATCCACTCTGTGGGTGGTGCCTGGAAGAAGACAAGACCTCGTCACACCTCCTCCACCAGAGGAAGGCAGCTTTTGGGGAAGGCATACTGAACACAGACGACGTCAAAAAGATTCAGTTAAGGAAACTGCTGAATTACACCAGGGAATCAAAAGGATTCAAAAACCCGCCCACCAGTGCCAGGAAGGAAGTAAGTAAGTGTCCTTCTCTCGACAGTTCGAAATCGAAGTAGTCATTGGGAGACCATCTAATTTTTCTAAAATTGATGAAACCTACGTGAGCGATTTAAGGTCTCTAAGGTTTCATCAACACCATAATCAGGAAAAAGTTTTACCCCCTTCAAATATAAATGCGACATACCAATTACTTTCCTTGCTTCTGAACCAACTGAAAAAAATTTACATATTTAATAATCGAATGGCGAAACTTCGCTGGTTTGGACCTGGAGACAGCTTTCTAGGTTCTTGCCTTCATCAGCGGTATGGTATGTCAACAAATTCGACTGTATGCCCTCCAATGCTGACTCTTTTACACGCAAAAATATCAAGAAATTCAACTCCAAACACATATTGGAAAACTTGGATGTTATAATATTGAATAAGTCTCATGCTTGGCTCATATATTCATCTACCAGGATATCAGATGATCATTTCAAAATGTAAAATCATTCCGATGAAGTAGTATACAATGGAGTATACGATTCGTGAAGTTATCGAAATATTTCTCAGACTACAAGATAGTAGCAGACCAATTTCATCGTGCAAAATATTAAAATATTTCTCATGTAGAACTGGGATTTTTATAATCAAATTTCATTTTGGATAATGGCAGTCCTTCAGATATTCATTTGGTAGTATTCGACGAACAGAAAATTGCCTTCTACCTCCCACTGATACGCCACTATTTCTTGCCATAACGACGTTGTTAACTAACAAGTATATCATAATAACAACCTATGTAGTGGGCCAGATAATAACCGAAGATACCTGGCCCACCAACGTTCACCCGAAGAACTGGGCGAGTGTACCTACCTCAGACAGAAGAAGATAAATACAAAATTATACCCTATTGGTACTGACCATAAGATGCATGAGTCGATCATTAAAATGAAAAAACAAAAGCTGGGTGATGATGTGTTTAATGCAAAGGTGCTATTATGGTTTTTATAACCGAATTTTTGTCAGTTTTTACTAAGTACGGAAAAATGCGTGCGGTCCAGATCGGGCATTAGGACCACCACCTGTCTTTGTGAAACACCTCGATTAGACGTGTGTTATTATTGGAAATTTGATGGGAAGTCATAAATCTTCTTCAGATCGGTTATTGGGCAAGCCCAATTTTTAATTAGCCAGGCAATTTCGTTATGTAATAATTGGGTTGTCAAAATCAAATTAAAACATAGTCAACAATCAATAATAATGATGAAATTATTAGAACTTTATAAGGAAACCAACAATTGAATATGTCGTGGTTGGGATATAATGGTACAATCCCTTAGGATCAGTTTTAATCTAACATCTTTACATCGCCAGGGAACATCCTTCAAATTAGTGAAAATCTCATAAAAAGAATTGATTGAGAATTCGATTTTGTGGAGAAAATTTGTTTCTTCGCATGATTTTTTGGGATTTCAACATTCCACTGCGAAGTGGTCGTGGAGTTAGAGCGTTTGCCTCGTTCCCCACCGCCTACTACAGAGCTAAAGTGGTTCGGAATCCACTTGTATATAGGTCCTGAATCTCCCTTACTCGCACAACTCTGCTTGTGAGAGGTTTTCTCTGAAAGCCTGGATGATTCGTAAAAATAAATTTTAAAATTTTTTTTATATTTCCAAAATGAAAACATGTTAAATTAGGGTAACGTGTGCATTTGTAGTAGCGCAAATCAACCAATAAACTCATTTTTTCAGATAGGCAAGTTCATAATACAATAAGTTATTGACAAAATCAAATAGTTTTTTCAAGATGGCCTGTAAAGATAGTAAAATATCGGGGTAAGTTGATACATACAGTGGGTAGCTTTCGAATAGGTAAACCCAAATCTAGTGGAATCTCAACCAAGACTGCAATCCCATGGGACTCGGATCTAGAAAGAATATGTCCCAGGTACGGTTTCTGTCGTGCGAAACGACTGAAGACAGCATACCTATAGTGGGAACCAAAAATGGGACCTCTGGAACCCATTCAAGGGAACCCAAATCAACCTCCTGGAGGGCGTTGACCAGACGAACCCCCAAGGTAGCAACCCTAGGTACGTGAGCGGACACCCCAGGAAATTAAACCAGAGAAACCAAATACACTTCCAACACATAATTTAACACGGAAACCTTCAAAGGCACCCCCGAAACCATCTCCCTGGAGACTTTAGGCTAGAATGAATAGTTCCCATAGGTGAGTAGAATCTGCCTATCGAAAGAGGCGAGTAGAAGTCCACAACTGCAAAGGGAACCGAAGTAGAGTCCTGTAGAATTCATTTGAGATGAACCAAGTCAAGCGTTTGAAGGGCGTGGACCAGAGGAACCTCCCGTAGGTGCCTCTGGGATAGCAACAATAAGTGCAAAGGTAACCAGAGGAACCGAAGGTACAACCAAAACATGAGTTATCTAGGGAATCTTCCCAGGAAAACCACGGCTTGAGGAACCTTCATAGGTGGTTCCAACGGAGGCCAACCATGTGGGTGCACAATGGGCCCACACTTGGGATCATACTTGCATTATTGGAATCGCATATTGATATAGAAGACTCCAAATTCCAGTAGCTCGGATAAGTCTTCCAAAAACTTTTGACGGTTGCTCGTAAGCAGAAAAAAGAAACTTTGAATGTTTTTCAACGAAACATGTGGAAGTAAGTCATGATGTTGTTCTTGATGTTTCCAACATCAAGTTGTTTCTGTAAAGAAACATTGCAAAATCAAATTCAAAATGCAACCTTGACTTGCTCTGGTAGCTGTATAGCTGTTGAATGTATTGCCTCATCAGGATATCCACATTTACCCACAACCATACAACTACAACCTTTCAAAAGTCAAGAACTTTCTTTCCACATCTTCGTCTTTTCTGAACGATTTCTGAAGGTTGCTAGTACGGATACAGCCGGTTGACGGAAAAAACAAACGAGCAAATCTTCCCGTCTATAACTTTTGTCTTTCTTGATTATCAGGAAATACAATTATCCTGTTTCATCTGGCTTTCATTAGATTTGCAGGGTTCTACAACAGTCCTATTGGAAAATTACCTGCATGAGCCTTTGTTTCCATCTTGATCGATTTCTATCCTCATTTTCTCATATTCGAAGGATCTCGCGCAAATTTTTCAATATGATCATCAACTTCTACTTGTTTGGGAACTTGTTCATCGTTTTCTTTATATGTGGCTAGTCCATATAAGTCTTCATACAGCTAGTACCCGTGTTTTAATTGATAATCTTATCAATACCGACAACAGTATATTTCGAATGTCAATAAATTTGAGCCTACCAATATTGCATTAAAATTAATAGTTAAGACTAAGCAACAAAAAAAAAGAAGTGTATAGAGTTCATGTAGAAGACATCAACATTATAGCAATATCAACGAAGACAGTGGATAGAAGAAACTTCGAATAAACAGAAGGCAATATTTTCAAGATTGTAAATCAATATCGATAAATTCAAATTCACACATACAGTACGTGGAATGAAAAACATGAGCACATCGATTAAAAGATATTATCTATAAACGATAAAATTCCTCCAAAACCATAAGGTATTCCAAAGATTGCACAACCAATTTCCTTCATTGATGAGTCACCCATTGATCTGAAACCAATAATCGATAGCTATCAGAAAAAACCAACAACGCCAGTCGTGGTGGGCGTGTACAAAAATACCAAAACAATAAATCAACAGCACTTAGCTTGTTTCTCTTGCCACCAACATGGTATTTTAGTAAAACATATATTAGCCAGAGCGTACCATTGTATCGCTGGTAGGGTAAACGTTGTTTCTATGACAGGATACTGCCCGAGGCCAGCCGAGATGTTATTTTGAGCCGGGATAATACCAGGGTAGCCATCTAGAAGGCGCCTAAACAAGACGTAAGCACGGCTCCACGGCATGCTGGATTCCACGCCACGGAAACGAATTCGCTGAGTGAATTATGGTTATTTCTGCGTTTTGTTTACTCAAGGTGCTAAGGTAATAAGATATATGGAGTGTGGGAGGAGGAAGAGCACGTTGTTGAGTCCTTGCGGCAGAGTAAAGTCAACGGAGTTCTCATGTTTCCGTTAATCAAGACAAGTAGAGTACAATGAAGGTAATTAACTATTCGTTTTCGCATTACACTAAACATAATCAGGGTTGATATAAACTGTGTACTTATGACAGGGAAAGCGTAAAAATTTTGAATGATCGGATGTATATTTTTATTTTTACTGAGAAAGATGCAAGATAAGCATTCATAACGTTAAGTGCCACTATAATTCTCTCTGTGTATTCGTGATATCATTTTTATTTGCACATGGTATATTAACGTGAATCAGAAGCCATAAAACATTGAAAATTAGGGTAATCTGTTGATAAAAATGATGAGTTCTGCATTTCTCTTTTTACTTGGAATCTGACCCTCTTCTTGATAATTTAACGAATTAATTGTTTGCATCAAATCCATTAAAACCTGCTATCAAATATATAATAACAGTTTGTGTATAAATGCATTACCTTGATGATAAATTTTTATTATGTGATAATAGTTGTAGAAAAGTTATAGCATACAATTGAGTTGCAGTATTGAATTTCTTCTGCTTCTTTTGATGTCACAGTAATTATATGCAATATTGTTGCAGTGAAAGATTTACGAAAATAGATAGGTACCGAATTTTGAATTATGAAAAATGGTGGATTACGTTTACGTAATCCTATCTTCCTCAAAAAACCTATACAAGCAAATTTAAAATCCTCAATTTCATACCTTCTTGTTCTTATGATACCTGTTCTAAAAGATAACTATCTTATTTTCTAATCACAAACAAATTAAATCAAATTCGCAAACCATAGACATGAAAATCTGTCTTCAGTTTATAAGTATGTAGACCTAGCTTAAAAGTGTGTAACACACCTCTTAAAAGTTCTGTGCTTGTGGTTTTAATGTGAGGTTAAGAGTTCATTTTCTATTTGGATAAAAGTGTTTGCACTAAACTGTCTTCAGGGGTTTATATTCTTGAAAAATCTTGTTGTGTGAAGTGGTTCATTCAAATATCTGTGAAATGAATGGGTTACGTGGTGTGTTGTTTCGATGGAATTTGCCAAACGTCATCTTCCAAGTAGATAATTCTGCTTCCAGCTGGGATTTTTCAATTATAAGGTACATTGACTGTTTGTTACCTAATTTAGGCTTCTAAAATATTAGCGTCACATTTGGGTTGCCATTGAAATTGAGAGCATGTAGGTATGCTAGTGGCGTGAAAACAATAAGCCTTCTTAACCGCATCAGTGCCTTTGTAGTCGCAATAACTGATTAACCATCTGAAAAATGTCAGTTTAGTAGTTCCAAAACAACTGAAAGTTCTCTAATGTGTATTTGGCGGCAATCACTGCTATGAAATTCTCTACAGGTGTCAAGTCGTTTTAAGAGAATAAACAATAATTGCTCAGACTCAACACTTTTCCTCACTAAAAATCTGTCATGAAATCAGCGTTTAATCAGATTATCTGATTTAAATTTCTAATGAATATCTTCCTGTCATCTGGCGCTAAATTCGGAAATTGGGTGCACGTTTTCCAATTCAGCTCGAGACGTGTGAAAATAACCGAAACTGGCAACAAAAACAACTGTGAATAATTTTTTAATTGGCCGTGCTCACCAAATTGATTTTTACACCGCGTTTAATCTAACGCACAGCGACTTTTTAAATGCCGGTATACACATAATTAATTTGGAAACGGTCTGAAAATACACATGCGATGAAAAATTAGTTTATATTAACGGAGATTTTGAATAATTATGGAGGTTTTTTCTGACTGCTGATCGTCATTCATGAGTAGCATAATAATAACAAAATGGTCTATGGAACTGGTTGGATTATGATTTTCAACCATAATCTGATTTAATATAACAAATAAATTTGTTAATAGGTGGACTATCAATGCATCTCCATGTTTAAAACTTTTTTGAATTATCCCTCTGAATGTCTTATAAAAATGAAAATTTTTTTTTTACTCAAGAACATCTCCATAGTCTATTTGATTTTGAGTGGGTAATGTTTTAAAAATGTAGGTACACATCAATCTGTACAAAATTCACAGGTCTACAGATATCTTTCCATCAATAACACATTTTTACTGTTGTTATACAGTGTGGATATAAATTGTTCCTCTTAGTATTAACTTTTTAACTAGGCAAGATATAATTATATAAATCGGACAACAACTGAATTGAATGATATCAAGTCTACTACTAAGTAATTATATGTTAGAAAAGTCGTAATTTTTTGTTGGACATGGTTTCAAATGTTTGAGAGAGGAAAGTCAATTGGGAAATTATGACCTCGGGAACTGGAAAGTTGAAAACACAGGAGTATTTTTAAGGGCAAGCATCTCAAACACTAACATATGTAATAAATATCAAAACATAAAAATTTATGAGAAAATTGAGAGAAAAAACTCCTCTCCTATCAAGGGCCCTTCTGATTTCTCTGCCAAAGTCGACAATACTTTCCATTATCTGGATATTTCAAGCATCACTTCTCACAATTTTCTGCCACCTCCACAAAGCGGCTTCAGTTCCATGCCTTTGTATTGTTAAAATCCTTATCTATTTTTCGTTACGTGTAGTATGGTAAGATACTCCAATTATACATTTTCGAATTAAGTAGATATAAAGTTGCTACCTACTTATATCTTTGAATTTTTGAATTCAGTACACAGTTTTTTACGTCTAGTTTTTACTACATGAATAACAAAAACGACGAGAACTCCTCAATTTCAAACAGAACTGGAGGTATCACTCAAATATTGGAATCATTTCATTCAGATCAGTTCCTTTAGACATGGTATTTTTATTTTCTGCAAGGTTCTCGTACTCACAAAACTGATATGATTTGGTCATCTGGCAAAAAAATATATTTTCATATAAATAGCAGAAACTTTTAAAATATTTCCATGAAAAATTAACAAATGCATATTAGAACTGAAACTAAAAAAACAAGCTTGTTGAGGTAAGTATTCAAAATAATTCGATTTTTTTCCTGTAACTGATTATTTGCAAAAATTCATTAAATTTGTGAAGAAAATCTAAGATGAATGAATGAACTTCAACCCATGCATTCTTATACAGTAATTATTTGTTGAATTTTTTATGGGAGGTATTGAATAAATGATCAATCACATGATTACTTTCGAAAATTTGTATGACAAATGATATTTCATGGGATATGGAACCAGTTTTCTAATAGGTACTTATATGATGATGACGAACTCAATAATAATAATTTTCACAAGGCATCGCTCCCAAGAAGAACCACATTTAAATCTCTCTGTGCTGCATGCATAAACTCCGACAGATCTGTTCATCAATTGATGAATGGTTCTCAAGAGGAGCTGATGAATTTGGTCTCGTTTTTGACACTGAACGAGATGACTCAAACTCTGTCATCGAGTTGAAATACGTTCAGCAGAAAGCTCATATTGAAGCTGCGGATAGTGAGATATTCCTGCAGCTAAACAAGTAGTAGCCAATGCATGGGGTCTTCTTCAAGAACATTGGAGAACTTGATTTATCTAAAAAAATTTAACTAATTTCCCAGGTCAAGTGGGCTAAAGTCGAAGACCGAAGGATTCATAAAGCCATGCCAGGATGGTCTTCAACAACCTAGTATATCAAAGTCTCGGACACTAGATGGGACTCCTGAGACTATAATGCATCAGCTGTCAGCTTGCCAAGCTTGTGCGGTATCAGTCTATATCCACAGATATAACGCGGCGCTACTAGTATTTCACTGCCACCTATAGACGAGACAGCGAAGTGATATATAGAGAGACACCGGGTGATATAAAGTTGTGGAGAATACTAGTTCCAATAGATTTGGCCCAACCCATGCTCAGGCAAATATAAGCCATAAACCTAATGTAGTCTTCCGCCACCATCAAAGCGAAACGAACATCGCCCGAAAAAAGGCAAAGCGGACTAATCATCGATCATTCTGTCGAAATGGTGGCTCTGATCATACGACTATTTGTTGATTATTCTTGCTTGCCGTGATCGGGCAGAAATTTCAGCCGGACCAACGCCTAGGGCCGTTTTTTTTTGTTCACTTCGTCGACTCAGGTCACATGATTCTCGGGCCTAGTAATCACTCACCCCACGAATGTGGGGAGTAATTATCGGAATAAATGATACTAGCGTGCTCTCCGGATGCATCGGGGCTTCAGAGACTGGGCCTGACTGGGATATTCCAACGGAATAAGAAAACAATAATGCATGAGCCATTACGAGACTTCATCAATATTGTGCACATTGAATTATTTATGGGATTACTGACTGAAGGATTGGAATGACCAGTGAGTAATACCTACATATTTTCTCAGCCTGATGAAATTCGACACCTACTCAAACTGGTATGAACCTAGACCTTTTGAAGTTTTGTAACAAGATCCAAAAAATCTCTTCAATATGAGTGAACGAAAGATTATTGTATATGAGTTCATACTGAACATTTCTCAGAATATTTTTTTTATGAAACTGCCAAAACCTGTTTGAAGTCAGAATGCTCCATCCATTAATTTATATCCTATATCGCAATGCACAATAGAAGGAACTTATAATTGTATGAGAATTATAATATGGAGTCATACACACCTTTCCAAGAATGAGTTTTATTTAGTTCTAAAAAAGGATAAATTGGAGTTTCGGCAACTAGAACATTGCATTTATTTATTTACTTATATCATAAAGTCATTTCTAGTATTTATTATGCAAAAGTAGATACTTTGTGGTATAATTCATTGAAAAATAATGTTTTATACTTATTCCTCATATACCAGAATAAGTTGGGAAAGAAAACAAATTGAATTGAATTTTAAAGTTCAATTCAATCTTCTGGGGGAAGATTAAGTTTTTGAAGTTTATTATTTCTCCAGAATGTATTAATTTGGTGTCAAGGTGTTGGAAATGGTGAATTGGTGTTGAGATAAAACTACAGTGGTTTCCAAAGAGTGAAGTGTAAGATGAAGTGCATAGAAGGCACTATTTCGCGTTGGTGCCTTCTTGTTGTCCTGATTTCGTCCCACTCAATAAAATTGAAATTTCAGCATTTCCGTTGAAAGACTGATCCCATTATTCCTTGTCCTTGTTATCGAAATGCCAGTTCTGTTTGTACAAAACTATTTTGAAAAATACTGAACCTCGTATTACTTACAGCTGAATATTGACTAATTGTGAAAGACTTTACCGGCAATCGTTGCTTATATGATGATGTTTTGGGTTGTGAGGATGTAAGGCCGACGTTGATTACAAGTTAGACTCGACGTTTCGACAACAGTGTTATTGGTATTCTCAAGAGAGATTTTCTTTAGTTGATAGCTACTCAAATCACTGTCGATTGCTTGATATTTGACATTCGTTGTCGCAATAGGTATCCATGAGTTAGGGTTCTTACCTCTGATTGGACCATAGCGTTACATAACATCGAGTCGTTCATACCATTTTTATGTGGGTAAGGAGCTGATGCAATATTCTTGAGTACTCCAAGCTTTGTTTAGTTGTAGTCCTTTTCCATAGTATGGTGTAGGGTTTTTATTAATTACATTGTACTATTCTAAAAATACATATTATTCGATTTATATAAAGAATTCAGAACAAACTTTTCCCACTGTTTTTTATTTCCTTTCCTTTACTTCATCGAGTCGTTCATACCATTTTTATGTGGGTAAGGAGCTGATGCAATATTCTTGAGAACTCCAAGCTTTGTTTAGTTGTAGTCCTTTTCCATAGTATGGTGTAAGGTTTTTATTAATTACATTGTACTATTCTAAAAATATATATTATTCGATTTATATAAAGAATTCAGAACAAACTTTTCACACTGTTTTTTATTTCCTTTCCTTTACTTCATCGAGTCGTTCATACCATTTTTATGTGGGTAAGGAGCTGATGCAATATTCTTGAGAACTCCAAGCTTTGTTTAGTTGTAGTCCTTTTCCATAGTATGGTGTAGGGTTTTTATTAATTACATTGTACTATTCTAAAAATACATATTATTCGATTTATATAAAGAATTCAGAACAAACTTTTCCCACTGTTTTTTATTTCCTTTCCTTTACTTTGAAGTATGCTTTCCTATAACTCTATCCCAAGTTTGTCTTGGGCTGTTTCTTTTTTCCACTTTTGTAACTTTGACTGCCATACTCTTTTAACTGGTCTTGTATCATTCATTCTTTGTAGATGACCCCACCAGCTTAGTTATCCTTTTTCAACGAACTTGAGTGTTGATTCTATGTCCAGGTCTTTCTCATATTTTTGTATTTCTGAGTTTATCTTTCTTTGTGATTTCTTTAGATTGTCCCAGATACTTCATTTCTGCTGCTTGTACCAAGATTCACGTCCAAATGTCCATATTGATCGATATATTGTTTTGAACACATATTTTTTTTATTTATAGATGCCTGATTCATTGTTGTAGTACATGTTTATTGGTTTTTCTTTACTCTATTGATTCGATTCACTCTATTTTCCATTGATTTCTTTTTGCTGCTGTTACCATCTCTTTCACTGTTTTCCTTTTCTCCTTGTATATTTCATAATTATGATTTGTTCTATCATTTACATAAGTTTTCCACGATATATTTTTCAATTCTACTTGTTTCGTTTCATCTGTCCACTATACTGTTTGTTTTCTTGAATTAGTTTTTTCACATGTTTTTTTGGCCGTCTCGATATCCATTTCTTCAAAATTGTTCCATATTTCTTCTGTTACTATTTTCAGTTATCTCTATCATTAGAAAACTTTTCTGTTATCACATTTTTGTATCTCTCTGCTATTTCATTTTGTAGTTGTATGATTTCACCGATTCATATTCTATTTTCTATTACTCTTTCTATGTTTTGTTTATCATGTTTCTATTTTTTATTTTCTCTCCAATTTTGTAACCAGTAAATGATGGTCACAACTTCTTCTTTTCTACTTATACATAATCTATTTTATCATTACATATTATTACCCAATCGATATCGCGACAACAAAATGTCAAATGTCAAGAAATCGACAGTGAACTAAGTAGTTGTTAATTTCCAGAAATCTCTCTTTAGAATGCCAATCACTCGTGTCGGAGAAACGAAGAGTCTAACTCGTAATCAACGTCAGCCTACCAACCTAAAAAGTCATCATGTGAATATTGACTGATTTCGATTTTAGAAAACCGTTCAGCAAACTCGAGCTCCTTCGCATATTTCCACAGACTATACACATAATTCAGCAGTTTTACCAGCGAATGTACCGTGTATAGAGCAGGGTGGTGATAATTAGGCCTTTTCTGAAGACCTAAGCTCTCTTGCACCCTATTACACTCCAAGCCTGTCTTTTCATATAGGGTTAACCTCTTACCGTACCTCCCTTTGCATTTCGCTGTATACATACATATACGAATATAGAGCGGCTTCGCTAGCGGTAGAGTTTACTTATCGGAAAGGGATTTTGATTTTGCTCGACTGGGAAGTTGAAATAAATGATTGAAGTATCGAGTGATGTACTGGGTGTATTTTTAAAAACTATAACTCCGCCTGAAAAGAAAGTAGGAGTGTACAAGCATAAAACCGCTCTGATTATCCGCAAAAGTCTTTGAGCACTAATTATTCCAACATAACTTCCTCCTCCTTACAAGAAAGTGAATGAAAATTACTGATGTTTTCATTTTGGATGTGTCTTGAATTGAAGAAAACTTTATTTCTTCATAGCCAACAATTTATTTTGATATCTTTGAGGCAAAAAGGATGAGTTTTCAATGTAATGAAACCATATTTCGTCTGAGCTGTGAGTATAAGACGGAATATCCCAAAAAAACATGAGTTATCATAACAAAGGTCGTAAGAACTTTCATTGCAAATAACAATGAATGCTGATGGTAACAACAAAATATTCATTTACCATTCCAACGCTGAGTAATGTATAAAATGTTAATTTAATCCAATTTGAAGTTGTATCGGTTCTGCAGTTTTTTATGTGCCGGAAAGAGACTATTCAGAAAACAACAAACATCAAACGTATCCGTTTTAATGAGTTATTCAGCTTTTTTGACAGAAACAAACAGCATTTTGTTATTATCTTCTTCACGATTTGTAATTCGCATCGCTTAAAGTTTTGGAAATGATTTGCTTGCTAGTTGAATGATCCCAATTCATTATCATTAATCGTTCGAGAAGGTATAGTGAGCTCGCGAGCTACCATGATCTTTTTTGGAATATATTCAAGATGTCGTTGCAACGGGATTTGGATTAGGCTACAAAAATGGTCTCAACTTTAGCTAAAGTAACGAAAATATGATCCTCTTCATGAACTACGGAAACAGACTTCAAAATTTCTGACGAGTGTTACAGAGGAATATCTGGTAAAATAAGACTTAACATATTCTATGCTAGAACACAATCTTGTGGACCTGACAATCCCAAAATTGTCTTGTGGAATTGATGGCTGGATTGGAGAGGTATAAGAAGTATTATATTGGAAACATTTTGATTAAGTGGCGTCGAGATTTTGGTATGTTATAACATTCCTCCACGACCGAACATCAAAAACGGGGAGTGACACTTTCATCTAACTTTCCAGAGCGGATATGAAGAATCTCGCAAGTATCGACGCACTCCAAGGATTATATTTCAGGACGAATTATATTCAAGAAGGGGGCAATTTAACGAGTTTGGAGCCGAACCTGTCTGAATCTCACACCACGTCACTCGAGATAATGTGTGACGTCAGCACCGCATTCGAGACTAGTACCCTCTAGACAAAAATAGCAGAAACATCGAACAAGACTTGCGATGGATAGAGAGAAAGCTGCTAGGCTATATGAGAGTTTGGCGCGTAGCAAAAATTATCATGGAGAGTAGAAAATTTGCCGTTGACAGAGTTGCATTCCGAACAGTATCGGGGTGAGATTCATTATATAAAATTATAATTGACAAAATAAAATTAATTTCTTAGTTGTATTTTACCAATAAAAACAAATTAGTTGGAGTTGGGCGCATTTACATTATAATAATAAACGCTATTGACGTCAATGAAGCCGACAGTATAGGTAATATATAACCATAAAGAGTAGTCGAAGAACCTAATAATTTGTTAATAAACCTGAACCTCCAAGTATGATAAAAAATAAATAAAAAACAGATGGTTCTGAAACTCTATTTTGTACATTTTCGTGTAGAGTAAGTAGGTACATCATGAATAATGCCATAACTTGATGTCATAACTCATAATTATATTCAAAATGTTTATTTCATAGCCCATTATTTTTATTCAACTCGAAACGATCAGATATCCTTTCCACTTCGACATTACTTGCAACTACTCAACTGCAACTGACTTTGGCGGTTAAAGTGGATTGAAAAAGGTATATCCTCTTTCTCTACAAACATTGATTCATATGCATTTCCACTTCTCCCTGCAGAAAAATTAGCTACTTTCTATTACAGGAGAAATATCCATTGAATACTCTCATGGAATGGTTGAATGCAAAAACACCATCTTTCAGAATAGTTGAATCTTCTAGAGGGGGAGTTTTTTATTTTCATTTCTGCTTGGACCATCTCTCCACATATTTTCAAGTACTTACTTCGCATAAGGACATTGGATTACATCTGTCATCACATCAGTGCTAGGATATAGGCTAGACAACATTAGAGTAATTTTGTTCCATCAAATATACAATAATATTCGAAAAGCCTTATCTAGTGTTCCCGTAGCAATGAAGCCGTGATTTACAATAAGTCAGTTGCAGCGCCATCCGTGAGGGAAACAAAACAGCACTCCTTAGTAGCACATACTTACTCCGGGAAGAGTCAATGCAACAAATGAATCGAACAAAGTCCGAGAAATGTTTCTAAGGATAGTATCAAATAAATGAAAATAATTTCTTCTACAGTCGAAACTATTTTTCTCTTCACTTCCATAAAGCGGAAAAATGAGGCACATATCTGACAGAAAATAACTAAGTATCAGATATTTGCCAACCTTCTTCACAATATGTGAAAATGTATAGGGTATTTTCGATCATTTGTGGTTTCATCTAGAGTTTCACTGATTTTTTTCTATTTGTTGGTTCCGTCTATATTTGCACGACTGGCGTTTAAAATCACCAAAATTGTTGAAATTGTTATTTCTGTCAACCGGTTGCATCCTTACGAGCAACCCCCAGAAGTTTCCGAGAGACGTATGTCGACCCTTTCAACATGTGATGCCATGCACGGTTCGATTAGAATCCACGCTCCTCCGATGATTAGATTAAGAAGCGAACGCTTTACCAACAGGCCACAACGGCCCATATATTTACGGAGACTCTCACCTAGTTTGTTAAATATACTAGATATTGTATGATGGTCGTCGTCCTATTGAAAATACAGAGATATCTACATGAAAATAATCGAGGAAACCCTATATATATATATACTCACCATTGTTTTACCGGTAGTGCTATCTTTCTATTAAATCTGCTAAAAATTCCCTAAATGTAACTATACCTACTTTTTGATGAATTGTCAAACGATTTCAAGAACTTCCCCTGATTCTTTTCAAAAATCTTATTTGGTTTTTGCTTCAGTTTTTATACAAGATTACAGATTTAAAATATGATTAAATGAACATTATCCATGCATAACAATAAATTTTGTTGATTATGACTTGGATAAAAATAAAGTACTACCATTGCAAAAAGAAAAAAGAATATCTACCAGAGAGATTTTTTTTTGTCAAAATTTATATGAAAATTATATTATCGGATATATCAATGTGGACTTTTAGCAAAGTTTTTTTATCAAAAAATATTTTATAGTTAAACAAATCCAATACAAACGGTACTTTACAATTCCAATAAAATAAAGTAAATGTAGATGTTTCGAAATTTTGTTCGTAGTACGAAAAGCTTAGTAATCATTGAAGTAGGTATAAGAGAAACCTGACTTTTCTAATGATTTTGTCCATTCTTTTATTGGCAGAGTCTGTTCCTTCTTGCGAATTTGGAGGCACTAAAGTTCACACATTATGTGGAACACTTTCTCTGGCAATCTCGCAGTGGGAATTGTCTTCAAATTGACCCATTTTTATATAGGTTCATCTGCAAAACAACATACCTAGCGAGAATCCCTATAATGATCCTAGGCTGGATTCTTCATAGAGTCAGCTAATAGTATGGTAGAGTAATATATTTTCCAGTATTTTTTATGTTTTACTGGAATCATAAGTAAGTTCGATAACCTCCTCACCATCAGATTCAATTAGATGAGAGTGAGGGGCTTCTATGCTACGAGCATCTATACACAACGACCATTCCAGATCTATTAGGTATTCCTCTAGAATTCGTTGAGAGATATTTATCAAGCTTAACTTCATCACAAGAGTCCATAGGTTCGTTATATGATTTTTCTACTCCCGTTTAGCAAGCTCTCGTAGTGGTAGAGTATGTGTATATATCTATCGTTGTTACATCTAATTCCTGACAGATCTTGTATGGCAGTTCTTCTGCCAGACCGATTGTCTAACTAATATTCCAATTGTACTCCTTCTCTGTCATTGCATGGATAAACTCTTTGGTCTGTCGCAACCTTGGCGGGCAGTATGTTCCGACTGCCTAAATCTTCCAGTTGTCAATTTGCATTGAACTGACTATCTATTGCCGCTTGACTGGCCGAATAAATGAAAGTGTTTTTTTAAATTATTCTCTAAAGACTGTATTTCAATGATTTCCGCATCAAATACCATCGCATATTTTAGTGCAACTATTGTCATTGATTTGTCTCTATAGATAATGGTCCCTGAACCTTCTTCGGTTTTATAGTCATCCATATAAACAGAATCCCTGTCAGTCATACTTGTCTTAAAATTTTTCTTGAAGCTATATGTTTGGTCATAATAGAGTTGTCCTCTGGACAATCTGATCACAAGTGGTTAATGGTTCTCATGGTTTCGGTGAATAGCTTGTTTTTCAAACTTGATTCGGATTTGGATTCAATCCCCAAATAAAAAAAATTCATTTTTAAGAAACCTTTTCACAATAAGGTACTTACCTATATCAAAAACAAATTATTTCAAAACACTTTGGAAATACTTCCACAAAATTTATGAGGTGCACTTCCACTGATGCAGAGATATGGAAAGGACGAATGAACTTTTTTTTTCTTTTTTTGATGAACACATTATTGATGTACGATGGCCGGCACAGTTCCCAGATCTCAGCCCTTTAAAGTAGTTTTGGGAGCACACATTACCCATTGAATAGTTGGACATCGTTTCCAGACGTAACAGAGTTTTTTTTGAATTACCAATTACCTATGTCACCATTTTTATTTCATGTTGAAAATATACTTATTGACATTGTGATATTGCTATTTTCTTTTAGTGAACTGCAAATTAACCATATTTGACGTAATGAATAAATAAAAATTAACTTTAGAAGCAACTTTACGACAGCCAGTGTTTATTTCAATAAGTAGTTGATATGAGATAATTTTTTAATATTTTCAGATCATATGGCTTACATTTTCTCAACCGTACCTATAGGTATTTTAAGTAACATTGCAAATCTTTAACATAATTGAAATAAGTGAAAAATCGTCTTGGATCGAATTAATTAACATGTCAGTTGGATTCTTTCACAATATTTATTTTGCGTGTTCATTCACAGAAAGAAACGGATCAATTCAATTAGTTGAAATCAAAACTGATCAAAAAATTATTATATGCATAAAAACTTCAGTATTTTTGAACAAATAATACGTTGTAAAATTCAAATAGTTGTATATGGCCTGGAATTAACTTTTTTATTGACTATTTATTTCACGAGACCATGCAAGCCAAGTTAGACCTTTTCGAAACACAATAAGTACCCACCTTATTTATATCTGTATACGAAACTCAATTAATTTATTTCTCTCTGTATTTGAAATACAAAGAATGAATTATTTTTTTCCAAATAATGCTGTAGATGAGGAACATTTTATTTTTCGTAATTTCAGATACCGGGAGACACGATATTTCGAAACTGAAACCAAAATTATCAACAAAATATTTTATATTCCTGGTAGGTAACTATGACTTTCAGATATACGGATGAAAGTGATGGTGGTCAAATATGTTATAACTGTTGATTGAAAAAAGTTTGTTTTTCCATAGTCTGAAAATAAAGTGTTAATTCACAATGTACACTTGTACAGATTACTTTGAATAAGCACTTTTTATTTTCAGACTGTGGATGGTTAACATTCCCAAAAAGTTATGTCGAAAAATGTTATATAAGTAACTGATAAATATAATTTGAAATACCTAGCCCATAAACTGGATAATAAATTAAGTTGTTTTCGTTCTTCATTCAATCTTGTTACAAGAGGAAAACAGTTTATTTGATCGAAGAAAATTATTCGATGTACAGTATATAATTTGAATGAAATGAAAAAGAATATCAGCTTTTAATTAGCAAGAATATCATCCGTCGGTAAGAATAAACGCAACCTACATCGCTTCAGGGTGAATGATACGCATACTCGCATGAAAGCAATCACACCAGTAACACATATTA
Source organism: Chrysolina americana (assembly GCA_958502065.1). NCBI lineage: Eukaryota > Metazoa > Arthropoda > Insecta > Coleoptera > Chrysomelidae > Chrysolina > Chrysolina americana. Next base: position 34,764,511 of record OY293410.1, on the reverse strand, counting down.
ATTAATATCAAATACCTCTGCATGTTGAATTGTATGTGCGATATGAAGTACCTAATAACATATGGTCAATCTACAAATCGACAATGCAACTTTGCACCGATAAGATGAAAGGAATATTGAAAAACATGCGTTTTATTGCAGTTACTGAATATTTCAGTACAGCCAATGCAGATGAATATATAATAATCGAAAAATCAGCTTTTAAATATTTTATACAACCATATAGTTTTAATGAAAGGGCCTTTGTATGCCTTTTGTTATTTCATTGCGATATTGTTTATTCAGAACTTATTTCAAATTTCTGCGTGTAGATTTATTTTCAATCCTACCTATAATATTTCCACGGTGGTAGGAGGAATAAAAATAATGTTTATTTAAATAATACTGGTAATAATTCAAACCACTAAAGTATATTTGGGATAGATGAGTAGTTAAATTTTTTTAAATTTGTTTGTTTATTATATCTCACATAGGTATCTTTTCCTGGGATTGCATTTAAAAAATACTGATGTTAAGTTTGATGAATGAAAATACTGATGAGCATGAAGCTTTGATTGCATAGAAACATGTAACTATGAACTTTGCATGAATGAGTATTCAGATCCGCAGATAGATTCTTCATTTGACTTTATAATCTTGCCGTATTTCAATAAATGCATCCATACTAGTCAAAGATATAAAATATCAGCTTGTAATGAACATTGTAGTGACAAAACGATCTGCATAAACATGTTTGAATAAGTAGGTACACTCTTGGTTTATTGCCGCCTGATTATGAGTCATTTTAATGGGACTGCTACATGAAATCGGCGATATATTTCTATGCGTGCCATTATTTTTCCATTATGTTACAAATACAGTGCAATTTAAAAAGACCTTGCCAATAGTTCTCGTCATTGTCATCACTATATTTTGTGGAAAATAAATATGTTTCTTTCTAATGGGTCGAGTGCAGAATTCATCAGCTATTTATGATCGAATATTCAGAATTATTTTCTTATTTTAGTGAATATTTGTATTTTCAATAATTTTCATTAAATGGAACCTTTGGCTTGCAATTTTATTAAATCTGTAGTCATTTATATTGCTAACTAAAACTTAACCGATGGAACACATTGAAATTGCTTCAATGTTTCTCAGTACGCAGATGGAAATTGGTCAAAAATAGCTTGTACATATACAATATATACATACATTACTGATTTAGACATACACATGACATCAAACGCGTAGTATAACCATTGTAAATTTTTCCGAAATTTATTTATCCAGCATCTAATTAGCTAACCAAATTTCTTTTGGTGGATGAAAACAAGGACAATAAAGAGTTTTCCATATCTTCAGTAAATGATAATTTCTCAAAATGTATATTTTACTACATATTTCATGCAGTCAATTCGGACTCCAATCATCAAGTTGACTGTCATTGTACACATTATTACACACATTACACACATTATTATACAAGTATTTTGAACGATTTTAGTTCAGATTTTCGAGATGTCACTCAGTTTGAGTAGAGAACAAAATTTTCAATGAAAGAATATCCAGGAATTAGGCAGTATCATCATATTAGTAGCATTTCTGCGTCGTATTTTCTGCACCATTACTTCTCTAAGGGCCGGTTTTTCAATGTACGTTAACTTCGAGCTAAATTTAACTCATGGTTAGAATGTGAGTCGATTCCCTCATTCAGCAAATGTCACATTCATCCCAACCACGAGTCAAATTTAACCGGGAGTCAAAGTACGCTAACACGACATTGATAAACTGGCCCTGAGGAGGCTGAAGTCGCACCTTCGCCAAAAAAGAAAACTACCAAAGATAAAATCTCTTACCTGCCACTTTTAGTGATCACCATCTCAGTCCCCAACTTATGAAACTTTTCCCACAAGTCTTTCCCCTCTAAAGTCACTTTAGGATCGTCAACTACACCATCTTCTTCAGGTTGTATCGCCCTAAGAGGCCTCATCATGGCGGGATGATGATTGTTATGGGCAGCAACCGCGGCCAAAACGACATCTTCAGCTGTGGTGTAAGGATGGCCGGTCAACGCATGGTGAGGATGAGGATGATTTATTTTTGGTATAAGAGTTCCCGGGTAGCACCCATGATGATTTTGCTGCGCGCCGAAAGCTGCCAAAGCTGCCGTCGGAAAGAAAGAGTGCCCTCCCGGAGACCCTGAGGAGTTTGCGTTGTTATTAGCCGCTGTGAGCAGCGAAGAAACGCTAAAATCTGTCTGTCTGGGAAGCTGCAGGAACGGATGGTAGGCCATAGTACTTTTTCCCTTGTCTAGAACGGTGTCTATTCCTGTTTCGTAACGCATTTGTTTGGCTGGAGAGCGGTAGAATCCGACAGATTCTTCCACCGCTTCAAATGAATCATAAATAGTTGATTTTGAAGATGATGCAAAATTGGAGCATAGTCTACTGAATTTACAAGCGCGATGTCATGATTCTAACACTTTTTCACTTGTTCTCACAGCACTACCGGTCCACTATTTGGCAGTTAGTTGACAGTCCACGCACTAGATTCAGCCTCGCGACGGAGAGTCCAAATCCCAGAGAAATTAGGGTTAAGAGTGAGTGTGAACCGTAACACCTCTATACCGATGAAAAGACAGTACAGGACTATAGAGCGAACCCCACAACGGCAACACTTGGCTGTGTTAATGATGGTAACGCCACGCTATTGGCGGACGGGTGTCAGTGTTGGCGTTTAGGCCAATCGCAGGGCGACATTTCCCCCTCCACTTTCACACTTCTGGTGGGCAGGAGTTTCTCGGTTATGCCTACGGAGGTGTGGCTGTGGCTTTTTCAGACGCCACCACGGTTGTCGGGTCTTTTTTGTTTTGTCGTTTGTCGTTCAGGGGACATTTTCCGCGGGTGATGATTTTCTTGGTATTTCTGAACTGCTGAGTTTGGAAGCTTTGAAGGCGAGTGACTGCAAAAAAATACAACGTTTATCATTTTCGAATTTAAAATGTTTCATGAATAACAAAGAAAACAACAAACGACAGACCCAAAGAAAATTTTGTCCTCATTTTGATACATTAATATTTGAGTAACTGATGGGCGATTTCATAATGAACTTAGAGTAGAATTTAGTTTAAATAGTTGTTAGACTATGACAAGCTGTCAATTGCAACTCAACACGGTGGTCACAGTCTAACATCTATTCAAACTAAATAATAGGTACTTAAAGTTTATTATGAGATCGGGCCTGAGCTCAATTAATAATATTTAATTTGTTTTAAATCTCAAAAGTTCCACATACAGCTGTATGAAATTCTGTATCATTACCAAAAAAAAAGCACATCACCATTTTTAATTGAATTCTGTTTCTAATATTTGGTGTAGGTACCCAACATCCCAGTAGATGTAAAAATGCTGATTTCCAGATATATTGCTTGATTCATCAGTAGTTCTTGAATTTGATTGGATGAACCTACCATCTATATATGAAATAATTTTCTAAGTACTTGAAGATAAAATTATTTGTAGTTTTTCAAGATTGATAAAAATTATATTTGCCGCATTAAATATCAGCTTTGAATTATTTGATCAATGATCTTTATAACAACAATATTTCAAAACTATTTCTATAAATAGAACAATTTCGTCATTAAAAATCATTCGTTAGTATATGAATTATTGGTAAAATAGAATGTATCGCCAAAAATAGAAATAGGAACTATCCAAAGTCATTTAAATTTAAACCAATGAAATTTTATTCAATTGAAGGAATATAAGAAATATAAGGAATATTACCTACTTATTTTGATTGTAGTTTAATCTTTATTTTCAATACCTATCATCAAGAAATTGCACAATAAGAGCAAGAAAATATATTGAAGATATTCTAATATAGAACTTTAAAATACCTATCCTTTCATCAGTAACATTGATATTATAAAACATTTCATTTTGATGATATTATAAAAAGTAACATGGAAAGTTATATGTAGGCATTTGTCGTGCGACGGAGAAAATCATGAATCGTTCGCATGGGTGATTTTATTCAATTTAAATTAAATGGGAGGATATACTCAGTAATGAGTCCATTCTAAAATGTTTCCAATATCTGTTTAACGCTGTAACTATCATTTTCCTCAATATTTCCAGTAATCGTATGAATTAGAAAATTATTTATTCCGATCATCTATAATTAGTGGGTGTAGGTATAGGTACCTACTTGATGTTAAGTATAGTATGAAATTACACTTTATGAATTGAATTTTCCTTTTTTTTTGAGTACTTAGGTATATACAAATAAATGATTTTGTATGCTGGGGTTTAATATCACCATGAGCTTTGTGAAGCTGAATGTAAAATTATATTAAAATACTTTCTATAAAATGATGAGGGCCTGAATGGCAAATGTATCAGTTTTCAATTGAAATGCAGAAGGAACGAAGCTGTCAAACCACACTTAATTAAATAGCTTTCCTGTGAGATTATTCATTTCATGAGAGATATAATCTTATGAACATTAAATATTCACCTTGAAATAGGTATTAGGTTTGTGGAAATGATGAATCATTCAGATATGCTACACACCATCAAAATATAGAGGACACGCGAAAGTTTTAATTTGAATGCGTTCAAATGAACACATAGGTACCTATTGCTTCTTGAAAACTGCGGTTTAATTTTGACCAAACTGAATCATCCAAGGATCACTAGGAGGATTAGATGCATTCATACATGGATTGATTGATGTGCATTTTTGAAAGCGCATATCATCAATAAGGCAGATGATGAAAACTTCGCTCGAGTCAGTAAAAAAAAGGTCATCATATTTATATAAGGTATTGAATAGAAAAACTAGTCGCTTCAGCTAAGGACAAAATTCAAGTCCATGGTTTTATCTATGGTGAGGTGTTTTGATTTCAAAATAGAATCAATCTTCATTTTCTACCTCTAGTAACAAATTAGTATCATTTATCATATCATTTGCGATGGATTCAATTCAAATAACAACTATAATAATTCGAACGATTTTGTCAATGTACAATTATTAGATTTCATACGTATATTAATTTACCACTTTGTTTGGATTTATATTTTTTGTTGAGTGATTCATCTAATTTTTCTCGTAACAAAATAATAACAAAATGATTTTTTCTATATAAAACTATTTTCATGTTTCTATGTATTGTGGACAAAGACCTGAATTGTTCATTAAGGATTAATCAAATTATTCCCTACTTTAATTGAACATCATTCGGACACTTTTTTTCTTTTATTCAAGTCGGTTATTCAATATTTACCTATCAATATATAAAGGGTAGTCATAATGAGTAATCTTTGCTGAAGCGAATTCACAATGAGTCTTTTAAAGTAGTCAGTCATTTTGAACCATTCTGATTACTTATGTATTGTATTCCGTCGTTCACTCTTCTCCAAATTTATACTCAGATGTTCTTATGTGTCAACATTTAAAGATTCCTAACATACTTATTCAACACAGCGAAACAAATAAAAATATTCTTATTCAATATACTCAATTGTACAGATTGAAAATTGTATAAATGCTCCAACGAAGCTCCTATACTTATTGATGGAAATATTACGAGAACATTTCGTTTTGTAAATTCATTCTGACATTTATGAGTAACTTCCAGTCGTAATCGCAAATAATCATCACTTACTTGCGGATTTCCTGCATACTTCATTTATAGAATTATTTCTTCAATCGCGCAATTCATAAAAATTTTACTATTTATAATTTATTCTGTTCTCATCATTCGGACACTTTTTTTCTTTTATTCAAGCCGGTTATTCAATATTTACCTATCAATATATAAAGGGTAGTCATAATGAGCAATCTTTGCTGAAGCGAATTCACAATGAGTCTTTTAAAGTAGTCAGTCATTTTGAACCATTCTGATTACTTATGTATTGTATTCCGTCGTTCACTCTTCTCCAAATTTATACTCAGATGTTCTTATGTGTCAACATTTAAAGATTCCTAACATACTTATTCAACACAGCGAAACAAATAAAAAATATTCTTATTCAATATACTCAATTGTACAGATTGAAAATTGTATAAATGCTCCAACGAAGCTCCTATACTTATTGATGGAAATATTACGAGAACATTTCGTTTTGTAAATTCATTCTGACATTTATGAGTAACTTCCAGTCGTAATCGCAAATAATCATCACTTACTTGCGGATTTCCTGCATACTGCATTTATAGAATTATTTCTTCAATCGCGCAATTCATAAAAATTTTACTATTTATAATTTATTCTGTTCTCACATTGCAATAAGTATCATTGAGACTACCTCCGCCGTGGTGCGAGTTGTGACTGACTGCCAGAGTGCCAGAACGGCCGAAAATACAAATAGGATGCGCGCAAACTACTAGTTCAACATTCGAGCTTGCGCCTTTCAAATGAATGTAGTCGAATATTTACCAATTAAATATTTGTTTTTCCGTTTTTGAGGTATTACTTTTGAACAGAGTGAATGTGGATCGAGTCAACGCTAATTTTCAGTTGATGGAAGCGAACACAGGAGAAAATAAATAAGGAATTTCTATATAAAATGTTTCGAGTTGATGAAAAAACTACTTCAGAGTTGTTCGATAAATTCGTGCAATTTTGAAAAGTACACAGAGAAAAAAATATTGGGTTTTTATAAAAGGAAAGATCGCAAACTTTCAGCTTAGACTACATTTGATCACGAAACACATTCTAATAATTAATCTATTGATACATCTAAAAGTTGATATACTGTGCAAGTCAAATACTGTCGAGTTCTGAACGTTACTGCTTTTAATATGCACAGACACCATATTCATTATCCTCCAAGAAGATAGAATAAAGTAAAATTCTGGAAATTATTTCAACAAAATTTATGCTCAACTTGCTTGGGATCGCATGTTGAAAAATAAGGCCCTCGTCATACCTAGTTCGCATACTCAGGTCTCTCGTAGATTTCTGGGGGTTTCTTGTTGTAAGATGACAAGGAAAACAGCTGAATATGGATATGAGAAAAATAAAATAATTTTATGGATCTAATATAATTACTAAGGTATAATTTTTTGTCCTATTTTGAATGGAAAAAAAAACAACCACTAACTATATTATATGTTTCTCCTCTGCAGAGCTTCAGAAAGCTGTTTTGATTAATATATGCTAGTTGTTACAGGAACTTTGGCAGGTGTCGGGCTGGGGTGATTCAGCAGTCGTGGAGGGCTGTTGGATTATATTCTGTTCGATGGTTGCCAGCGGGACTCCTTTAGCTTAGGACATTTATGACAAGCTGGATTATAATCAATCCATTTGATTTGATGAAATCAAAAAGATTTCTTAATTCAAGTAAAAATATGTATTTACTTTAGATTACTAGAAGTGAATAAATATTCTTCCATTTCAAAAGAAATATTTTCGGAAAGAGAAAATTATATTTCTTGGATACACAATCTTATTAAATCGCCCCATTTTCTTTATTCAAGAAAATATTATTGACGTGATAAATAGTTATTTGTTTTACTAGGCATAAAAGCACAAGATTTAATGCCGCGGCTGGTGTTTCATAGCCGAGCTTAATGAAACGCAATTTAAATATGAAAAAGTCGATTTTGCGTGGAATTGGAACTAATTTGAAGAAAAAATTATATGTTTCACACGGCTACGCTCGGCTATGAAACACCAGCCGCGGCATTAAATCTTGTGCTTTTATGCCTAGTAAAACAAATAACTATTATTCATGTGAAAAAATGTTCATACTTGGATTAATAATAATTGAAATCGTTGATTCAAGAAACGTTTTCTTAATCTGATAAAATATTAATAGAATATCCTTGAATCAAGTAAATTTCTACACTTTTTTCTTCCCCTTATTACAGCCACAGTAACCTTGCTTCCGTTATTATATGACACTACAACGGTTGCCGACTTGCGCAGTCTTCCGGTCTCATCAGGTTTAAGGGAGTAGAAGTGATTGTGACTTCGTGATGAATGTAAAAAAAATTCATTTCTTTAGGTTTATTAGGAATTGTTTAAGTTTATTTTTTATTCAATGTAAATGTTTGTGATCATTGAATATATTTTTGAATTGAGATATTTTTTTTTAGTGAACTAAGTAAGACATAATAATAAACCTGGTTGACTTCGAATTATTTCTGAGGCTGTAAAATAATAATTACCAAAAAAGTCACCACGGAACTAGATTACATGAATTTTTGGTTATCACAAGTGTATCTACCTACAAGAAGTAAAACATAACTTAGTGAGTGAACTATTTAAAACGAAATACCTCAAATGTAAAATAAACCGATTTATTACATATGAAGCAATCAAGCGAATTAAATATTACTCAAACCAAGTATTTCTATTTCAAATAAATCGAGATATCTACTATATTCAAACATTCCTTTTTTTTCTATGCACGTTAGCTCTTGTCTTGTAAACACGATATCTTCAAAAGAAGCCATTTCCTGTTGTTGACTCCTTCCGTTATTGACTTCGCAACTATACTAAGTGTTGCACATATTTATTTTGGATTTAGCTACACTATACTGACGATGTTCAACATTTTGAAACACGGTTGCTCTACAATTTTTTTCTGTGTATACATATTATCAAATCGTCTTGAATGTTATCTTGTGAATCATAATTTTGTTAATGAGACTATTTTTAGAATGTTATCGGTTGTATTACAAAAACTTCTTAACAGTTTATTGGCAAGAAAATTATCAGTTTTTCACAGACCACAGATAACCACCTATTTATACTGCAATAAAATAATTATTTTCAGTGTACTTCATCTTGTTTGACAAACATATCAATTGATTAAATGTCAGATATAAATATTAAAAAAAGGGCCAAGATGTATCAATATATATAAAACTATACATAATGTTGATTGCATTAACCCGAGGAAAAAAAATATATGCGACATTAATTGATGAATCTATAAACTGTTTCTTTAAGCCTATATGATGGCGATAAATCTTCTCCAACTCAACGATTATAATTGTATTGATAATATTGATTGAGAAATATACCTATTGTAGACTCTCATTGAGAAATAAATCTAATCTAATATTCAGCCCTATGCTGTATCACTTCTGTTAAAAATAACCTCACCATTATTCGCCATTTCCGTTATGTTTCTATTACCAATCAATAGCAAAATAACGGAAATAGCGAATAACGGTGACGTTATTTTCAACGGACGTGATACAGCATAGGGCTGATTATCTAATTATCAAAAAGATCTGTAATATTCACATATATGCATCAATTTGTTGTATTTTTTCTAGGTAGAAAGAAAAGATTAACGCATGATGAAAAGACATTGGTAATAGTAGTGATAGGATCATTATCATTATTTTTGTGTTATAATCTTTTCGTCTCCGTAGATGAAGGGAACTACTGAACCAGTCAATTTAATTGAAAGAAGAATACTTACGGATTTTTTTAATATATCACTTGGTGGAAAACGAAACTACACATATTTTAGTAAATGAGCATACAATGTATAACAAAAGTTCCCTAGGACAACATTATAATTTGGTCCATTATAGTAAATTCAGATATTATATCTATAATGAAAATTGAACGGAAATTTCTGAAGCCGACCCTAACTCATTTCCTCAAGAATTATTATATTTTAGCGAGCTTAGATAAAATTTCACATCATGTTTTTCCAAAAAGTCGTCTCTTTCGTATCCAATAATGTCATCCCGACACGAATATCATGTAGGTATTCAATTCCTCGTTGCCACCATAATGGAATTCTGAAGTGAAGCCTCAAAAATTAACTAACATCAAAATAGACCAATGTTCGAACTCATGCAGTTGTGTACTCCTTTTTTTATGGAGCATATAGTGGTTGTTCATGGTATAGATAAATGACGCCATATTGTGTCTCGACATAATTGTTTCAGTCATGTTTGATAAAAAGTAACACCAACACCTGAATTCAACACACGTGTTAGATAAAACGAAGTAAGTGAAGGCAATTATATTAAATAAGTGGATTTGATTTCGATTTCAAAGTAATGTGCGATTGGATTTCTTCGTTAGATATTTTCAGAACAATTATCAAGAGGTGATTATTTGTTATTGTGATCTTGTACGTAAGTAATTCGACAGTTTTAAGATCCTATGTATATACTATCAGAGGGTCGAGAAGAGCTTCAAGATAGAGTGTGGATATTTATGTTCCAAAAGGTGTAAAGGGTCAGTCACTATCTTTTTCGATAATTATATCACTGGATAAAATTTAAAACTAATGTCGTTTCCATAATAATTTTTCATGCATGGATTTTTATTATTGGTCATGGATGATTTATTTCGAAATGAACCTCTTTGTCATAAGAATGCTGAGCTACCATTTGTCAACAATACTTTTCATGCCTGTTAATACGTCTTGATAAACAACGAGCCATAAATATATATTTATAGATATAACGAAACAAGTGTCATCACAAAACGATGGTGCATATCCACATATGAATTTATTATGGTAGGTATATAAACAATTTTTCTGGATTGAGCCAAACCAAATATCTTAAGCAACATGTATATGATAAGGAGATTAGGAGTATTCCATCATTTAATTTGGAGATATGAGAGAATTTTAATATAATTTATAGAATTGAGCAATTTCGTCAGATATTCGTTGAAATATTTGAAAACAGAAATATCCTTCTGCCTTCAACAATAAATTAGTTAGACCTGGGGTAACAGTAACAATATTGGCTCCAGGCCAAACAAATATCGACATAGAAAAGAGGAGAGAAAACGGATCAAACCTAGATATACTTTTTGGACTTCGTATATAGGCCCTACCCAAACCACTCTGTAAAATGTTAGTTCTTAATATGATAGTTCTTAGTTTATTGATACATTCTTTATCATTGAAACCGCAACCCATCGCAAGACATCAATGATCCCAACATGGCAAATGAAAGATACCCAATAATCATTCAGCATCTACCCAGAGTCGTAACTTGGTAAATGGTGCCTGTATACAACATGTGGGATTTTTCAAAAGTTGAGCCTCAGATAACACTAATATTATTCAGATCAAAAGGTAGTTTCGCATAGATATAGTGAAATTTCGGTACTTTCAGATAACTATTTATTTTCTGTTCAAAACAAAAACCGAAGTATATTACAATAAAATAAATGAATGAATATTCTCACAACACCAATGACAAAACAAGTCTCAATAATTGAGGAATTTCCTGAAAAAGTTGAAAAAAAAACAGATTAATATACCGAAGAATTTTACTTATGGTAAAAATAAAACAAATGCTTTTAATAGTCCCCCCTGTTAACTTTTGAATGGTTTGATGTATAAACATAAAAAAATCCGTTTGGAGGGTTTCACCGATACTACTTTTTGAAATAAAGCTTATTGTGATTGCTATTTATGGCGCGGGAGGACACATCAACTAAAAAAATTTAAATGGCATAGGGGGTCATGTGTCACATCGTTGAAATTATAATTCAATTGTATTTTTTAACCATCTAAATTTTTAAGATTTTTGTTTTTACGTTTTTTCCCAATATGCATTTGAAATGCCAGAATAAGTGCAGATCTGCCGAATCTGAATCCCTTTTCTCACCTGACCACGATAACTTTGGAATGGTTTGATGTGAAATAACGGGATAGAATTTTTTTTGAATACAACGAAATTCAAAACATTTTTAGATGGTTGAAAAGAGAATTGAATTATCTTTTCAACAATGTGACACATGACCCCCCCATGCCATTTGAATTTTTTTGTTGATGTGCCTCCCCGCGCCATCTATCGAGCAATCAAAATGTGCTTTATTTAAAAAAGTGGTATCAGTGAAACCCTCCAAATGTTTTTTTTTATGTTTGTACGTCAATCAAAAGTTAACAGGGGGGACTATTAAAAGCCGCCCTGTATAATGAGTAAATATAAAACATACATAATCATCTTCATAGTTAGGTACTCAGATAATATAACTAATCAGAAAAATACAGGAACTATTTCCATAGTAAGTACTTAGGTTATAAAACTGAAGATGTACTTTTTTGATAAGCCAAATTGAAGAACTAAAATTTTCTTGAACTGTAGATTGAGTTTCCTAAATAATATTTAGCAAAAAGCACTAGTAATAGAAATACAGAGAAATATTCGTATAGCTACACTGATATCCAGATAAATTTTGTCAAAAATAGTTTTTATATGGATAATTTGGGGAGTTTCAATATGATTAAATTTTTCTACAAGAGCTAATGCTTGGAATTCAAAACTCTATAGTGCCGTAATGCAAATTTGGGCAACCGTATCGGTGTTAAAATCATCTATTATTTTATACAATATTCAATATGAAAATAGGGATTTCATAAGAATATTACAGTCATTCTGTAAATAAAATGATTCCTATTTTAATTTTGAATATATCACTAGCGCACCCAGTATTTTTCCTAGGAGGAGTCTCATGGAAGCATACCGTTATGTATTTATTGGTACTTATGTTGATGATACATTAACATCAGCGCCATCCTGAGCAGTCAGAGCCATCCTAAGCAGGAACTTCTTTCCAGAATTGACACCAGGGGCCGTGCGATATCAATGTTATATCTCTCTCCAATGCTCGGTGTTTGTATCGCTCTATGTCACTTCAAACGCATGAAAATGATTTCGCATGAACTCAGTCATACGGTATTCGCCTCGAAAAAAGCAAAAAAAAAGCAAAAAAAAAAGCAAATGAGCGCCCATCGAGACCAAAACAGTCATTATATGAATATAAATGAAAATGAAAAAAAAAATCACGTGGAGGAATTGAATCCTGCTGTACATTACAATAAAATCATTTATTATTAATATTAAAATTAGTTTGGAATTAAAATCGAGAATAAGTTTTTGGTATGAAAATGAAATAAAAAAAATCATGTGGAGGAATTGAATCCTGCTGTACATTACAATAAAATCATTTATTATTATTATTATTAAAATTAGTTTGGAATTTAAATCGAGAATAAGTTTTTGGTATAGTGGACGGGAATATAAAAATTAAAACTGAATTGAAAACATATGGGTCAACCGGGATTCGAACCTGGGATCTCTAGGATTCCTGCCAAGCGCTGTTGCCAGCTGATACACCAATGAAATTTCACGGTGTGTACTTGCGAGAATGTTTCCATCTTAAAAAAATCAACCATACGCGAATCGCTGGATTTTGAAATATGATCAATTGCGTATACGTCTAATGCGCTTCTCCGGAATCCAAAAAATTATACCGGAGTCGAATCCCAGTTGATCCAATTTATGAAAATAAAGCATCCTATCACTTGTTCAAGTACTTCATTCGAACATTGTCGAGCTTCCGTCACTGAAATGGGATGAGTCTTTTTCTGTGGATTATGTTTTAATAATGTTCTTCGTCTTCACCTGATACCTAATAATTATGGAAGTTTAGTCGGCATCCCTTGCTCTCACTCCTTTTGAAACTTGCTCGTTGTGGAGCAACCGGGTGAGATAAAAAAAAATATGTACCTGAAATATTGTGTGGTACAACCGTTCACTTTATCAGTTCAGAAAATATGTGATTGAAAATATAATATTGATCTGTTTTGAACAATAGGTATATAAGTTTCCACGATACTTTGTATTGTTCAAACTTTCAAGAAAGTTTAATGTTCGCGACAAAATGTTTTGTCAAAAACAGTAGATTTTGAGAGAATATAATATTCGAATGAAATGTTCCAAAATTGTTGCAGGCTCCAACCAGGTAATAACCAGCAAATAAATAGATACTTATCTTCATCGATAAACAATATAAAATCTCGGAAAAATTCAACAGGAGGTGGCTTGACATTGTAAAAAAAAATTATTTGCATAAAATGTCTGATCAATGAGTCGTTTAAAAACTTACATGCCAACCCACATCAACATACACAATAGAGAAGTGAAAATCCCATTATTTTGTTAACTAAATACCCCTATAAGTATTTATAAATAGTATGAGTTGCCATTAACAGGTGAGATTTTTTATTACGATAAAATGTATTCAACGTTTTAGGTTCGATTCCAATCATAAGATACACTGGGAAAAAAGATAGTTTGTTCCTAATGAATTGACCACATTAAATTAGACATGCAACTAAGTTAACTGCAAATAAAAGGTGAAACATAAGAAGGAAATTGTACATCTTGAATTAACTACTTTACAACCAACTTAACTAGCTAACAACTGAATTAAAGTGCTATGGATGAAGTTTCATACGCTATTGATGAGAAGAGTCCCACAGTCCCGCGCAAAGTTAGCACTTAGAACACCATCGTCTTTATTTGAATAGAATGGTCGGAATGTATTGTTTTCCAGCGCAACCCATTCCCTAGAAGGAGGAACCTAGAGAGGGAATAAAGTATCTTGGAATTTTCATAGAATTCAAGCTCAGTCGAATCCAAAATAATGAAAGAATCATCAGCGGCAACTGGGATGAATCTAAAGGCAACATTTTTTGTGCACTCTTTGATAATACGCTAACCGAATACTAAAAATTTCAGCAGTATATATAATGTCAACCATATATATATAGATGTCCAACATGCAAATGAGGAGAACTATGAGATCAACCATCATCTCCGCGCAATTAGCTACTGTTCATATTGTTTTTTTTATCGTCAGAAATTTACACGTTTAGAAAAACTATATGACTTTTTTGATCTCTATTTTACCGTCAAAGATTGGATAACAACAACCAGAATTCCAACAGCAACACTCTCCAAGTGAGAGAAAGTGAGAAATCGTTTCTTCGCTATCTTCAATCTTCATCCTGCAAAGCTTTGATACAGGCCCTCGAAAAATTCCATACTGTGTCTTGACGTCTGCCACTCTCACTCTCCCACCAGAAACGTGAATAATGTTCTCAACTTTTCCCATTCTCCATAGGTTTCTAGATGCAGTATCATCCACGATAATAACCATGTAATTGTTGGCTAGTGATTTTGATTCATTTCGCATCATGTTTAATCGAACACGTGTTTATCTGGTTTATATAGTATGATGGCCAAGCCGTCAGTATGTTCTATTGAGTTTATTTAGAAGCTCTTATTTTCTGATACTGGTTCCCTCTTTCTCCACCAACATGTATGTGAAAACGACCCTGATCGTCTAGTGTCTCTTCGATCCTCTTTCATCAGCAAGTTGAATGGATTCTGTGCCTTCTAATTGGTGAGGTTTGGTAAGGTTAGGTTAGCTTAGGCTAGGTTAGATTAGGTTTAGGTGATTAACTCAAAGAGGAACTCTCAACAAGAGAATGAAGAGAGAGAACAAGACAGACGCAATATCTAGCAGCGGCATTAATAACTTAGGAAGACAAACTAGCCAGATGGGTGTGACCCCGGATCCCGACGAAAATCAACTCAATGCAGGTGCAGATACAGAAAATTGTCACACATATTTCATAATTTTATTTCATCCTATTATATCTAGTGCAATCTTGTCTGGGGGTGGCACGTGACCTCGTGCCCCCCTCGATCCGTTACTGACTCCATGATGTTTTCGGAGTCAGGGGCGGAGATAGGGGGTTTTCAATACCACCAGACCCGATCGATCCAAGGTCCTGGTGCCATGCAGTTTCCCTCTCCTCAAAAAATTGGTTAGGTTAGGTTTGGTTTGGTTAGGTTTGGTTACGTTACGTTACGTTTCCTCTACTATTCAGTTTAGAAATTCAAGCAGTCATAAATGAGACATATTTATATGCCTACACGGTATCATCACTATATAGTAAATCATAAAATTAATAATAAAGTAGAAAATGATGCTAATAATTTTATAATTTTTTAATTGTTTTTTTTTTATTGGGAATAATATAAAATTATGGTCACATCAAAGTGACTGATAGCATATGAATCACTGAATTCCTTTAAATGAAGGAGGAAAAAATACACAACTATGTTGTGAATATGAACAAATCTCAACTAGAAATGAGTTAGTTACCAATCGATATTGATTTATAAATGACGTCTGAATATGGCAAACCTTTAGTCAATCACTACTACTGTACGCGTGAAATGTGAAGAATAAATTACGAAAATTTCCGAAATAATCTCGTAATCGTAATTCCAGAAAATTTTCATGTATCGGAATACGAAATACTTTCAAATACCAAACTGGAAAATATTCAGAAAGTGTTTCATGTTGAAAAACAATTTTATCTATCATTAGATAATTTATCATTTTTCTTTATACTTAAATGGACATAGACGACACTATATATACTTGACTGAAGACCATCAGTTAATAATTATCCAATCTTTAGCAAAAAGCCCTATACAATAGGGCGGCAAGTATCAAAAAGAAAATACAAGTACTACCCCCAACGACAGTTGTATAATATCTGGTTGATACTTATATTATCCATTCGTCAATGTGTTGCTTCATTTGAATTAAAAAGCAGTTTTTTTCTGTTGTATACTTGTCAACGAAAATACCTATCGTTTGATCTATAGAAAAATAGAGAGGAAATAAAACTTTCAATTTCCACAAAATAATACATCTAATATACACTGTTATCGCCCAAGTTTCGATACACTGTGTCATCATCTGAGCCAGATAAACTAGTAGTGTAAATTGGAAGTTTTATTTCCTTTTCATTTTTCAATCTAGATGAATTTACACGTATTAAATGCCTATACTATACAACATCCAATATATTATAATCTACTTTTCAATTGAACATTTATTCAATTTCGTTTGGTATGAACGTAACGAATTAAAAAATTTTTTCCAAACATTTTTGCATCAAGTAAGTAAGTAGTTAGGCACACCAGAAATAAATACAAATTGAAATATAAAAAATCGCAGTGCTAAGAAAACTTTCTCGAAATATCCTGTTGAAAGACCAGAAGAATTATGTAAAATGAGACTTGGTGTTATAGATGATTTCACACTTATTTCGTTCATGGATTTACAAATTGAGACCTGTAGTACGGATGATGTACTAGTTGATGGTTTTTAAATCGTAAGGTGTTTCAAATGTTCTATATACCAACTAACAGCATTTAATTGTCTTGACTTATAAATTGTGTTGATGTAGTTTATGGAAAACGACCTTTAAATAGTTTTCATTTCTGATTTATTACTAGAATAATTAGATATTCACAGTTTTATGATATGAATAGCATATCTAGTGTCATTAACAACGATGTTGAATAACAGAGCCTGTTCATTTATTTGAATCAACCTATTTTGACTTGTTTAATATATCCAGTCCAAAATCTAGCACACCAATTCACCATTTTCTCTGAGAAACCAAAATTCAGTAGAATATGGTGGTTATTTCTATGAAAGATAATGGCGAAGTCGGTGCGTGAATTGCATTCATTTGGCATCCTTCCTCCGAAGTTTAGAAGCAATTGGTTTACATCAGAACTTATAGTAGCAATGTTGTTGACTAACCAAACTATTTCTGAAGAGGTTGAGATAATCAGAAATTAAAGCGTCGATTAGTTTTGAAATTGACTCTTGGTTGCATATGCTTTGATAATTTTGTACATTTTCATGATCTCTTTGAAAAATTTAAATTTTTAAAATTTACGTTTTGAAAAATTTGGGAATTTGAACAGTTGAACACTTTGAGGTAGGTAGATATACAGTACAGAAAGGATGGGAAGTACCTAGTAACTTAAATTTGTCAAAAAAATGTTAGAAATCTCACCAGAACCATGCAGGACTGTGTTTGGGGAGAAGTTCAAGATTTTTCCAAAAATCATATATTTACATGAAGATGACTAATGGTAAACTAAAAGGAAAAGAGGTTGCATGGAATTGAACTTACCTCAAGGTTTTGAAAATGGTAATCTTCAGGGACCCGTCTTCCAAGATGATGACTTTTCTATAGAATTTCTAGGAGTATTTATATATTTTTTCACAGTTCATACGACTCAAGACAAAAGTCAATCACTATATTCTCAGAAAGAAAAATCACAGTCAGTTTGCAAGTTTCATCCAGATTCAGCAATTTTAATTTTTTTTCCATTAACGTAGTAGCAACAATGTTTTCAAATTATATAAAAAATCATGTGGAAACACATATTTTTTTCAAATAATTCTCGAAATGAAAATTGATCACAAAATGATCCAGACTTTGGTTAATTTCCTATATACTATAGCAAATGTTAAACAGAAAATAATTAGCAAAAAGCTGTATTATTTATAATCAATTTCCATTTCAGGCATTTATTGCCTTGCGTCAAGTACTTAGGTATACATCCAATTCCACATGAAAAATATTCAAATATCTTTCGTAATGAAATAAGATGTAAAATAATTGATACAATTCCTGAAATTCTAACAAAATATAATTTTGGCGTAAACCGTTAAAAAAATACAGTCGCACACCTATATAACACTGTATTGCTATTATTTCAGTAACTCAGTAACACTGATTCTATAGTTTTATGTCAATCCCACAATGGAAATTGTCACTCATTTTCTCTGGCTTGTTAGACATTTTCAGAAAACGTTTCCCCCCTTGAACTTTTATTACTTTTTCTTTATTCTCGAAATGAAACCTTGCCTTTGTGTTTTCAACTTCAAAAGCATAACAAAAAAATTCATCCTCAATAATAATAGGTACTAAATCAATCGATGGGTGACCATTTAATGACCCAAGCAGGCCACATTCAAAACACCATATCCAGACAAATAAAAAACTTGGAGATTTCGATTAAACGATAAACATTTGAACTAAAACCGCATTTAATGTGTAAAATCAAGTTGGCTGTTCATACAAAACCTATATCACATAAAATATAGGGGTGCTGTGGATATCCTAGAATAGTAGCCATCTTTTGGCCACACAATAGCGTCAATGCTTGTAACACTCTACACAAATGTCACATTTAAGTGGTCTGTGAAACGAACTCTTTTCGCTTGTGTCTGAACTGCTGCAAGTCATGTTCATGGTACATCAGCTCCGAGCTGATTATAGCGCCGAAGCCACGCCTCCGCAACGCTGAATCCCCTCCACCAGCGGGCACGGCCACACCCTCTTTCTCTGCCTGCTATGTCAGTTCTGAACTGGAGTTCCTGCGGAATACTTAGACCTTTGCCATTCACAATTAATGAAGATTCTGATCTTTGATGTTTTCAAGTGTTTTTGTTTTATTGGCTTATATTTTGAAACAGCCGACTCCGATTGGGGTTTCGTGATTGTTTTCAAGTGAATTAACTGCATGTAGGTTTGTAGTAGGGGCTGGAATGTTTCCTCCTGTTTATAAATAGGTAGATACACAGGACGATTCTCTATAGTGTATGATAGTGTTTCGTTGATTTTATTGAATCGTTCCTAACCGTTGAAAGGATATTATTTTGTCATGTCGATGTGCAGGAACGAAATATTCGTAGTTTTCAGTGATTTTTGGAAAACGTCTATGTTAGGTACTGTCACCATATTTTTCCAAAGACATGTTTGTTCTTGGCTTTCTTTCGAAAATAGGTTCTTACTAATCTTGATACCATCCCAAGTTTTCAGTTGATTTTCTCTTACCTAGATGATTAGTTTTCTGTAATATATTTGGTTAATTGAGCTGATGGTCATTAATACTTGTCTAAAGAAATTCTGAGTATCTAGTCATGTTAATAACTATTTTTCAACGGTATGAAATGTGTTAAAAACAAAAATTATTCATTGAATTTCTATTCTTGTTTGCTATTGAAAGTTCTTGGATGTATCTTTACTGAAACACATACAATGCGTACAGTTCATACATACTTGATCTATTTAACGTCTCCGTAATTACAATGTTTATTTTGTATTTCTGTTTTTCAATTTTATATGAGGATTTTTCCTTCTATATTCAGGTGGGTTTTCCTAAGAATTTATTCCCAATCAGTAATATTCCTTCTAATTACTGATTATCGCGTTTATCTGTTTGTATATTCAACATCCAATCTATTATTTCTAATATGTTGATAACTAATTATTGAAAATCATAATTTTTGTTTCTTTCCGATAGCCCATGTGTCTTCTATAATTTTGAAGTTAGTTTCTGATGCTCCATTGAGTACTGTTTTTTGTGCATTTTTTTCAGCTCTAGCTATATATAACCACAACCACGAAGGCAATTTTGACAATATCCTCAAGTATCTCAAGACTATTTTCTGGTATCTCTATACATTCCTTTTATTCAGTATTTTGGCAATGATTTCTGGAAGAGTAGGTATTTGTTAAGAAGATCCCCTATACATAGTTCCCAAAAGATTTATATTTCATAAGTAATGCCTCAAAATTGTATAGACATCTCTTCACTATTTTATACGTTTGTTATATAATTATTACCTTCTGGTTTTCTGAATATTTTAATGTTCAAAAGAGTAGCATTTGAATTCCCTTTTTTGACTTTGATAGGCAGACCACATACATTTTCATGATCAAATGTTCCTTGCAAACAGAAGATATATATACTAAACCAGAATAATTACAAAAAAACTTTGGTACCTATTACTTCTTTTCAAATTTGATGAAAACCCTCCGCATTTTTATATTAGAAAAATAACTTGGATGACTTAAATTGTGGAGATGACATTGAATTTTTCTATTTCATAAAATTAGTAATAACTGATGTTTCTTTATTTGTCTATTTCTGAAATGAAAAATTCAACATCAGGAGTGGTTGGTGGTGGAACAGCTGACCAGAGAAGACTCGCGAAGGCTCCTGGTTTAATTTCGATTCAGTTTGTTAGTCTAAACTGAATTCTATAGAATAAAACATATTGGTTAGTGTCCCCCATAAATGACGGCAAAAAATAGTGGTATATGCTATAAATAATAGGAGATAGATATATCAAGTTACGAAATGTTATACGGAATACTATAGGTACTGAACGAAAAAGTGCCTCAGAATGCATTTAGGAATGCATTTTGTTTTTTACTTCGTTTTATTATTTCAGCTCAAAGTGGAGTAGTATTGATGAGTCGGTAAAATTTCACAAAATTATCTCTACAACTTTTATATGCCAAGTATAATGAGAAGGTACATGTTTCGGATTCAGTAGAATCCATCCTCAGTCTGATATGAGTTCTACAACTATATATTACCAATATGTGAATTTTCTACGGATCATGATATAAGTCAGTCAATATATACTTGAACCTTTTATTTCCACATTCTCAATACCTACTAAGTAGTAGGAAGTTACTTCATTACTCGATCTCCATCAAATATTTAAAAATACTTCGGAAGACAAAAACAAAGTACTCTTTTATTCGATATTTCATACTGTTTGGCCATCACAATGAAGTTGGATTTCGGTTTGTCATCGAAAGCCATTAAATCGGTCACCATTTTGAAAGGGTGAAACATTTCGAAACAGCGATCGTTCAGGTATAGAAATCAGTTGAATCGGTTTAATGGTAATATTTTTTTGGAACAGAATTTTTTGTTTTTGTTTTTAAGAATCACCCAGGTTTTAGGAGAAAACCCCCCAAAAGCAGAGCTTGTGCGAGCAAGGGAGATCCGGGACCTTACAGTTTAGATAAAAGTGGATTCCGAACCACCCGGGGATTGAGTACCCGGGCCGTCTGGGTGGGAGCAAACACTATAACACCACTACCACTTCACTTGAATATAGGTATAAGTGTTTTAATAAAATCCACTCGTGGTTTCAAAAAACTTGTGGAATCAGAAAAATATACTTTCACCCGTTTCTAAGTCAGAATTCCGAATTAAGAGTGACAACGAGTTCTAATTCTGGGACACTAAGTCGGAATTCTGACTCAGTATCTCGGAATTAGCTAATTCTGAAATACTATATAAGTCAGAATTCTGACTTACCTAGTATAGTTATTGTGGAGTTGACAAAAATGAAAATTTAAATAGTGGTCCTTCTACGCCTTCGTAGCGATGTGAGGAATATAGAAAAGACTTCCAGTTAGTAGACGAAAGAATACTATTACCGTGAAGCAGGATAGGCCTACGGCCCGATATACCGGTAAACAATTACTTTTACTTCGCATATCTCAGTTGAGTTATTCAGATTCGCTCATTAAAAATACAGAAAATTCGGTGGTAGCATTGTCCGACATAATTTTTGGGGCTTTCTAGTTTATCGGATGATCCAACAAGTTTGCAGAATCCTCAAAAAAAATATGTCCTCCAACTTGAAATGAAGAACAGATATACGAAGACGAAGCGGTTAGGAATTTATTTTTCGGCATTGGTTGAACGTGAGTGGGCCCATATCAGACCCTCTACTGCGGCCAATGGCCTATTGTGGCTCGTGTTCTGGTTAGGCTTTGTTACTAACTCCATACGCTACCTTAGGAGCAGCATGTTTATTCGTAGTCCCGTCAAACATGAAACGTGGGAGAGTCATTCTTCAATGAACCAGATATAGTTTCTAAAGAAAAAAGATCTGCCTCATTGGAGAATCGAACCCACGACCCACAGGTCGTGAATCGAGCGCTTGGCCACTTCGCTAACTCGGTCACCCCTTCGGCATTGGTAGCGAGGACTATCAGGGATTTGGTACCGAGGACTATCAGGGATGAAACAACGTCGATTTCGAGTTCTCTATACCAACATCGACAGACTGAATACGTTTTGCCTTAGGCTTTTTTCCTTTCCCGTTGAGGAAAAGGATATAAGTGCCGAACCTACTAAAACTACTCATTCTTCGTCCTTAGGCGGGTACAAGGCAAAGGATGATAATTTTCATTATGGAGCTTTCCGCTTCAAGCGAAACTGATGTCGCCAGAAAACAAAGGAAGAACTTGAAAAAATTGAGATTACCTACCTTTCTGAGCAGACCTTACCCAGACAATGTTAAAATGTTGGTTTTGATCGTATGGCTATTTGCTGGACTGATGGACACGCTACTTTCGAACCTAAACATTACCCAGACAAGGTAAGCCAAATAGTCGTAACTTAACATATACCACTTCCTTCCACCATCAACCAATCAGAGCGCGCCATGCTATAATATAACAAGACACCATACCAACCCTCTTATCTGTCACTTGCCATTCGTCATCTGCTATCTGTAATATAATCCGTCATCTGTCACCTATCTACTGTCTCTTTATATCCGTATATGTCACTGGATATCCATCATCTATCGCCTGTTACTTGAGCTGTTTTTTTGGCGTACCACTTTTTTAAAATTATTTTGGTCCGTTTTAAAAACTTTGCGTTTTAGCGTTGAAACATTGACGTCATAGACGGAATGTTTTAAATCTAATGCAATATTCTGACACATAGTCAAATCTATGACGTAAATTGAATAAGTTTTTAAATCATTATTGAATGCGGTTCAACGCCAAAAAATAGCTCTGATGTCACGTGTTATGCGCCAGCTATCAACCGTCACTTGTCATTCGTCACCTGCCACCCTTCAGTTAGTACGTGTTTTCATATCGTCTGTCTTACCAGCTCGGTATGTTACAGGTGAGAATTGTCTGATATAGATTCATGAGTAATATAAAACTGACAAACATTCCAGAATTCATTTATATAGTGCATGGTAACAGGCCCAGTATGCCATTACGATCTCCGAACCATTCTGCTTCGAAGAAAGGTGCTTCTCGTGTCAAGAGATTTCTTGCTGAAAGGTATTTCGACCTGTTCTGATATTTAATGATGTACTGTGATTCTTATTCCATTTATCGTCGGTTGATTCGTCGCTAACAAAATTACTTTTTTGGAAAGGTATCAATATTACTGATATGTCATGTATGTTATTTAAAAACTAAATAAACTAAAACTATTAGTATACGACAAAAAAAAGTATTGATCCCGTTCTGGAGGCGGATCATTGGAATATAGTAGCGTATTTGCTTTCAAAGCTGTAGAGAATCCCTGAATAAACTTGTTAATCAATACTGCGACTATCATTGATTCAATGAATCACGCATTTTGGCAGCTGAGTAAGCTGTTTCAATTCTTTTGAAAGTTTTGGGTATTTTTTCCTGTTTTTGTATCATGAAACTGAGCGAATTTATAGTAATTAAAAACAAGTCATGTGGTCGCCTATCGACTCCTATGAAATTGAGAAAGGAAAATTTTCTCATTCCTAGAATTCGAATCTGGCCCAATGCAAGCAAAAGTTTCAAATGCCTGCATGTAACCGCCTCGCTACCGACCACCCTGAGCTGCCGATAGGTTTCTCCTGCAAACTGAGCCTTTCGTTGTAAAAATTATGTCATTTCGATTTCAAATTACGTTTTGTAGCCCATTGTTGAATTCAGAATATGATACTCATTGTGACAGATGAGAAATATATAGCATTAAAAAAATTGAAAGATGAATCGTTCATACCTATATGTCCAGTGGATTTCCATCGAGTGAAAGAAGAGTCAGTACAAAATTTATTGTCCTCGAAGCTGGAAATTATCTTAGTTTCAGTATCAGCTTCTGAACAACATATCCAAAGTTAAAATATATATTCCCTAAAGGCACCTACCAATAAGGGTGCGATGTAACAAATTTCAGTGTAACCCGATATACCAGTATGAACTATGACGAATTACCAACAAATAAAATGGTGTATGGGTCTATCATGTGGAAACACACCTGTGAAATTTCAGAGTGATCCGTGACGATTTATATATATTTTTTGTTCACCATCCTTCTTCTACGCACTACTGAATGAATCAAACGCCGATCTGCCTACTGCCTCTATTAGTTCAATTTCTATGGTTTCAAGCTTTTCATAACAGTTCACGGTGTCCTGTCATGTTTATATAGTGCATAACGGTGTTTGCGGATAAATTATTTCGACGAATTTTCGTATTTCAATCGTTCAAAGGGCATAGATACGTATATGAATGAAGTGTAATTTGTGCTCAAAAAACAATGTGTTCGCTTCACGGCATGTTCATCATCCGACAACAACTTTATTCATTTCAACTTTTTTTGTGTTGTGTTACGTTTGATCTGCAGAAATCATTTATTTTTGAAATTTTTCATTGGTCATGCTGAATCCACATCGAATCACCAGCTTCAGTCCCACGTTTCATGAAAGAAGGGAAACGGAGGACAAAACTGAGTCTGACTGTCCATGTTCAGGGCTGGTGCGTTTCTACATTTGGAAAGGTAATTTTTTTATTCCAAATTTTCAATTTACGGTTAGTTTTCCACTTCTATTGGTGGGGAAAGCATGGTGTGTAATTTTCTTTGATCACAATATAATTACTTGGGTGTCTATAGGGTTTCTGTTGATGAACGTACGAATTTGTTTTTTGTTCTTCCTTACGATACCAGCTTACAAAGTTTATTCTCATTTGTACCCTTTGAGATGCGGATGCACCTAAGTAATTGCGATACTTGTATACATCAACCATTCATGGTATATAAAGATAATATGATATTATACGATGGCATTTTATAAATGTATGAATATCATTAAATATGGAAAATACTTTTTGTCCACTTGAGTTCGCAGCATTTAGGGAACTTTTTTATCACATACTCAAAATCCTTATAAAAGTCCTGGCTGACCTGAAATCTGAAATAGGTACAACCATCAGATATAAAACATTTTTATTCGTGCGAGGTTTTTCGAAAACTATGAATTTCATGCAAGAGTAAAGTACCTTTATTTTTGATAATGCCAAAAATGTCTATTGGAAAAAGTTGTTGATTATTGAAAACTACGTTCAGATATAGGAGAATTTTTTATGAATAATACATTTGTTCCAATAAAAATGTGACAAAATAAGGATAAATCATAGTAGATTATACTAATATGTGATTCATTATCAAAAATTGTTATGGAAAAAAGTTATTGTTCATAGAAAAACTCTGCATGGATATGAATGCAGTTTTCAATTCTAAACAACTTTTTTCCATTACGATTTTTGAAATTGTAAAAACTATTGGTACTTCACTCCTGAATGGAATTCCTCGTATATGGCCGAAAAAAGTTATATCTAATGGTTCCAGTTCAGGTTTAATTGTAGATCTTTCCATAGAGAATCACTTTTATTGTAGAATTATTAGTAATAAAGATTCGTTCATAAAATAACCTCCCTGTTAACTTTTTATAAACTACCTACTCTGTGTCAAAAATATATGGCGTCTAGCCGCCATTGTAAAATATTCTATCAAATGGCAAAACGGATCGAGTGATATCACCTCATTTAAAACGTCTTTCGAATTTTTATACGACAGCAAAATTTCAAATGAAAATATTGATCCAGAACGAAATGGCGGTACATAATGTTAGAACTCTCATAAAAGAATCCTTAGGAATAAATAGCTATCAATGAACTCTAGTAAAATAATTTTTTGTTGTTTACAATATTTCTTTCTTTAGATTGGCAATGAAAAATAATTTCCTCGATTTGGCTGAGATTCGATAATACGATTCAATCTCTACCTTGTCATTTGAATTTCTTTCGAAGATGGCTTCCATCTGCCATTTTGAAAAATATATTTTATCATTCTACAAGAGCTCGTTAATAGCCATCTATATCAGAGGATGCTCATATGAAGGGTTCGAACAGTATGTACCGTCATTTTGTTTTGGATGGAATTTTTATCTGAAATCATGCTGTCGTATAGAGGATTGGAAGACGTTTCGAGTCGACCCTTGATGTGTCATTTAAAAAAAAATCTTTCAGAATGGTAGCCAGAAGCTATTTTAGAAGATATACATTTCTTATTGTTTTCAAGGGGCAGTATAAAGAGTACCATTAGACCAAACAAAAATTAGGAGAGAATTTCAAAACTGAATTAAAGGTTATATAACGTACCGACTACAAGACACTCAGGTGAAATTCTTAAGAGTTCGGCTTTCTGTACCTTTTCGGATTTGTTGTTAATATTCCGGTTTTGTAGGATTGTTGTTGTCCTTCGGGAAATTTTCAGTGACCCCCTTTTTTCTGGTTCTTTATACAGTCGAGTCAATTGGTTTATAGCGTTATACAGATATGCAGGGTCTCCGGTTATTTGAATGATGGAGACCTCGGGAACCTCATTATTAGTATTCAATATGTCGAGTCCAGTCTATGGATTTCATTGGTTTTGCAGAGCCTCAAGTGTTTTGTTTGATAGCGACCGCAAGAACCACGTGCTGAGTTATGTCTGTGAATTTGCAGTGCTTCCATATTTTTTTGGTAGAGACCACAAGGAATTCGTTATTCAAGATCAGTGTAGTTCGCAGTCCCTCTAGTTTTTTGTTATCGAAATCAGTGGTTCTGCTGAGTAGGTACTGTCTATGAATCTGATGAAATTTGCAATGCCTCCAGTATTTTGTTTAGTGGAGACCACAGGGGCCTCTTCATTCGAGATCAGTGGCATCTGCTTTTTGTTAGGCGGTATCAGTGGACTCTGGATAAAGTTTTTGTATTCAAGGATACTACTTAATTTGCAGAATGTTTCAATTTCAATTAAGTGTCTATATTTGTTGTGTTAGCACACTGTTTATTATGGATAGTGATATTGTCTTTCCCTTGTTGATAATTCTCGAATGAGGTGAATGTAACAAATTTAGTTTTTTTATATTGAAAATAAAAAGGTTGTGATTTTACCATATTTGGATATCTCTTAGCTGCTTTTCTGCTTTCGAAATGCCTCCTGCATTCATGTGTGAATATGTCAATATCTTCACCAACTACAAAATGGCGGAACATTTGATAATTGCCTTAACACATCGACGTTTAACTTAATAATTTGAGGAAATAAGCTAAGTTCAGTTCACAAGATGCTTGAAATGGTTGCCTTGAACTGCTTGACATAAGAAGAGCCTCTGGCATATTTCACGCCGAATATTTTCGAACACAGTAACGTCGATATTTCTACTATTTTTTTTACTATTCTCTGCCGTATATTCAATATTGAAGCAGATTCCGCTTCGTACACATTTTGCTTCAAGCAACCCCATAAAAAAAGTCTTGAGGTGTCAAATGTGGCTAGCGGGCTGGCCATTCCGTAGGGCCTTGACGGTCAATCCTACGACCGGGGAAAGTATATTATCCAAATACTTGTCTTGAGTAATTTTGTGGGGCTCCATCTCCATTAGGATTCGCTTCGACGATTTCGTTGATTAGAAGGTCAACAGTAGCTTCCAGCACATTCAAATACAGTTCCTCTGTTAAATTTTGTTCAATGAATAGAGGTCCTACAATATGGCTTCCCAATATTCCTGCACAAACGTTATTTTTTTGGATATTGAGTATGAGTTTCTCGGAAAACGTGAGGGTCAGTGTCACTCCAATAAAGGCAATTTTGTCTATGAATATTGCTGTCAAGAAAAATGTACATTCATCACCGGAACAAATATTGTGGAGATAGGTAGGATGCCTTGCTATGGTTTCTTTGATCAGGGACATCTTCAGTTAATTGGTGTACCATTTTAATTTTGTAAGGATGATACTTATTCCTCTTGAAAAGATTTCACACAGTGAAAGGACACACCTCACAAACATCCGCGATGGAGGAAATAGAATGTTGGAGATTTACTATCATCTCAACAATTATTTCAACTTGCTGATTTTCTGGAATGAACGGATGACCTGGGGGCTTATTGTTCTGTACACTACCAGTAGTTGTAAATTTGGAATGAGTTCTCTTAAATATATTCTACAGAATGTTACTCGTCGCACCGTAAATAAAAATCGCTTCAATTTTTTTCCAATAGACGAGAATTGACCATTTTAGAGATTGTTCACGTGGTACCTATCTACTAGTAAAACCGAAAACTAAATGAGAATATTTCAACTGAACAATGATGTTTTTGTCGTACTGACATTTCTTGTGAAACAAAAAAATACCTATTAAACTTTATCGGGTTGTTGGGATTGCCATATGGCAGAGAAAAATAAATATTTCTACATATATAGATAATTATATGTGTTTGTATTCAGGTAATTAGTAAATGTCCCGCCAGATGGCGCCCAGTCGCTATCTTGAAATTTTCATGTGTCAATTTTACTCCAAAATATAGTATTCATCATTATCTCAAGTTTCAATGTTTTGAGTTGACCCGGTCAAAAAATAAAAGGGGGGAACATTAAAGAAAACCACTGTATATTGGGGGGATATTTGACTTTTTCCATTATCCTGGTATTTTATTTTCCTCTAAAATCACATTTTTGATATGAACTATTGGAGAAATAATGAATATTCTAAATAAGTTTAGAAGTTTAAAAGAAATGCCAGATGAACAATTGGTTTTCAGCTTGGTTATCATTTATATTACCTATGGGTTTCTAGTTTTAGAAATATGGATTCATGCGTTTCTTTGATAAATTTTCAGCCAGGTTTACAACTTTCGTTTTCATTTCAGTTCAAATATTATTGAAGAAGTTGTTGAAATTGTTACTAATCTCTTTTTTATCAGCAATTAGTACTTAATAATTTTTTTATTTTTTATCCACAATTTTGAGCTTGACGGTGATGCAATGAGATGATCGATTCATAAATACGACAAATGTGTCGTCTTTTTAAAATATCTCGCTTTACCAATCTCTCTGACATTCAGCCCTATGCTGTATCACTTCCGTTAAAAAAGGTCACCGTTATTCGCCATTTCCGTTATTTTGCTATTGCTTGGTGATAGCAAAACAACGGAAATGGCGAATAACGGCGACGTTATTTTTAACGGAAGTGATACAGCATAGGGCTGATTGTTAAATTAATATCGTATCTTCAAAAAGCATTCGATTTTAGATAGATATCACTCTTATTATTTCAACCCATAGACGATATACGCCCAAACATTTATATTGTGATAAAAGAATAAAATACGACATACATAATGAGTTCGGATAGTTGAATGGTCTTGCCGTGTTTGCAAAAGCTTTTTCTATATGAGAAAACGCGGCCGAGGGAGAGATATAATAAAAAGAGATTCGGACAATACGACAATACGTCCGACTTCGGAGCTGGACGTGCAATTTACCAGAGCGATTCCGAGAAAATGTCGATTCCTGCAATAAAAGAAATCAACCCCATTGTAATGCGATGCCCACGCGTGTGCAAAAATACAAATAGATTTCGCTCAAATTGACCTCATTTGTGATGTTGGATGCAGCTGAAATATCTGGTCGGGCTATGTTGTGATTCATGCTTACCTGCACACATTTATTGTTTTCATTCATGCAACTTTCGATGAACGTCACATCTAGAGCTAGAGAAATGGGTACCAGCAATGGAATTGTAATTTTCGTTAATTATCAGATCAGGAGCTTCCACCCTGTTGGTCAAGCTGATGGCAGATACCACCAAATGAGCTAAATTTCTATAAACTATACAGTGTGTTCACGATAATGATGGAAAAGTATTATGGAATTAAAAACAGTTGGAGTTACAATGTCGGTTAAATAAGGAAAAAGTTGTAAAATTGAAAGTCATTTTAAAATATGTTAACTATGTTTTTCCGATTTCAAAATGTTGAGAAGTAATTTCAAAACATATAAAAAAATAAAAGAATACATGTTCATTGCCACTTTTTGAGCATAATCAATATAAAATTCAAAGCCATTTTTAATCATAAAGTAAGCCAAATACTCGGCCAAATATTACTTGTAATTGTTTGAATATTTTTTTAACCTTGTTATAAACTTCAAACGATTCAGTGAAAATACCCGAGTATGGCTCTGAATGTTAGAAAAATATTTAAATAAAAAAGTTGTATTACTTCAAAACACAAAACTTCTGAAAAACTGATTTAGCTTGCTACTTGAAAACACATTCGTAAGGGTGAAGTACCTACCCTTCTCACCGAGCGTTTCCACCAAGTGGAAAAATAAAGGAAAACATCTGCCAGAAAATACTACATTGACAAATAATTGTGCTACATTCTTTTTTATTTAACAGAAGATTATCCTTCTTTTTGCTGGAAATGACCACCTGCAGACATGCATGTTTCGAAGTTTTGCCTCCCATCAGTGCCAGGGTAGGTCGGACAACATCATAATCGTCCTGTCTAAAGAATAATAATCATCTGTTGGATATTTTCCCACGGATGAAGCTACGACCCACAACTACGCTGGTTGCATTTCAATTATAATGTTGACCGACCTACCCTATCACTAATGAGAGGCAAAACCTCGAAACATGCAGTTCTGCAGGTGGTCATTCCCAGCCAAATGAAGGATACACTTCTGTTCAATTACGCCAAACAAGCACTTGTTGTTCATACGTAGTTCAATTTCCGTCGTGGTATTAACCAGGAAAGTAGTTGTTTTCTTACAGATGTTTTCCTTTATTTTTCCACTTGGTGGAAACGCTTCATTTCATTCATTTCACTATGTCGATACTCTCCGGCACAAAATTTCGAACTTCTTCGAAATATTACAGGTAACTCTTCCTGGAGTCTGTGCTGCCAAGGAATGTTTTGTTCTTGATTTTCCGTGCGGATGTCGCTGCGGCAAATTTAGTTGTGGGCATTTTCAATGATTGGTTCTTCCTTCCGGACATCAGCCTTAGGGGGTGGTATGTATTGATAAAAACAAAATTTTATTTTACAAAAATCTGCAAAATCTGTGTTTGCTATATTTTGACTCCAAATTAACCAAACGAATATTTTTTTATCACAGAGAGCATACCATCGATAGAACAAAAATCCGAGCCCTGTGACCAGATCAGAATATGTTGAAACTAGAAACATGTGCAAAGTGACAATGGAATCCTCGAAAAAGACACATTTTCAAAATACGATCGAAACTAGTCAAGTATTCTAGTAGTAGTTGTAGTAATTTCGGGAGGCCGCTGCCGCAGCCAGACAGGTAGGTCCACATTGACTATTTTTGCCATCTCGTGTTTTCCACATATCCATATGTCCACAATTCCCCCTCCTAGTCTTCCTTTTCGAACCTTCGTTACCTCCTGATGACGGTCAGTATCTCCGTACAGTCCAGGTTGGTTAGCTCCTCTTGTTATAATATTTTAAATCTTAGCCTCCCGTACACCTCACACTCGCCAAGGAAGTGAGATCAAGTTTCTTCGTCTTCTTCACATTTACGGCAAGTGGGGTTGTCTTCTGTATCCATTAGTGTGATAGGGGTCTACTCAACTTGTTATGACCTGTTAGTATTCCTTTAAGGAGGCGTAGTGTTTGGCGGTTTCTACCTAAGAGCCATGCCGTCCTTGAAGAGCTGGAGCCGACCATGAAGTCTTTCGACTTCTTGCAGCCGGTATTAGACCTTTATAATTTGTTTAGCTCTTCGTCCGCTCAATCGTCAAAGGCTGAAGAGGTTTGGCTTCTTGCGATGCCTAGTACAGTCTTCGGCCCGCAGAACTGCGTCGCGGAATCGGTTCTAGCAAGTTCGTCTACCACTCCGTTTCAGCGCTTCACTCTGTGACCCATAACCCATACCAGATGGACTTTCTTCATTCCAGCTAATTTCTCGAGAGCATCTCCGCATTCCTGTTCGAGTGCTGAGCTTGGTTCTGGATGACATATAGTTATGAGCGCTGCCTGACTTTAAAGTCTCTGCTCCGGCCCTTCCTTTACGTCTTGTCTCATAGCTACGGTTAGGATGGCGAACATTTCTGTTTTGAAAACTGTTGTGTGTCTACCCAACGCGTTGCTTCCTTGTACGTTTCTTTCTTTGAAGTCAGAGGGGAACCGTCCGTGTTACATATTAGGCTTACCGTGCGAAACTCCTATTGTTGCCCGCTCGGAATTGTAAGAGCAAACTCTCTGTTTCATCGCAGTCTATCTTGTGCACTTCTCACTCTGAGGGCGGAAGTAGGAATATCCTGCTTCGCCCACTTCGCGATTTCCGCATGGCCCCAGAATCCCGAGATCCGCATCCTCAAGTGAGCTCGCATTGCTACCTTCTTGATCTAGACCGTGAGCGGCGGCAGCCTCAACAGTACCTCCAACACTGCAGTTAGAGTCGTTCTTATCGCACCTGTTATTACCAAACAGGCCAACCCCTTGACCTTGCTAAGTCTTCGGTTCATTGTGCTGTTCTGTGCGCCTGGCCACCACACGGCTGATCCATATTGGATCTTTGGGCTTACGATAGCCGTGTACAGCCAGCGCATAATCTCTTGGTTAGTGACCCAATTACTTCCAACAATTCTCCTCAGTTCTTCTTCATCTTCTGTCCTTTGTTTGGTGAACAGGATCACCTCTGTTTTCGTGGGATTTACTGAGAGTCCTGCTTCACCGCACCTTCTTTTAATTATTCTGCGACCATACGCAAACGTTGGCAGACGACTCCGATGACTAGGACAACTCCGTAGTCCGCGTATGCTTATGCCTCGAAACCTTCGTCTGTGAGTCTACCCAGGAGTTCGTTCATGATGGGGAGAGAGGCAACTCTCCTGAGGGCAGCCCCCTACCACCTCGACCATCAGTCTGAAGTCACCCTGATACCTCAACTGTTCTTCTCATTAGCGATGATGCAACCCAGCTGACGATCGAGTGACCATTAGTCGCTGTCTTCGCATTGCAAATCGGTGAATACTCCTAACGTTCCCTCTTTAGATCTTGATATCCTTTCAGTCCTTTGCACTACAGCGTGAAGAGCCGATTCAGTCGAACTTTCCTTCCTGTATGAATGTTGATTTATGTGGAAGGGGCTCGCTCTTAGCGGCCCCTTCACCAGGAACCTGGAAAAGGTGTCAGGCTGATAGGTCTGAAGGACTTCGCTGTAGTCTCTCTTTTCCACTTTGGGGATGAAGACCACTCTTGCTGACTTCTGGGCCTTTGGAACGTATCCCAACGCTATGCTGGCCATAATATCCTTCCCAAGATTGGGATAAAATATTCCAGACTCCTCTGTAACAGTGCTGGGAATATTGCATCGGTTCCTACTGCCTCATATGGGTTGAACTCATTCACTGCCCGGGCTATAGCGTCGGGCGTAACAAGCCTCTTCTGCAGAGTTGGCAGAGTTCAATTTTTTTGGATTGAGACCACAAAACTTGTTCTCTACCGATAATTGACCGGAATGCTGCTATAATTCGTCTATTAGGTTCATCAATATAAGCAGCTTGTGTTTTATAAACAACGGATTCAAGTTGTTTCCGAAGAAAAAAATCCAAGGGAATTGAATCCGGTGATCTCAGAGGCCATTCAACTGGTCCCCTTCTGCCAATCCATCTACCCGGAAATCTCTCGTTCAACCACCGTCTTGCTGGAAATGTATAACAGATCCTTCGGCAAATACACATTACCTTCTGCCTCAGTTTGAGTTTCTAGCTCGTGATTTATAAGAGGATCGATAGTTCAAACATTTAAAGTACAAATTGCCAACCAAGTTTGATTTAAAAATAAAAAAATGTAAATTTT
Organism: Chrysolina americana; assembly: GCA_958502065.1. Lineage (NCBI taxonomy): Eukaryota > Metazoa > Arthropoda > Insecta > Coleoptera > Chrysomelidae > Chrysolina > Chrysolina americana. The sequence goes on along the minus strand of OY293410.1, from coordinate 34,730,304 downwards.
TTTATATCCGTCAATCGGCAGCACCCTTACAAGCACAACTCTCAGAAGTCTCTGAGATGCCAAGCACCAACGGGTGATTGGAATAAGAAGCGCTCAACCAGCACGCCACCAAGGCAAATAAAAGACCAATGATGGCAATTTCGCAAATATCAACCCAAACAATGACTTTTTGTGGGTTTTGTGTATGAGCTTCCTGAAAAATATACAGGTTTTTGTCACTTCAATAGCGACACTTTTCGTTCAGAGGAAATGAACATTCTTCGCTGATTTAACAGATTTAACGAAATATTAGAATGGCATTGACTCTATTCTTCCATCATAATTATCCTTACAGTCTCACGTGACATTTCTATCTGTTCTGCTACTGATCGTATGGAGCTCGTAGGCTCTGCAGCAAATGTTCCCAAAAACATTAATTTGAGCTTCATCATTTAGTGCTCTGGGATTAGTTTTTTTATTTTTCACCGAACCAGTTTCGCGAAACTTTGTCTCCAAATCAAGCACATAGCGGATTTACGTTACAATTTGTATTTCTTTCATTGAAAAGAAATAACGCTCTTCTCAATCTCTCCATAAATTAAAATAATTTAAATTTTTTCTTTTCGAGATATTAAGTCAGAATTCTGACATATTATCTCGGAATTAGTTAATTCTGAGATACTAAGTCGGAATTCTGACTTAACATCTCAGAATTAGCTAATTCTGAGATACTAAGTCGGAATTAGCTAATTCTGAGTTACTAAGTCAGAATTCTGACTTAACATCTCGTAATTGAATAATTCTGAGATACTAAGTCGGAATTCTGACTTAACATCTCAGAATTAGCAAAAATAATTTTATTATCAATAGGTGGCCCTTCTACGCCTTCGTAGAAAGGAGACTCAAAACAATAATTTTTGTTCAAATAATAACCTGAAAACCATGAATCTCAGTGCAGGCAAGTCCCTATTACCTCTGTGAGTTTAGAACGCTAATTTTTCGAAACTGCTCGACAGACATAATAATTGAAAAAAAATTATCAAAATGATGTGCTACTTGTCCCCTCTTCCAAAGATTCTAAGGGTACATATGATACGATGGCTAAAAATATTCGTTGAAAGTGTTCTTCGATTTCTCATATTATTTACTGGAAGGAAGATATTAAGGGTGGGAAGTTTGGAAGTTTTCAGCTTTACACCCTGTATACTTTCAAGTTTCCCATAATGATGATTTCAGCATTACGTCTCATGAATTTCAGTTAAGACGGTCCTTGCTAGAGAAAAAATATTTTGAGTCCTGTACTAATCACCTAGAAGTGTTATGAACATGCTGGAAAATAAGTACCTCTGGCCCAACTCATATGCACCAGAAAAAAATCTCATTGGAACAGCAAACTATTTGAATAATTAAAATGCACGTAACCCCAGTAATCACCGTTCTATATAGTCGTTCATAATATACGCTCACATCCATATTCGAATAATTGATTCCGATTGAATTTTTACTCGCCTTATTGACATCGGGAGAAAAAGGCCAAATCAATAGACATTATCCAAATGGCTGAATCTCATAGAAATTAGGAAAGTGAAACGGGAACGGCTGCTGAAGATATTTCTGCATTCTCCACACGAATACCCTGTGAAAAACACAGGTCCGGAGTCAACAGAAATTGGGAATAGTTCATGTGCGTGTGTGAGTGATGATTATTGTCCGATTGGAATATAAAACTGAAAGTGAGGTACAGTGTCCTGAAAAATATCGTTATTTCGTAAGAGTCAATTGTATCCAAGCATATTATTCGTTCGTTTGGTTCTTATGTTAATGATATATAATGTTACCTTTGTAAGGTAATTTCTGGTTATTACTTGAAAAACGTATTGCTGGAATATTATCGGGTATGATATTTTTAATTATTGAAACCCAAACATCATCATTGAATAGGTGTATCTACAGTGGTTGGTGAACAAACATGTAAGAACTCCGGACGTACCTATCTAGAGCTTTATTCACGTATGAAGTCCAAAAGTTTTTATATTTCTCGTACTCAAATGATATATCCAATGGGTGCGAAACCATGTGCCACAATCAGACAAAGTGCACTAAGAGCCTCTATATTCCACTATCTCAATATTTCCCAAATTTACTAAAATTTTAAGCTTTATAGAGCAACCCTATAGTCATATAGAGGTTAGGTTAAGTAAGGTTTAAAATGAGCGGGTCTGCTCTGTCCTCCACTGCGTAAGAGTCTACAGTGGCTCATACCATACCAATTCATATTTCACCAAATAAACCCAGCTTCTTGACGAAGCCGATTAGTTTATTTGGTGTATGATGATTCAGGTCCGGAAAAGAGAGTACAACTCGGCCAAACATCGGAAACCTGATTCGGTCCGCGGCGGGGGAAGGCACAAAGTATGTGCTCAGCTGTTTCATCATCTTCAAAACAGAGGCGACATGTTGGGTCCTCCGACAGGTTTAGTTTTGTCATGTGATAATTAAAACGACAGTAGCCTGTGAGTTGGCCTGTTAGACATCGCAGGTTACCCTTGCTAGAGTCTAACAGTGTTTTGGTCAAATTCTTCGAGGAATATTTATGAATGCCTTGGAATGCGGCAATACTGGTAGGTTTTGCCAAAAGTTTAATGCTTTCCTTCTTGGCAGGTTCCGGTCCAATGAACCTACTTGCGGCACCTTCTCCTGCAAGAAGGTCCACCATTTAATTGCTCTCCATATAGCAGTGGCCAGGAATCCAGTCCAGAGACAGACTCCAATCGAGGAGAGTCTTCTCTGGCAGTTTGACACCAGCCTAGACGTTCATCGATACGAGTCAAGATTGATGGAGTGAATTTCTGCATGGAATACTGTAGCATCTAATCCTAGATATGTTGATATTTCTGTTCTAGGTATTCGTCTGTATACACCAGCACCAGAACCATCATTTGAACCATCTGTGAACCAACAGCAATCTGCTCTCAGTAGTTCCTCTTCTTGGAGGACCCAGTCGTCTCTCTTCAGAATTAGAACGGTATGAGGCAGGTCAAAATTCACTGTTGGAGGCATTATATCAGAGATCATTACCATAATTTTGTGACTTTCAGTGTCAATAAGCAGTCTGCTACGCTCTGTATAAGTCTGTTGCATGTAGTTGGTAATATTCATGATTCTGTAGATTGTCCATCTAGGCTTTCTCTCCAGGAAGTTGTCTAGGATTTCTATAGCTGTTGACGGTGTGGTGCTGATAGCACCAGTGATCGCCAGACAAGCTTGTCTCTGTAATCTTGGGCCGTTTGCTGTGAAGGTTTCGACCATCAGGCAATGGCATCCTTTGTGATCATTGGTCTTACAACCATCACATATATACAGTGGATTTGCTTGGGACCTAGGCCCCAAGAGTTTCCACTGATCATCCTGCAAGTCCATAAGGACATTCTGACTTCGTGGAAAATCTTTACCAAATGTGAGTTTTTTTATTTTGATATTTCATTTCTGCTGTGAATGGAATAACCTTGCTATTAAAAGAAAGTGGAGTTAGGTCTTCCAAATTTATTTTGCTGGTAAAGGGTATCATCACAGCTTTACTGGGGTTGACAGACATTTGTTCCCTCTGGCACCAACTGTGAACGTCGTCCAACGTTCTTTGGAGAATTAGACCGGTCGTCTGCCTAAGCCTGAAGCTTCACCCCTCTCCATAAAAGGAGGAAAAGTACCTCACCTTGTGGGCATCCCCTGGAGACCCTAAACCTAATGACCTCATCTTGAAGAGATGTAGTGGCAGTCCGGTTTATGAGCATGGCATAGATCCAGCCTGATATGGTTGGTTCTATTCTTCTTTCAGTCAAAGCTGATCCAATAGACTTTGGTAGTGCGTCGAATGCTGCTTCAATATTGATGAATATGGCCACCACAATCTCCTTGTTATTGAGTGATGTTAGGCTGATTAGCCGTTCCGATTTGGAATGTGGTCCTTTCCGTCCCACTTTTTGTATGTATACCACCCTAGCCTCCATCCAACTGGGTGGTATATAATTCCACGCCATACTAGATCTATATAGTTTAATTAGGATAGGTACGAGCAATTCTAGTCCGTTTTGAAGCAGAGCTGGAAATATACCATCCTCACCAGGGAATTTAATTCAACTACCGGGGCTGTGAAAATTTCTGAACGACCTCCCAATCATTCCTTCTTGGACGTTTGGCGTTTGTTATCAAAAGTCAAGCTTCCAGGAAAGTGGTTTTCTATGAAAAGCTTTTTTTTTTTTTCTAGAGGTCGTGAATGTGCCGTCGGGTCGTTTAATCGATCCGATTTCAGCAATTGACTCTCTAGAGAGAATTTTGTGGATTCTTGTGCTGATGTGAGATTTGGATATACTCTCACAGAACTTCCTACAAGATTCCCGCTATGCCTCTCTGATCGTCTTGTTATAGTTTGTTAGAGTAGCCTGATTCCTTAGTTCGAGTGAATAGTCGTCGAACTACTTTTCTTAATTTTTCAAGGCTTCTGTACCACCATTGCGAGTTCCTGTCACCTTTTTTGGTTCTCAGTTTTCATGATATGAGGAGATTACAGCACCACGAACTTGTTCTGCTACAACCTCTATCGTATCACAACTGTTGGTTGTAGTGAATCCGGCTTCAATGTACGACTGAAGGAAATTTTTGTATTCGCTCTAGTCTGTAGCTTTCGAGTCACGATATTGTAGTACTTGTCTTGGACCTGTTTCAATAGAGAATAGAATGTGTCTGTGATCTGAACAAGTCACACAGAGACTTGTGCAAGCTAATTGCTAGACTAGATCGATAACTAAAATTAAATTTAATTTCGTTTTTTACTATGTACGTCGTTTCTCGTTTTTTGAATCATTTAAACTATTTTTTCAAAACTATTAAATAACTTCATTGCTACGCCTAAGGCTGATTGGTTGTTAAGTAACTGCATTTTTTTTTCATAATAATGATTATGTCAAATAAATCAATAATGTCAATTTATTTATAAATCTTAAGAATATATCCAAATCAAGCAAATCCACTAGATCAATTACCAGCACATACATTCAGTAGAGTGATGGGTAAATGCCTGATTTATAATCGACCTTGACATCGTACAGTTTCTTCCAGTGTTACGGGTTCATTCACTTTCATTAATTTTGAGTGCGGTCCTGCATATTGATCGCGTTCTCTTCCATGCCTGATGACTCACAGATTGTATAATATATCTATGTGCTCTCCGTGTATTCCTCAACCCCTACGGATGTGTATTTGTCCGGAGACCAAATATTTTCATGTCGTTGAGATGCACCAAAAATAAACGTGGGTACACAAATGATGAATGGTCAACAACAACTGACCAGAAAGAATGAAACTGCAGATTTGTCGTTTGTTCAAACCTTATGGGGAATAACTTTCGGTACAATTTGCTGGTCAGTTGTTCTATATAGTTCTCAACCTGCCTTGTACGTAACGAAAAATTTTGAAGATATTTTCAGGTGGAATTAGGATTTGCTAGCATACAAAATAATGTCCTTTCAATCTGGACCGCACACATGAGTGTACATACAGGGTGTTGCTTAATTCTTGCCAAAAAAATCCAGTATGAGATTTCTCATTGTGAATTATGAGAGAAACCTAACCAGTGATGAAATTTTTCAGTCCAACCCCTTAATTGATATCATCACTGAAAGAACGTAAGTAATATTGAGTTTATAAATTTTCCACAACTTATTTTATGTCAGAACTTTTTTATGGAGTTCAAGGTTCCCGTTGTGTTCGTTAACATTTTTGTTTTTTTTTTACACAAAATTAGTGGTTCGAACAGAAAAAATACAATATATGGTACCTATAAACCTTTTAAAAATTAAATTGAATTTAAAAATGTGCTGCTGTCGTATTTACCTCTTTTCAAGTCTAATGTGAACTCCAAAGAACACATTAAAATCCTCTATTACATGGATTCTTTTTTCGATAAGTATTAAAATTTAATACTTTATTTGGTCTATCCAACACATAGAAATTAAAAACAAACATAAATATTATTAGATATAGTATAACAGTGAAGCCTAGAATTTTTTTAAGATTGAATATGACTTCAGTCTACATACTTGACGAAGGTAGTCAACAACTATTCCCCTAGCAGGTTCTTACTACATTGAGAAAAATTAACCACACCCCAACAACCTTGGACTGGACTTTTCTACGCACAAGGAAATTTCAGTCTCTGGTAAAACATGGACTATCTCCTTTGACGAAAGTTCCATGGCCGAGTTGGAGAGGCTCAGATTCAAACCTTACTTCGGTTTTGGACAGATTCAGTTCTGTCCAAAAATTTATGTAATTTCCCTAAAAACGGAAGAACCCCCCCGCACAGTACCCGTTCAAACACGAAAATCCGGGTTGAGAAGAAGTTAACTGTGAACCTGTGAAGGGGGGTGGAATCATTCCACTACCCAACAAAACGGGAAGTCACTGTCGACCCGAATACGAATTACAAAGCTCCTCGAGAACGGAGACGTATAAGAAACCTGGCAATAGAATCTGGTCTTGGCTCCTTTGAAAAGAAAACGGTCACCGCCTTGGCAAAGATATATACAGAGCCAGCTGGCCCACTAACAAGAGGTATTGACTCTTGCTTATCTCTGTGGTAAGTTTTTTGTGATAAGTTTTTTTGTAGTAAGTTTGTTGCGATCTCTATGATCTTCAGGTGTCTGTATGCATACTGACAACACACCAAAGCTGCTAAGTAAAACCTTGGCAAAAATTCCGAGGACGAATCATTTGCCATCGTCTTCCTACAGGAACCATGGACAGGAAATACAGACCGAATATCTGGTCTGATCAACATTCCTGGTGAGGTAATTGCGTGTCCAGGAGTAGCACCCAGGTCTTGCTCACTTATTTCATGCTCACAGGCTTCTACACCGATGACGTGGTAGCCATCCAATTGTCTGTACTCCTTACTTCCAAGGGGGCACAAATCAAGTCCCTCCAATTACATCATGGCTATTAATCGACTACTGTAAGAAAAAACAACATCACCTTATTGGATCTGACGGTAACTTTTTGATTATATCCTAGGGTAAGGGTTTAGGACTGATGCAAAACAAACTCATCAGACATAAGTGGTACAATACATGTAAAAAAGTAACAGAATAGTTATTTATGTACCAAGGGTATAAATAGATGTTTATGTCCTGAGGGCGACGTTTTATGAACCCGAGGGCCTCTGGCCTGAGGGTTCGTAAGTCGCCTGAGGGTATACACATCTGTTTATGCTCGCGGTACATACAAACTTTTATGTCATACTAGTTCGTTATTGCAATTCAATCTCAATACAAATCAGTATTTTGAAAAATCCGGTTTGAATTAACATCATTGCCATTTTATCATAGTAGACACTATCGTTGCTAGCTGAATGTTGACAAACATAAATGTCATTTTTATATGTTGAAGTTCTTGAAGCTGTGTACACGTAACTATTCAATGCAATGAAAGAGTTGTATTTCGTGTTAAATTTAATAAAATCGCTTATATGTGTCAAAGTTAAAGGTCAAAATGAACGAAGATCTTGGAATTCATAACGAAATTATTGAAAACGCAAAGCAAGAATATTACTATATTCCGTTTGTAATTTCATTAATAAAGGTTACTAAATAAGTTGAACAAAAAAATATTTTTCTTTATGCCCGCGCAGGCCATAAAGTACGACATTAGATAGTTGGTAACTAAGCAATGAAAACACAATAATGAACTAGTATGACATAAAATAAAATACGGGCTAGGGCTAAATGGATGAGGACTAAGAAAAACGACGACAAAGAAGAATATGAAACACTAAGGAAACAAGCGAAGATGATGGAGTGAAACAAACGGAATAAGAATGAAGAAGGAACAGTAATACTAGCAATACAAACATGTTTGGATGGAAAACTACAAAGAATTATTGGTAGATGAAGCCGCAAAGGATAAACAGAGAGCCATAGTAGTGGAAGACGAAAAGGAAATGAGCGAAAATAATATATTAAATGAGCCCACCAAAGAGGAACAGATGCCGAAAGAATGGGAGACAGGACAAATAATAACTATATATAAAAAAGGAGACCATAACAAACCTGTAAGAATTACCGAGGAATAACACTACTCAACAAAGCGTATAAAATAATGACATGAATAATATAATCAAGGTTGGCAAGTATTAGAAAAAACATATAGGATCATATCAAAGCGGATTTATACAAGAAAAATCAACCATAGACGCGATTCATACACTTAAGCAAGTGATAGAAAAAATCCATGGAGACAAGATAAAACTCGAACTGTTCCTTGTAGATTTACAGCAAGCTTTTGACTCAATAAAAAGAACCAAACTCATGATAGCACTGAAAGAGTTCAAAATCTCACAAAAACTGAGAAATGACGATGAAAACAACTGAGATCACAATAAGAACATAAAAATGAGAAACAGAGGGATTCACATTTAACAAAGGGGTAAAACAGGGTACGCACTTTCAACGACGTTATTCAACCTCACTTTAGAATATGTAGTGAGGAAAATTAACAAAAGGAATCTTAGGACAGGAGGAGGACAAATTATTGCGTATGCTGATGATATAGCCATAATTACCAAGACCAGAAGAGTAATGAAAAATATGCTGGAAGAAATTATAGAAGAAGGGGAAATAATGGGGCTTAGGATTAACCAAGAGAAAACGAAAATATCGAGATTAGGAACGGAACAAATACAGGCAAAAATCAAACTAGGAGCGAGAGAATTTGAAAAAGTGAAAGAGTTGAAATATCTAGGAGTAACGATAAGTAAAACGGGAGAGAGAAGACCAAAAATACAAGAAAAAATATTAAATACAAACAGAGCATACTTCGCCAGTAAAACAATATTGAAAAGTAAAATATTAAAAAAGAATGGAACAATAAATATCAATACCATAATTAGACCAATTATGTTATACGGAGCGGAGACGATAACAATGACAAAAATAGATGAGGAAGACATGATGAAATTTGAGAGAAAAATTATGAGAGAAATATAAGGACCAAAAAATATCTCAGAGGAAGAATACAGAACAAGAACTAACCTAGAAATAAGAGAGGAATTAAAAAAAGACATAGGTAAAATAAAATTACACAGAATTTGATGATTGGAGCGTATGGAGGGCGGGAAAAGGGGTAGTAACGTACAATGGGACCCCGGTGGACGAAAGAGGATAGGAAGACCAAGATCAAAATGGATGCGCAGGAAGTGGAAGAGGACTTACGCAGGGCAGGAGTGACAAACTAGGAAGAAAGAACCAAAGACAGGATTAGATGGAGAAACAACCATAAATCAATAGATTGGTCGTGATTTACCCAAAAATCTAGAACTAGATAGCATTTGCGGCTCAACCCCAGAAAGGGAGTATAGCCACTGTATATATAATATTTTCTAAGCAGTGGGCTACGAAATTGAGAACTAATTACTGAACTTTCGTGTTCAGACTATAGACATATTCAGTACTCAAGTTTTGATTTCTCTTGGTTTCATTGAATGGACTCTTCACCTCAACTATCAGTGTCGAGGTGCAGATTCTACCATACTAATTCACCTATGTTATTCTTCGCTTGTTCGAGCTACTTTCCATGGTAGCCATCTATATAATTTCCTCGTTTATCTGACTCACCGCATCCTCCTGACTTTTTATATCCCCTACAAGCCTATGGTGTGAACAGAATGGCTGACTTGATACAACTCAATCTCTGATTGTATCACATTCATCACCCGTACATATTATCCAATCGAGGATTTCTTCATGTGTAGTAGTAGCAGATAGTTGAAGATTCCTGTCCACTATATAGTTAAATGTTGTTGGGTCACAGGCCTCCTCTGCATTAGAAATCAGGCGGAGAGAACTGGGCTTTTTCTTTCTTCTTCCATCGTTCTAAAAAAGTCATCAGGGCAGAGCGCCAGTATCAGTGAACAGTTTACTTGATTGCTAAGTGCGATACATGTACATGGACGGATAGCGGCTTCATTCTAGAGTAACTTACCCAGTTGGGTTTTGAGGCCTGCTATTGGGATAGGGTCCTGCAGCAGGGCCACATCAATGCCTTCCTTTTCACATTTTCTACATATTATAGATGAGGCACCCAGCACCCAGGGCATGATGGTTATTTGCCTCTGGGAACTTTTATCCAGGATGTTGGACTCCCTAGCCTGGGTCCTTCCCTGCCCCCAAGCTCGCTTTCTGCTCAAGTAAGCGTTCTCATGGATCAAAAAAATGACTTTCATCTGGCTTTCTTAATCATTCATTCACTGGTGTGCTGTCTTCGGATCTGGGACGTTTTTGGGCGTCTGTTTTGCCTGGCTTGCCTCCTTTATGCTTCCTTCTTTTCTTTCTTCCTTTCGAGACTTTTGAGCTGGAGCTCTCGTGTGGTCTGCAGATTTTTCCTTCTCGACTCACTGACATTTCTGCCGCATCACGGCTAGCCGGTATAATTTTCAGCGTGTCCTTCATTCCACCAAGCACCCCTATAATCAGAACCACCATTTCAACAGAATGGTTTAGGTAAAGCCTGCGGAGTTCAATATTTACTCAGTTTCTCCTCCTATTCTCGGACAATGTTCGTTTCGCCAGAAACAAAAAATCCTACGAAAATTATCTTCCTTGATCGAGGAGGAATGTATTTAGGCTTACTAGCTTGTATTTGCCCGAGGGTGGGGTCTGACTAGTTCCAACAGATTCGGCACTTCTCATTCTACACAACGACTCAATACCCCATAGGGCAACACCTGTATCTTGTCTATACCGTACGAGATTAGTAGATAGTAGTACAACACTCATGGGCGTTATTCCTGTGGATATATGTTGAGACCACATAAGCATGACACGCATTATGGTCCAGTTATTAGTTGAGATGAAGTTTCAATGGGTATTGATAATATTTAAAATTGTAGAATTGTTCAGTTGCTATATTGTTGCCAATCTGGAAGAATTTCAATTCACTAAATGTGACCAATCTCACGTAGGTAACAGAATTCGGAAACAAGAAATTGAAGCTGGTTGAAGTCATTTTCGGGTTCCGTAAACCAGAGGAAATCTGTTAGCGAAATTGTTGCACAAAATGCATTTCTTTCACAGAATCCACTGAAAGTTAAGAATTATTGATGCTGGACGTCCACCCATGACTCTGCATTTGAGTGTTGAGAAGAAATATGAGATTTTTGCGTTGCGTTGCATTGCGAAAAGAAGGTGATTGATGATAGACATTTCATGTGAAGAAGGAAGATAATAATAATTTGATTTGCTATCGCACATTATGTACGTATCTCATGTATCACCCAGTGAGAAAGTTTGTAGATATGGATCTTGACTGAATAAACGTCATTCAGCCCTATGCTGTATCACTTCCTTCAAAACTGACGTCGCCGTAAATCGCCATTTTGACGGAAGTGATACAGCATAGGGCTGATTGTCATTATATTCGAATCATAACAGTTCTAGTCGATATTGCGATATTTTCAGTAGATGAGGACACTTTATTCTGGATATCAACGCAAACAACCTTGGATTTGAAGATGTTTTCTTGCAAGTTGAGAAAGTAATCGAGTATTATTAGCCCAGCAGTTTGAAAGCAGAAACGAAATCATTAGTCTCCACAGAGCATTGCAATTGGTAATAGTAGAAATCAATCACTGGTCAGGAAGATTGCATCACCAAGAACCATAAACAGACAACTGTGAATATAGCAAAAAAATGGAACGGTATAAAGCCATTGTACATTTCAGTTAAATCATTTTTTATGCTTACGAAGAATGGAGCGTCATCGAAGACAACGAGCTAGCATTATTTTTCTGCTTGAGCAGTTGAACAGCAAAGTACGGCCCAATTGAAATGCTGAAGCAAATAATAGGAGGAGATATAAAACATTATGAGCATTATGCTGGTCTACTTCCAAGAGGTAAATTCATGGTATAATCATTGCTCTGATGTTGATACCGGCTAAAGACCAATAACATGATGACAGGATGGTCGGTGCGCACTTCAAACAAGCACCAGTCGTGCAGACGTAATTTAGTGTTCGTAGGGAAAAGTAGTTGTCTTCTGAAGGATATTTGCCTAAAATGTTTCACTGCCAAAATTGTGACTGAAAAGTCGAAATTTCGAGGTAAAAGTCATAATTTCGAAACAAAAGTAGAAATTTCGAGAAAAAGTTGAAACTTCGAGATGAAAAAAATTTAAAATTTTGAAAAAAGTCGAAATTTTGTGGTAAAAGTCGTAATTTCGAAAGAAAAGTCGAACTTTCGAGATAAAAGTCGAAATTATGACAGATCAAATAAAAAATCAATTCGTGGCCCTTCGCTTCCATATGTAGTTGAGTCATATTGGCAAATTTTGTTGAGTTAGTTTTGTTTTCCTCATATCAGTAACTTCTCAAGTTGTGGCTCTACCACCAAAAATTGATGGAACTAGGAGAGATTATTCTTAGTGGTAAGAATGGGATTAGCAATATAGAATAAACAGTACTAAAATAGCGACAGTAGATGGGATTTATAAACTGGAAAAAATAATCCAAGTAAAGATTACCTAATATAATAACACTGCAAGGGTGAACAGATGATCATCCTAAATTTTTATGATAATTACCTAATATCATATACCAAAACGACAGGAGTAATCGAATAAATGAATATTTGAAACCTTCGTTGAGAAAACAATTCAAGAAATAAGAACTACCCAAACTCAAACAATTTCACTCGACGTGCGTCTCGCCAATAAAGTTAGCATCTTCAGGAGCTGAAAGCTTTAAGCGTCCTGTGAATTTGACGTAGTTTTGCTGTTTCGGTAGTTTCTGTTTCGGTAGTTTCTGTTTCTTAGGCTACGGTTACTATGCATGCGAATTTGGACGAAAATTTATTCGGACGAGTTCTGATGAATTCGTCAGAACAAACAACCGCCTGTTTTTCAATGGAAGTGTTTTTACTGGCAGTGAATATTACGTCAGGACATGTACGACGTGATATTCGCTGCCACCAGGAAAATGATCATCCAAAAATTGTCGCACTGAAACTGCATAATGAGGAAGTGCACCATCCTGCTGAGAAATTATTTTGTTTTCGAATAAATTCATATCCTCCTCAATTGCCCTATTGATGCACGGTATTATTCGATTCTCCAACATGTCCAAATAGGTATTTCTCACCAGTCAAATTATCTTCGATAAAAAAAGTCCTATGATGTGGTCACCTGAAATTCCTGCCCAAATATTCAGTTTTTGAGGTCGTTGGGTATGAGCTTGAGGGTATAATTGAGAAGTCGTATCACTCCAATATCGACAATTTTGCCGATTCACCTCTCCACTCAAACTAAACTTACTTTCATCCGAAAACCAAATTGTTGATGCATCGGAATTTCCGTTCAGTGAAACTTTCACAAAACACGTTACGTTTATCGAAATCATCTTCGTTCAATTCATGAACTAGTCTAATCTTATATGGATTTAATTTGTACTTATGAAGGATCCTGAAAACATTCATATGACTGATTCCTGATTCTCGAGATAACTTAGTTAGAGATTGCGTATTTTCCATTAGTGCAACGTGCCCTAAAACTGCACTAGAAATAGCTTCATCGTTGTCAATTCCTGAACGGTTATGCTTTTTATGTCAACAGATCCAGTTTCCATAAATTTGTTCAACAATTTCGAAACGTATTTGTGTTGTACATTTCTTCCTGAATGATTATCATCGAACTTACGGGCCAGCAGTTCTAGCACTATTTCCATTCTGGTAGACAATCTTACTATTTCAATCCGTTCTCGAGGCCAAACCATTGTTTGTCAAGAATTCACAAAAACAGAAACACCAATTGTAACTTCACCTGTTAGGTAATCGTTATTGTAGAATGAGACAAATACAAAATGAAGAGAATATCGAATTCAAACTTAAAACAAAGCAAAATGCGACTTTTTTGAATAATAATTAAAAAACACATAATATGAAACGTAGGTAACAGATTGTACAGAGGTTCATTCAGGAAGGCTCGTTATCAACTCAAATAAGTTTTAGCTTCCAAACTATGAGCTTCAGACCATTATGTATTCTACTTTGTTAAATTCTGTTCATCATGGAACATCTAATAATGCAAAATAAAATAGGGTGATCCATTTAAAAAAATGGTGACATGCTCTGGGGGTGCGATAGGGAAAGTGACATCAAATCTAATTATGTCAAAATGTGCCCCCCTGTATACTATTGTTGAAGTATTTTTTATTTTTCCTGAAAATTATTGTTCCAAAAGTTATTCAGGTTGGCTCGTTTTCTACTCAAATAATTTGTATCTCCCGAACTATAAGCGTCAGACCATTATTTATTATACTTTGTTGAAAACTGCTCATCATAGAGCATCTGATAATGCGAAACAATATAGAGAGATCCATTAAAAAAAATGGTGACATGCTCTGTGGTGCGATAGGAGAAGTAACATCAAATGTGAATATGTCAAAATGTGTCCCCCTGTATACTATTGTTGACGTATTTTTTTATTTTTTTCTGAAAATCATTGTACCAAAAGTTATTCAGGGTGGCTCGCTTTAAATGTATATATAAAGTAGAGAGTTATACAAATACAGTTAAAATAACAATTTTGAGTAAAAATATCACAGGTTGAGAGAAGAAATCTTAGCGGGATGATCATACACATGTCAACTCATTGTTTGTGTAGTTCAGTTGGCAGTTCTTATATTCATAGATAGAATAAAACGCGTTGTTGTTAAAAACTGATTTGATTGTTTTTTGAATTTGTTTTGGCCTAAATTCCTTATGTCGGCGGATAGATTCAATTCGAGCGAATTTTTGGTCGAGGTAGTGAGTCTGTAGCGTGGATTGATCAACTGATTATTATTCCTTGTGTATCAGAGTGAGTTAGTTCCCCACTGCAGCTGAAATCCTTATGGCATTTTTTGTGATCGAAGAACTTTGAGTGAAAGACTAGTTCCCCATAGTCATATACCATATGTAATGTGTGAATGGAATAGGGCAAAGTAAGATACTTTCAATGCTTCGAAACTGGTTACTTTTTTTAGTTGTCTTAGGAGATAAAGCTGATTTGGACGTTTAGAGCAAAGTTGTTCGATATGACAGTTCCATTTCAAGGAGAGATCCAAGGTAATACCCAAAAGTTTAACTTAACTGTCAGAGTAATTGTGACATTAGGTTGAAATGGAAATCGTTTGGGATTTATTGGGATAGTTTGGTGAGTCTAGGTTATCAATAAAAGTTGGTGAACTTATGATTTCTTAGTGGAACGATGTTTCCACGAATCACCTCATTTACGTCAATTAATTCTGACGCTTCGTGGATAAAAAGAAACTCACATACGTTAATGCAATGTAGAGAGACATGAACATAACCCTTTTTTGCTGTTGCATTCGAGTTTAAAGCCCTCGTGGACTTACCGTTTCTGCCACCCTGCGATGCTTCGTGCACAAATCCGCCCCCATATTCACCATCACACAGCAATATTAATTGAGATACGCCATCACCGTTTAAGTATTGTAGACTCGAGACCGCACCGCTCATCGATATCATATTACCTCGGTAATAATCGGTAATATCAGACCGCAATCCATAGAAATCCTACACTTGGAACAATGGCAACAATACGAATAACAATCGACTATCGCATACTTTTGTCTGTCTGTCATAGCTAGCTATAAAATTATACTGTTATTCGATATCCATCGCGGCAAGCCGTGCTGAATCAGGGTAGGTAAGTCCATGTAAGCAGATGTAATCGCAATACAATAAAGCTACCCCTGTACGTGCAGTTCGCTTCCAGCCAATGGAGGTAGTTCGCCAATATACAATAGACAGCCATATTGGAGGTCAAGGGATGTCTGATCGTGATCGGTCCAGGTAGAATATATCTGTCTATTATTTATCGGTCCATGTGAGTGGTGATTAATAAAAGCATTAAATATTCATCGACAATTATGTGTCAGCCTTTGATTGAGAAAGAAAAACTCTGAAATTCCATTTGAACTAGATATGCATAATTTGGGCCAGTTTGCAAACAACTGTGACAGAGCGATTCATTAATAGATCAGGTAACCTTACCTGATCGACGAGGTACTATACCGAATTTCTTACATACTTGAATTATTGTGGTTATTCAACAACACAATTCCTTGAATTTTCGGTAATACCCCTGTTGAAAAAGAAAACATCCATGATGTGAAATTGTGAAATTTTCAAAATCGATATACCGAGTGACAATGGGACTAGGGCCAGAGTTCCTTCGCTTATCAAATGATATATATAAAAATTTCTACATATAAGTAGGTGAGACACAATTTCGAATTCACACACATATGTAACCAAAATGGCCGACTTCCAGTTTCGCCCGAATAGCCACCAACGTCGACTTTTCAAATGAAACATCCTGTATGTTTGATGTTTTTTGGATTCTACGGATCAAATTACAAAAGACAGTGTTGCCAAATCAATCAAAATTTTACAATGAATAAAATTAAATTCTCATTTTTTTAGCACAGCCGGCCTTGATCAGGTTAAAATCTCTTCTGATTGACATCATTAGTAAATCATAGTAGTAGTATTTTCATCGATAAGATCAATAGGAAATCCTTCAACAGGAATTGAAATCTTGTCATTTTGTAGATAATTCTACCTATTCAACGGTATCCATTGGGTATGTACCTACCACTTCAGAACTAAAACTGTCTTTCATTGATTAACTATTACCTAGTAACTATGATGCTTTCAATGAGATTAATTTAGATATAATGAAATTAAAGGTAGCCATGGAATCATGGAAACCAAAAGATGTTTGATATCATGTCAAAAGTGAAACAATTCCAACTTTACTCTACTTGTCATTTCGTCATGTTGATTGTGAAAAGTTTTTTCGAAATGGAAAATGATAATCGTTATTCTCGAAACGAACAAATCGATATGATATTAATATAAAGATAATGTATACGATAAACGCAGTGGTATACAGTGTGTTTCACTTCTCATGGAATCACCTCCGTATCCTCCGTAATTCTCAACATAGAACCATGAAATTTTCATGATCGATGGATACACTAAAAATGAACTTACTGCACAAAAGGTGCCATCCTACGTGATATGAACTGCACACCAACGGCGATGGAACCACCCATTTTTCCGGAAAATTATATTAGGGGGCAAAATTACCGGTTTCGTGTTTAGAATCCCCAAATTATTACTAATACACCTGCCTCCTGAACATTTTTCAATACTGAAAAATTCTAATTTGTATCACTTCTCATGGAAACGCCCTCGTATCTTTCGTAATTCTCAACATAGAACCATGAAATTTTCATGATCGATGGATACAATAAAAATGAACTTACTGCACAAAAGGTGCCATCCTACGTGATATAAACTGCACACCAACGGCGATGGAACCACCCATTTTTTCGGAAAGTTATATTAGGGGGCAAAATTACCGGTTTCGTATTTAGGATCCCCAAATTACTACTAATACACCTGCCTCCTGAACATTTTTCAATACTGAAAAATTCTAATTTGTACCTATCACTTCTCATGGAAACGCCCTCGTATCTTTCGTAATTCTCGATGTACATCCATGAAATTTTCAGGATAGATAGATACACCAGAAATGAACTAACTGCATAAAAGGGGTCATCATATGTGATATAAACGGGGGCGTTTCTGTGGGAAGGGAAACAAATTGTAATTTTTCAGAAACTTGGGAAACTCGTCTGCAGATTGTCGGCTTTTTTGATCATGAAGCCAGCAATCGCAGTACTATTACAACAAAAAGGAACACCATCACTACTGTTTGTTTTCTTTCTGTCAAGTCTATTAAATATAAAGGGTTTGATTTTGCAACATGATGGTAAATTCCACTAAATGAAGGACTTCATTCATGTGGACCATTGTGTTGCAGTTTTCAAGAGCAAAATCTATATTTCCTGTGAGATGATTTTGTTTCTCTAATATTTTTCATTATTGTCGTAAGTGATATCTCTAGTCAAAGACAAATAGGTGACTATTAATTTTGGGGATAATACCACAAGTGCTTAAATGCTACCGATTATTCTGAAACATTAATATTCTAAAGAACTTTGGTTATTATATTATAATGTATATATAGCAGCGATGGAACCACCCATTTTTCCAGAAAGTTATATTAGGGAGCAAAATTGGCCCAAAAGTCCTTCGGATTCGTCGTTGGGATCCCCAACTTACTACTAATATTAAAATTAAGTTCTGAAAAATTCTAATTTGTTTCACTTCCCATTGGATCTAGTGAAACCTCATTCGAAACGTCTTTTAATTCTCTATGTAATATGTTTCAATTCAATCACAGGTGAAAAATGTTGCTGCCTGTTGCTTATACGTGCTTTCAAAATCTGATATAGAAATTTTTTGAACAATTATCAATGTCCCTGAAAATTTCCTTTGATGAAAGTGTATATTCTCGTTGTTCCTGAACTTGGTGCTCTGGAATTTGAAAAATTCAAAGAACCTAATTGCTGAAGTTTTTCTTCATGCAAAATGATAGGATTTGATAGGACTCAGTTATCATTGTATTCATTTTTTCATCTAGATTTCAACTCTCAACCTGATTTCATCCTTCATAACACATTGTTAGTTCTTCAACACTCATGCATTTATTCTATACATACAAAATTGGATCCAATGCCAAACAAAAACAGATCAAATACTTAACAAGACCGAAAACGTCGAAGGTAAAAAGTATCTTGTTCAATTCACGGCTAATTCGTCAATTTCTCCTTCCATTCTAAGTTGTCATTAAAATCGGTTTTTCTACACATGGTACGAGAGATGTCACGCGATCGAACAGTCTCAAAAAACTAAAACTGAATGTAAAACAAATTGTATGTCATTAAAATTTTGCGCTCTGCGACTCTAAATTGATAATAAATGACAATAATGAAAAGGAGGCGGGGTAAATATAACGTGGGGCACCGGAAGCGGCTCTATCCGCGGCTTTTCATGGCTGTCTAGATGGCGATGTTTATCGGAGTACGTGTAATTAGTCGTATGAACGATACTCCTGGCCGTCATTCACCATAGCTGACCGGTATTTGTTTTGTTTTCGCCTGTCGTGGGGAAAGCTAACTGCGATTAGAGGCCTTTGAAATGGACGCAGTCACAAAGTGGATGTGAAAGCGAATATGGAATGATAAATTAATGACGCAAACGTTCCTTTTCAATTTTACGTATTTAGAATTCATTTGAAGAAGCGAAAAGATTGTCGGATGACTGATTGATCGTAAGGAAGGCAGTTTGACCTTAAGGAAAAACAATGTATGAACGAAACAATTAATATTGTTAGTTGGTATACACGAAGAAATAACTTATTTGGTTTTGTTTTTGAGTTCTTCAATCGAATAAAACATTGGGAGTCCTAATGTTCTCTCTTCAATCAAAAGAGATAATTCCTAAAACGAGTCAGAAGAAACGGTGGAATTGGAGGAAAAGGGCACCCAGTGGCCTTCTGAATTATGGACGCGCCGTATTTTTTTAACAATTGCCGCACCTACTTCAAGCAATCACGTTGGATCCAAAGTAATTATTTTTTGGAACCTCTGCAGCCAATAAGACTTAAAAAATTATCTTTATTATTTCTACATACCGAAATAACAAGTGGTGCCCAAGTCGAAGAATACTAACTATATATATTGTTTCTGTATATAATACTTAGAACAGTTAGAAAAATGTAATATAGCTCTAATTGAATATTCATGTCAAAAACAAAACTAGTGTAGGTATATAGGATTTGAGGATTCTGATAATTTCTTTGGGGTTTTGAAGATTTTCCAGAATATTCAATGATAAATTCTGAAATATAGGGCCTTAAAATATTACATTCATAAAAATTATTGAGCAGCAACATCCCCGTATTTTCTTGAAAACAAAATGTTTTTCATTTCATATACTTCTCAGAAATATATACCTTCAGGTTGATGGAATTTTCTTATATCACGGCTACCTAAGAATAATTGAAAAGTAAAAAATTTGTTAAAACAAGAGATTTTTTTATTTCTAAACTAACATTAGATTCGGGTTCAAAACACTCTAAAACCCCAGGTACTTATGTTTGCGTCATGAAAATGTACAATGTGTAATCTATAAATTGCGCAACAATATGTTGGTATTTATTTGTCTATAATTTTTCTTAGGGTCCTTTTTCCTTGTACTATAAAAATGTACCGAGTATCATCTGCAGCTGATAAAATCATTAACTCTTGTTCATCCGCATTATTTGATTGAATTAAACATTTACTTCCCTTGCAATTATGGTCAGGTATACCAAAAATTGGAAAATGTGGAAAACATTCTCTGAATTCTTTCATCGCCAAGACAACACCAGGTTTTGGATCAGTACACCGTAATGCCTCTAGATGTCTGCCCGAATTATGAAATTTTATGAGATGTAATCTTTAATTGGCAGAATATTCATTTATTACTGTTTGTTGCCAGTTATCAGTAGTGCAATACTATGTAAATTTTAATGTGTCAAGCTTGGGCTCTGGGAGTTTTAGTGCTCTGAACCAGAACCTTCTGCCAGTTTTGTGGATAATATTAAAACAATGTCACTTAGTATATTCAGAAATAACTACTGCTGAATGATAAAATAGACTATGACCAATAAAAAAGTGAAAATAAAGGAAACGAGGAGTTTTTCAAATGAAAAACGTAACATAGTGTCAAATCATTTGACTTCCTGCTGTGGCGCTAATTCACTTCATTTCAACTCTCATTAAACTTTATTAGTACGGTTTCACCACACAGACATAAAATCTGAACGTTGAAGTCACAATCAATGAAACAATATTTCTCTTTGCGGTGAATATACATTTTTAGGACTCACACTAGATAACTGTCTGAACTGGAAGAATCATTGTAGTAAACCGATATCAAAAGTAAGTTCGTTTCGTGTCTGATATGAAATCTCAACTCGATTTTGACTACTAAACTATTACTGTGCACACATAGAGTCAAGAATCAGAAGTGGCGCTCGCCTTTGGGGAAGCTCCCCAAAGTTTCAAATGTATAAAAAAGGATTTTAGCAGGAATCAGTCAGAGAATCTCCTGCAGAATACTTTAATTTTCGACCACAATAAATCGAAATATAATCGCAATTCTTCTTGTACCATAATTTGTATACGACTTGGAATAAACACAATTTTACAAACTACCTGAATCATTGAAAATTACAGTCAGAATCCAAGGTTTCAAAATATTTTATTACCATAATTTCTTTATTGAAAAATTTTTCAATCTGTGATTCAACTTCACCATCTCATTTATTGGATGTACTCTGCATGTTGAATTTTACTTTCAGTATTAAGTACTTTATATATACATGCCGCTTCTTTTATCATGTGGTAACATTGCTATGTTCTAAATCGTAATAGATACAAAGACGATTAAATGGGAAAAAAGGTAGGTAACTATTATGGTGAGCAGTAAATTGGTCATAGAAAATTTACGGGGATTCTTGCCCTTCCCAACTTATACAGGGAAAACTGAAAATGCTGTTTTCGGTTTTTTATGTTTAATTAAAAATTTATCGTTACGTAGTTCTAGTACATTTTGTATACAATAAAACTTTCCTGTTTAATTTTTTTATATTTTCTGAAATAACCATTCTATTCGTAAAAAACCGAAAACTGCATTTTTAGTTTTCCCTGTATAGGTAAGTCGGGAAGGACGAGACTCCCCGTAGATTTTCTCTGACCAATGTACTGCTCACCACAATAGTTACAATTTGTCCCATCTAATCGTCTTTGTATCTATTACGGTTTAGAATAATATAGCAATGTTACCACATGATAAAAGAAACGGCCTGTATGTACGTACAAATCTGACTTGTCCTAAATCTTATGTTCCACAGGAATCAGGATCAATAAATTGATTCAAACTTTATGACCATCAGTCAGTTTCAGGGTGTCCTGAATTGGAAACCTCTTTCGCTTTCCTGTGAAAAAACCCTACTGTATTTTTCTCAGTTTTTCGTTCTCAAACTGATCATAGTAATATTTGGTTATTTTATACAACATTAATTGAAAAATTTTAGGTACTATTACTAGGGATGAATAAAAATTGATAATGTTCCTAGTTACAGTTGACACCCTATAGAGTTCAATGAATCACTGAGATCGGTGGTTTTAGGGTGTTCCGAACCAGAATCTGGTGTTAGTGTTGAGGCAATAATCCCTTATATGTTCATCCAAATTTTTATACTTTTCAATTGGTTCTAGGTAGCCGTGGAAAACGGTATGAATATTTCATCGGCCATATGGTGGATATTTACTAGTAGGTAATCCATTTAGTGAAAACATTTTTTCGGATTCACTTCACTCTCAATAAACTACGAAGGTGTTGCTACTTAAAATGTGTTACACTGTATATTATCTTGTAACTTACCAAATCATTTTATGGTGATAAATTGTACCTATTAGCGGAAAGTTTCATATTATTCGTACGTCTGTGATGAATGATATTGCGTTAAATTCTCTGAAAAGTTATTGCGGTCTCTATTCTGACGATACTTTAATTTATCCTTCACAATTTTCTTTCATTAAAATACAGGCTTCCCTAACTTAATTTAAATACAGAAAAATACATTTTTATTAAAGTTGTTTGAATTTTGACATAATGGACCTTTTCCAAGAAATATCTAGTTTCTCGTAGTGTATGCAAACAGATAATGCGCCATTCTTAGAACAATTCAAGTATAGTATGCTGCAGTTAATTCAAAAAGAATTTTATTTGAAAACTATTCGGCAGCACATACAATCAAATGCTATCACACTAACGGATAAATGAAGAAACAAGAAATCAGATAAGGTAAGTACCTATACGTTCAAGTACATCTTCTGTATGTGATTATACTCGAAACATTTCAGTTGAGGTGTTGATGAACCGTACTCTTGATAGGATATACTTCTTCAAGAATTGAATGATGTCAAACAGAAATAAAAACTGAAAAACTAAGAAAAAGAAACAAAAGTTGTTGAAAAAAAAAGCTGGCATTGAAATTGGAAGAGAAACTAGAGAACATGCTGCATTATTGAAACATCATTAAAAATCAGAAGAAAAAAATTGCACAACAGAGTTTTCTGCATTCGAAAGGTATATAGGGTGGAATTTCACTTATATCAGTATGGTTTCCTGGTGGCTGAAAAAATATTTCAGGAACCAATATCCAAGAAAAGTACTTCCAAACGATCAACGTTAATTCTCAGATAAAACTTTCAAAATAATTGGCATTGAAACCCTAGGTTTTTCTTTTCAATAAAATCTTCTTATTGAAACAGAAACAATGAACGAACGGGTTGAAATCCCCAATTAGGGCACCTTCGCCTACCGAAAATCGGTGAAAGGGATAAATACAAACCTCAAGCTGATTGCGGACATCATAAACGACCTCCTAAATGGCCGTATTTGAATAAAGGCGAAGGCGGCGTGTAACTAAGAAACCGTCCTGTTTATTGTGCACATATTTCCTCTAATTACCGCGCTGACAAAAGCGGCCTTCTTTGATTCAACTAGTCCAGAGACCGCGCGAGCAAGGTGGTTGGAGCATCATTTCAATAGGGCGCATTGGCGCCCACGGGGATCGGAGGTTCAGCTTTAAATATATTTTATTTTGATGAGACTTACTTAATTGATGTTTATTGTGGCACCTTGGAGGAAATCACCTGAGTTTAAGTATAACAGGGTGTTTCTTAATGTTATGTACATACGGAAGGTGATTCTTTGGCATTTTTCACGACTGAAGATTGATTCGTTACAAGGAGTTGAAATGTCAAGATATTCTTTATTTTTTTTTAAAATACAACTAAAATTTGGAATTCAGGTTACGCTGTAGAGCTTACCTACATGATTGTGAGAATCTACATGGAGATATTTTTCCAGGGGTCGTGTTCTCTTTTCTCCCTCTGATCTTTTTTGTGATGCGCCGCTGGTAAATTCTGAATAAAAAAATGCTTTTTCTGTTTTATAAAAAACTTTTGTTCTCTTCTAGTTTTTCCGTATCTGCGACCGTTATCCCAAACAAAAACGCAATGATTTTCTGTAATTTGTAAGACGTTTTCTGGTCCTGAAGAGATTTGTGATGCGAAATAATTATAATATTTATGTTACAACTTCTTGAAATACACTAAAATTCAATAATTATGACTATCAAAACTTAAAGAACTTCACTCTCATTAATATCATCTGAGAATAGGAAGTTCAAACTATCAGATTCTGAAAAACAAATCCTGACTTAAGAAAATAATATCATCTCTAAAGTGTAAAGGTCTGAATAGTCATCAATGTTCGGTGAAAGTGGAATTGGCCAGGTTTCATCCTTTTGGGTGCACGCTATCTGATAACCAACCCGATATCGTCCTCCCCATCTTTTTGACTCAACGCACAGCAAAATATGCCTTCATTTTGATTTTCAGTTGTGAGGGAGGATCCATATTCATTGTATGAGTGTAACAGTACCGTATAGTAGAAGTAGTATTTGTTTTTGTTGAGAGGAATTCGAACCAAACCTTGATTTGTATCTACGTGAACCCGGAACTCATAGAAAAAAGTGTTGAGATAACTAATCTCCCATTATGAACAGCCCCTAATCGAACTCGAGAGGGGTGTCTCATTTACGCACAAAGCCCCTTGAAAGTTGGAAAACTCGGTTTGTTGACATCCGAGGCTTATAGGACAATTCTTTGGAAAAAGTCCTTGGGTGCCTCCTTTTGCTCTGGAGAGTGATTGATAGTAGTGTCAGTTAATTGAGAAAAGTATTTACTACCATTACATGAATGTAATCTATATACGGGGTTTATCACTGACGTCCCAGGTGTCAAACTGTTCGATCACCAGTTAACCGAGTAATCAACTTCATCTCCTAGTTGTCCAAATCGAATCCATGTACAGTCTGGAGGGTGGAATTGACATCCAGGAGGTGGATCCTATCCTGTGGATGCGTAATGCCTAGCATTACCTTTATTGGGATTACTCCCCCTGCTGTACAAGATAAGACTCTTTGAGTGTACCCAAAAGCATAGCCTGTGCGGGTAGAGGACGGCTATTATTATTATTTGCCGCGGTGCTCCGGGGCGACTTACTGATGTTTTAGGTGATGTATTCACTTTTCAGCTGTAGGAAAACCCGGAAAACCTACAGCACCACCTCGGGTGGTCGGTGTGCACTCCAAGCTAGCACCAGACGAAATTGGCATCCAAGCAACTCACAATACACTTGCTTTTCAACAAGGCATGCGATCGCCTATCGATCCGATATAGAGTATTTGAGAAAAAATCTCTTGTACCTATATCGGGCTCGAACCAACACCCTAGGTCACACTATCTCAGTGGGCTCTGGCTTCATTTGCTTAATCTCTGGTTTTTATTATTTTTGACAGTTTAGTCGGCACTACCTGTTGAACATCAAAGCTGTTTTTTGTAGCAATGATTTATTACAATACGAAAAAACCGTAATAATTACAATAACAAGAACACTACGTTACAACAATTGTTGATACATGCCTGCGCTTTCCTTCTCATTGATGTCTTACTATTAATATTCGACATCGAAAGTCATCAACGGTATTCATTGGTATTATATACACTAGATATTTGGGATGCCACCATAAGAAAAAGTATCACTTGTTTTTATACACTTCAGTTAAATACTCCCGAACCAAAATAGAAAAATGTGCTGGGGCGCAATCATGTACATAAC
The DNA here is from genome assembly GCA_958502065.1 of Chrysolina americana. Lineage (NCBI taxonomy): Eukaryota > Metazoa > Arthropoda > Insecta > Coleoptera > Chrysomelidae > Chrysolina > Chrysolina americana. The sequence goes on along the minus strand of OY293410.1, from coordinate 34,704,563 downwards.
ACATTTAATGTTCCAGCCAAAGAGGTAATGAAGGCAATTGTTTTTGCAAAAATGCCTATATGAGTGACCAGTTAAGGTGCATTTTCATATGATGCAAAACGCTGGATTTTAGCGTCAAATGTGGTCACGTGATGAAATGTCAACAGCTTTTACTTGACTTCACCGGCATCAGTACAATTAAAAGCTTCGAAGAAAAAAAAAGTTTACAGAGGTTTCCGCAATGATGTTCGTTGTTGATGTTACACCAACAAGATATTAAAATGATATTCATGTGATATATGTAACCAATAAATATCTAAAAATGAATTTCAGATACTTTTGTATAAATACGAAGAAGCTGTTGGAACTCAAATCAATGCTTCTCTCGACATAATTTGAACAATGGATGCACCCAAAAACGATTTTTTTTATATATTTTCAAAATTTCTATACAAAAACTTCATCAAACACAAGGGCAGCTATAACTTCATTTATAAATTAACGTTTGATTATCGTTATCTCCAGACATGCATTGTCTTTCCTATAACATAGTTCAATGTTAATTATTCACAAGGATCAGTGATCTGTGTCGTTCGTAAACGAATATATACATATAAATCTAATAACTCATATTGAATCTTAATATGAATAAGTCATATGTCTAATCTTGATGCTCCGTTTACTTCCAATTTTGCTGACGCTAAAATTTGACGATGAAACTTGACGCTACATTTGATATTCTATCATTTGAAATCTAGCATCAGCATGAAAATACTCCTTATGTCGACCATGCAAAAAGAGAGGACCTATAAAATAATGCCCAATTTACCAACCCATACATTTAATAAGCACTGCTCTGTAAAATGCGTTTCTACCGTTCCATGTGGATTTTCTCAAGCCCATATTTAGTTGTAACAAAAATTTCTAATGGAGAAAAATTGTCTTCGTCGGTAAAAAAGATTTTACAATTAGAATTTGGAAAGGGTAGGAGAAAGGCCAGAAGAAACTGTGGGAAAAAATTATATCCTTGAATATTCTAGAATATAGAAGATTCCCTCGAAGAATTTCATCATAACATTTCATTTATCACTCTTGCAAATGGAAATACTTTCAAAACGTTCTAGAGTCAGAAAAAAACTGTATCAATACTTCTTTTGCTCCCTCGAATTTGTCTTGGTTTTAATCTGTTATTCCTTTATATACATTTTCATTAGGCCAATATTTGTAAGGTCGCTGACAAAAAGTATTTCGTTTGATTTTCATCTATTTTAAAAACTCAGTTTTATATTTTGTAGTTTTATTGGAATACCGCAAAAAGATGTCTAACGACATATTTGTAGAACACCTTTTAGGTTAAATTTTCTCTCAATCATCATTTTGAGTCTTTAAATCTAAACTTATCTTCACGAAATTGAAGAAATTATTTCATTTCGACCTTTTCCCACTAGAATTGTGTTGCTCTGCGCCTTTGAAATCGCGCGAGCAAGGTGGCTGCAGCATCATTTGATGTGGGTAGAAAACCCTTTTCTAAACCTAGCCTACGTGTTTTATCTCAGACTTAGATTCAGAGGAACTGTGCATATGTATTTTTGCACAATTCAATTGTTTATTGAAATCCTTTGATTCGGTTTCATGTTGGTATCTTTTTGTGCGATGCAAAGAAAACTGCTGGATGACAGAATTGATGTGTAAATTGTTTGAATTTGCTGTTTCAGCTACGAGTTCCCTGTGATAAAAATCTATGACAGAAACCGTGTGATCCTCCTCTCATATATAACAATTTACAAAATGGATGCTTGAAAAGTGAATGCCATATACCTTCGTTGTTGAGAATATTTCTGAAGTTGAAAGAGCGCGATGGAAATTTGGATGTTTAATAAGAATAGAAACAAACTGAATTTTGAAGCAACTTACGGTCATATGTTTGATTTTTCAATTTAACAATGCATTTTTAGGATGTTCATTTGGAGCATAATAATATATAAAATAAAAATTTCGTTCGTGCAAAAGGAGGCTTATTTAATTTGTATACATGATTTTTCTCAATAATTTAGTTCTTTAATACAGAAGTTATACAACTAACTCATCATTAAATAAGCCAGTAGCTACAATTCACCACGTATTCCCAGGTAGCACACTTATGTTGGGACAATATTGGTTTGATATTATAAAAATATTGGAAAAATATTCAAATGAACAATTAGCGAAAAATAAAAGTGACCATTCGGTGATACTGCTTCCAAGAAGAACTCAATAAAACTGAAGAAGTAATGAGAGCAACACACTGGCAAAAATTTCCAGGACTAAAGCAGGCCAAAGATCTCTTCGGCAACTTCAACCGAGCAAGATCGAAGACACTGATTAACCTCAGCAAAACTAGTCTAAAGACAAACAAGAGATTTCTGACGGGGCACTGCAGACTCAAAGAACACTTAAGGAAGCTAGGCTCAGGGGAGGACAGCACCTGCAGATTCTGTGGGGAACATCCAGAAACACCACACCATATATTGATGGAGTGTTACGCTGTTCATCACAAAAGATTGAATATACTGGGATCAGACGAGCTGACTGTGGGAGAAATACCACAAATACACTTCGAAATAGCAGAAGAAGATGGGATACAATAGATCTAATTAGGTCGCAGCGCATCAGTCACCATCCATACTTACCATTACCATTACCAATATTTCAGAAATATTTTCGAAGCAATATTGGCCTCAAAATATTCAGCGATATTGGTACACTTATATAGGGTTAATCTTGGTACACTATTACGAAAATATTGGAAAAATATTCAAACGTAATATTGGCGAGGAAAGAAATGTGAACATTTGGCGATATTGGTCCCAATATTGTTAAAAAAAAATTTGTTTCAAATTATTTTTTCCGTTAACTAGCTGTCGTCCCCCTACGAACGACAGCCCTCGAAAGTCGAAACTTGTGCGAGTCAAGGATTAACGAGGTCTTACCTTTTAACGTGCGATTCCTAGCACTTCCTCAAGCCATCAGAAAATAAATTGAAATCACTGGGATTGAACCAGTGACCGGTAAAACCAGAATGATTGAAAGCATTGACTCTTACCACTGGGCTACCTGACCTAAAAAAAATTAAACTGAAAGAGGGTCTTGTGACACATTTTTTTGAAACTCCTGATGAATACTTCACAACCGTAGAATATAAAGTCAATATCTTCACCAACTACAAAATGGCGGAACATTTAATAATTACCTGAATACAAACACATAAGTATCGATATTTCTAGAAATATTTGATTTTCTCTGCCATATATGGCAATCCCAACAACCCGATAAGGTTTGATAGGCTATTTTTTGTTTGACAGAAAATATCATTAAGACAACGAACATCATTGTTCAGTTAAAATATTCTCATTTAGTTTTCGGTTTTACTAATAGATGATAGGTACCACGTGAACTATCTCTAAAATGGTTAATTCTCTTCCATTGGAGGAAAAATTCAAAGCAATTTTTATATACGGTGCGATGCGTAACTTTCACGAAACCGAAAGAATTTTTAAAGATCGTTTCCCGAATTGTCCTATCTGTAGAATATATTTAAGGGAAGTTGTATCCAAATTAACAACTACTGGTAGTGTGAATTTGGTGGTGTATAAGTATCATCTATACAAAATCAAAATGGTGCACCAGTTAACTGAAGATGATCCTGATCGAAGAACAGAATTCTGCGAAATTATGAAGGAAACTATTGCAAGGCATCCTACCTATCTGCACGATATTTGTTTCAGTGACGAATGTACATTTTTTGTCAACGGCAATGTTCACAGGCGAAATTGCCGTTATTGGAGTGATACCAACCCTCACGTATTCCGGGAAACTCATACTCAATATCCAGAAAAAATAACATTTGGGAGGAAATATTGGGAAACCTTATTGTATGACCTCTATTCATTGATCAAAATTTAACAGGGGAACTGGAAACTACTGTTGACCCTGAAATAACCGAAATCCTAATGAATTCGATATGAATATTGTATTCCAACAAGACGGAGCAACAACTTTTTTATGGTGCTGTTTGAAGCAAAAGTTGTACGAAACTGAACCTGCTTCAATATTGGATATACGCCAGAGAATAATAAATATTTGTAGAAATATTGACGTTACTGTGTACGAAAATGTTTTGCGTGAAATATCGGATAGGCTGTTCTTATGCCAAGCAGTTCAAGGCAACCATTTCGAGTATCTTCTGAACTGAACACATCTTATTTCCTCAAATTACGAAGTTAAGATGTATTCAGGCAATTATTAAATGTTCCACCATTATGTAGTTGGTGAAGATATTGACTTTATATTCTAGAGTTGTTAAGTATTTGTTGGTAGCATCAAAAGGATGTATCACAAGACCCCCCTCCCAATTTAAATTTTTTTCCCAGATGGCGCCCAGTCACTATCTTGACATTTTCGTATGTCAATTTTACTCCAAAATTTAGTATCAATGCATCAATTTCATCATCCCAAGTTTCAATTTTTTGAGTTGACCTGTTCAAAAAATAATAGGAGGGTGACATTAAAGAAAACCATTGTATATCATTTCAATATTGTTTATCGACAATTCGTCCAATATTCAAACTCAAAAATTGTCAATAGGTTTTCTATGTAATACTGTGGGAATATAATTAATTACTGGTATGAAGTTTTCGTTTAAAGTTTAATCAACATACTAAATATGATTTGTTGAATATTGGTGAATTAATATTCAACCAATGTACTAAACGATACAAGAGGAATAATTGGAATGCAATATTTTTTCTAGATGGTGAGAACAATATAAATGGCAATATTGTTTTAGCGATACTGGTGAAAAATATTCAACCAATTTCGTTCCAATATAGGTTACAATGATTTGTTGAATAGTGGTGAAATAATATTCAACCAATATGCTGTCAAACTTGGATACCCAATATTGTTTTCATCCCTAGACTCGATATGAGAGGAATATTGGTATTATAATATTTATTCTAGACGTTGAAAACAATATAAGGACAATTTCGTTTTTTGATATTGGTCAAAATTATCGATCCAATATAGGTTATAATGATTTGATCAATATTGGCCATACCTGGAACTTTCATATCTGATAATAACCCTTTCAATAGTTTCAAATTCAAACAATTTTCTAGACAGTGGAAATTCAATAACATTGAAAATCCCATATATACCCCAAATCTGATGGATTGGCAGAAAAAGCTGTAGAAATCTGAAAAAGAATTAAAAATAGTTGGAACAAGTGGAACACCTAGATATTACGATTACGTTGGGAAGATTTTTAGAAGAAATTCTTTATTTCTAAGACATTTAGCTATCCCAGTTTCAACCGATGATTCTATTACAATTTTGATAATGAAATTGAACTCTGCATCTCACAACCGGATTGTATAGATATACTGTTCCTCAAACAAAGGTTTGAGTCTAGTGGATCTGTTATTCTTAAAATAAGGTCTGTTAAAATTATTGTTGAATTTCTTTGATATCATATTTGGAAGAGAGGGACTTATGACATATGCATTTAGCTTCAGGGATGCGCAAGATGCCTCAAAATCCTGGTGTGCCGACTTAAACCTGCAAAACTGTGGGATTAAACGAGATACAGTCGCCAGCAAATATTTTGATAACTGGAAACACGCTTTAGGTCACTATTAGCTACACGAAAGAGGAATATGAAAAAGTATGTTTCTGGGTAAAGAAAATAGGTTATGTATCAATGAAGATGAAACAACATGCATTCATTTCAAATTTGCACAATGAAATTTACAAATACCAAAAAGCATTGAGACTAAGCTTTTCCACAAACACTTAAATGTAAGGTTTAACATAAGATTCAAGTCTCAATTGGTCCAAACATATTGAGGCTACATGTGGTAGACTGGCTAGAACATGTTATGCACTGAAAACCACATCTAAATCATGCAGTTCAACAATTTTGAGGCAGTTATATATCGATAAATGGAATTGTGCATTGGGGGCAAGCAGCTGAGTCCCAAAGTATTTTTGGTTTTCAAAAGCGTGCTATAGGGATTCTGGGTAACTTAGAATATAATGAATCTTGCAAGGGAGCTTTAAAATCATTGAACGTCTTGACTATGATATCTCTGTACATTTATGAGTTATAGTGTTTTGCATTTAAGAATATAGACTCGATTCTGGAATCCCAAACTCAACATGAGACGAAAACATATACTATCAGCTTTGAAACATAACACAAGCCTATACCAACAAATGTCTATACTTTAATGCTTGCTGATGTTTCAATCATCTACCAGATGAAGTAAAAAGTTTATCATCAACACACTCATTCCAAAACACATCAAGGATATTCTTGTTCACAAAAGTTGTTATGTTATGGATGACTTTTTTTTAACATAATTATATTTTAATATATTCTGTTTATGATGTTATCGTTATCTGATGTTTTATCACCTTTTCTGTTGAATAATTTATATAATTTCCTAACAATATTTCTATTTGATATTTAAATTTTTTACTAAACAATATGCCAATGTATACTGCTTGATATTTTCATCTCTCTTGTCACTTTTCTATATATGTGTTTATTTTGTGCATGTTTATTTACATATGTTTATGCACTCGTTTTTGTTTTTTTTACAATATTTCTTAAACATTTTTCAATACTATTTTTTTACAGTGTTTTCTGAAATGAATAAATGAATAAATATTATTATTACAAGATATCCAATAAAATCGCGTTCTGCTTTCCAAATATCCCGCGATACTTGCGTGAACCTTTACCGTCACCGTCGGTTTTCTTGTTAAGGCCAATTTTTACGAACAGAAATTTCCTGTTTTTCCCATGACTATGAAGAAAATACAACAACATAATTAATCGTTCAGATTTACAGAATCACTATTCCCACGCAGTTTTATTCGTCCACAAATGAAGCGAAGTAGTCGTGGTTTCCACCCAGGAGACCCGGGTTCGATCCCCACCGCCTGCCACTGAGATAAAGTGGTTCGGAATCTACTTGTGTGTAAGCTGTTGTTCCCGGATTTCCCTTGCTCGCAGGAGCTCTGATTTCGTGGGGTTTTCCCAAAAAACTGGAATATTCGTAAAAAGAAATTTGAAAAAATCTATTCGACTAAAAGTTTTTTTCTTTTACAATTTTAAAAACTGTCGTATATTGGTGAAAAAATTCCTATTTTGTGCAAATTTCTTTCACAGAAAATTAATATATTTTTTTTTGATCATCCAACTATACCTACTGAAAAAAATCATCGCTTGAACATAATAAAACATAATAATGGTAAAATAATCGAAACCTAAACAGGCTTGATGATATGCAAAATTATCTTTTTTATCCATCACGGACTATAACGACATATACTCAGGGAAGATTTCATGAAACAGTAGGGTATCCCAACACATCAAGTTGATTAAATCGATATGAAAAATTGTTTGCCATAAAGTATTGTTGACTAGAGCATATAGAGTTTCTAAATTAAACGTCAGTTTTAAATTGGTTTCAAACCATGTTAGAGATTTCAAGTGTTACTAACTTTTGGTACCTGCAATACTGAATATAATTGAATTATTTATGTTCATCTGGAATGTTTACACAGAAACGAAACATGGTAAAATTATTTAGAAAACGTACATCAATGATAATCGATGATATAAGGAAATTGCTCTTCGAAATTTGTGAATCCGCCACGCCACGCTATTTAGATTTTTTTGGGAACATAACACAATTTCAGTAGTATTTATTTTTTCAACAAAACTTGGTCTTCCACTCCAAGTATGAAGTACTTATTACTTTCCTATGATATTCAAAATGTTTATTGAAATTCCGTAAAATCCAATTAACAATAATCACAATCACTATATTCGTGAAATATTGACACGAAATCGAAGAAGCCCTCTCTGGAACCGATTACAGAATCTTAGAGCGATTTCATTTGTTTTGTCTTCGAAAAATTCTAATCAGTCGGTACTTCAGGGTTTTTAGACATCTTAAGCTAGTACCTACAAGTCATCCATTGTCAGATGACTACTGTATCCATTTTCCGAAATACTAACTAAATTATAAAAGGATCTTGTGAATATTACTGATATAGTAATATACGTCTAGAAGTAGCAGAACATTAAAACTTCTCGAAGATAGAACAGAAGAATATCCCTTCCAGAAAACCGTAAGGCTGGGCAAGGCAACACGCTAGTGCCCAAGATTCCATCATGTAGTAAAATCCAACAGCAAACATTTTTATTTTCTCTATTCACTATACAATAAGGTACTTACAGCTACAACAAATTACTTCATTGTTTCTCTCGATATAAATCAGAGTCGTTAATTGTAATAAGCTTATATCTGATGATTCCGAGATGATTTCATCTAGGATTATAGATAACTGAATAAAATTACGAAAAAGTAATGGTCCTTTCGCAACTCAGCGCACGGTAGGTGTAATTTGCAATAACCTCTCACGATTTAAGGTATATTAGTGACAATGTAAGTATTGTAACTGCGCCACGATGTCGTTCTCCAACAATTAAAAATCTCCTCATTGTTTTGTAGTAATGGGAATATGTGATATTGCACGCGTGGGCTGCAATAATTTTATCAATAGGCAACGTGTGGAGTATCACGAACGTGATTTTACATATATGGCCAACGAATAGAAACAAACAATAACACTTTCTGCAAATAAATCTTCCAGATATAATCTGTGCTATTTCTCGTTTGTTTGTTGTAAGACCTTTCATGTTTCATACGATTAAATACTGCATGAATGCGTTGTTTACTGAAGAGGTTCGGTAATGGTTGTTACCGAGATGCGAATCAGTGTTTGTTCATTGTTTTTCTTCATGGAGATTGGTTGGTGTCAAGGAGTTAATGATTTTCTGGAATTTTCGTATAATTCACAGGTACCAGTAAGTACACCTTAACATGAATGTTTTTTTACTTCACTCGAAGGAAAATCTTTTTCTGCCTATTACCTTTCTCTATCCAAAGTATACATTACCTGGACTCATTGTAGAGAGCAAAGTCGTATTTTTCCTCCCTAGGAAAAGTAAAAGTGACGTCATGGTACTTCATCAATGAAATGACTTGACGACCTAAACTATATTTTATTATATAAGTATAAATTTTACCGTTTATTTATAGAACACCCTCTATTTTGCAAAATGGCAGAAATCAGTAAATTGTTATTTCAATTTAACGATTTTAACACTAATAATTTGACTTAAATTCATAGATTCATCCAGTGTTCGAATTTAGGACAGAAATATTATAGTATACTATGGTCGATTGACAGTTTCAAAGTGTGTTACGCTATAATATATCTACAAAATATAAAATAAAATTAAAAAAATGAGTGATTCAAGCGAATTTGAAGATAAAAATAATACACCACCGGATATTTTGGAACAGATTATGGGATTCACTGAAGTTGGTGAAATTGATTGTAATTAGCCAAGTACGAGTTCTTCCGGAGGATACCACCTGTATAATAATGTTGTTAATGAAAATATCACGAAAACTGCGTTGGTTCCAGCTCTCACTTCTCTAGTGGTATTTAAATAACCACTGCTCAAAACTGCACGTTTAACATTAGTATAAATAATTACTCTACCACAAATTAAAGATATGTAGGATGCAAGAATTAAAATAACGTGCCTATAAGTTATACCATACCTACTTCTTAGTTTTAGTTCTTTGATGAATTTTGTTTTTGTTATACATAAACAAGTGAAATGGAAACTGAATTTTAAATGTCGTAAACTGATTATGTGGATACTGATTCTCAAATCTGTAATTGATACCTATCCACTGAATGGAATTTGAATTTAAATGTTTACTAATGGGCCATTAAAACTGCCATAAACATAATTAGTATCATTGAATAGGATTTTTCAATACCTTTTGAAAGAGGTGTCGCTTGCCGTAGGGTTCCATTTAAAATTATTGGTCATCTTTGACGATTCCGTCATCTATCATAGTAGGGAAGTTTACAGCCTTTAATATTCAGATTCCAAATTTCACTTGTTAAAAATACGATCAGGAAGTTGAGAGGAATACACTTTCAAAATTTAAAAAGCTTTCTGAATATGTGGCATCTAAGAACGCACTCCCAAATTCCATACTGTATAATAGAATGGGGTTGAGTGAATTACTGTTACCTCACAAACCTACATGTCATTCAGAAATGCATACCGAAAATGATTCTCAATGAAGGCAAAACTTACTCTAGAAATAGGGTGAAATGTCTGAACATTATGAACGCTATTCAGCCCTATGCTGTATCACTTCCGTTAAAAATAACGTCACCGTTATTGGCCATTTCCGTTATTTTGCTATTGCTTGGTAATAGCAAAATTGTGCATGACCCATAATTGATAAATATGGTAAAACACGTGTTAGTTGTAAGTTGTAACTAAAACCGCTGATTTGTTGAGTGTATCAAGTGATTTCTTTTCCTTTCGATTAGTAACTGAAGTCCTTCGTTGAAGAAAGATATTTTTGAGTCAAGATAAATATATTTTACAGATGAGAATGTCATGAGTGTTCTCGAGGTTGAAGAATGTTTCACTGCAAGCAAACTCATTTCAAGAAAATGTAGAGTACCTATATTCATCAATTAGAAGTAATTATTCCATTCTGAAGATAACTCTGCTTACTCAACCATATTTGATTGAAGGTATCCTTTTCATACAAGTAGGTATTGCTAGAAGAGGGTGACGTCCTGAATGGAGGGTGGGAACCTAGCAGATAATAAAAAGCAAGAAAATATTGATCATTCCTGTGATATTTCTATAACTAGGGATATCTTTATTCATTTCAACTATAGGGTTTGAAACATCCCTCCTTGCCGTTTCATTCAACCGACTGTCTATATCTTCCATCCTTCACGGTATTCCTATGGTGAGCAGTGGAAGAGGACCCACACTGTATATAGAGTTGAATTTGAATTTTGTATAGTATTATTTCTGAATGATGGAAAGGAATCATCTCATCACCAACCGTCATACATCCAACGTGTAACAATGGATTCATCAAAAACAAATGACAAATGAGTAAACGTATGAAACATATGTCAAATAACAGGTATCACACGTCACGTCACGCACGCACGGTCGTCACAGGAGAGAATGATGCAGTTCTCAGTACGCCAAACGCTACATAACCTCATAATCATTTGTAATTACACAGTCATAACAAAAGATATCCGCGAGACCATGGAAATGTCTTACACGCCAATCACATATGTGTCGTTGTTTCGTTTATTATGTAATTTGTACTGTTTCGTACCGTGACAAATAGTAGGTACTCTGACCGTGACGTGGTGTATTTTAGTGGTATCAGTGCTGACTCTAAAGTCATGAGAATATACCTATGCTGAAGCATAAAATTATCTGGCCAATGTGTCTTGGAGAAGGACCGCCAGAAGTGGCTTTTCAGCAAAATACTTATAGGTTTTTTTCAAAGATTAGGTGTGATATGTTGTTTTTCAAGAATTTAAAAAAAATCTTTGCGAGTGAAATAATATTGGTTTCGAAATCAATTTTAATAAATGTGAACTTAAGATATCAAATCGCTCTCTGAAGAATTTTTATCAGAATGCCTCATTCAGAAGTCCAAATATCTTGTTCTGATGTCTTCTTTAAGTCAAAAGACAAAGTCAAAACATGCTTTATTATCGAAAGAATAAAATTCTTATTGATAAAATTTCAAGCGAGTAAACATAAAGATAAATATAAATATGTTAATACACACAATCACGTTAAAGTCAATGAAATAAAAATTTGCATTTAAATATATTCGAGTAAGTAAGTCACAAATCACAAACATATTAAAATAACATTTTGAGAGTTTCACTAAACCAGTGAGTCCATAAAAAACTCATTCATATGGGATTCAGGCGATTTTAATGAGTGAAATGATATATTTCAACATGTCAAAGTGCAAAAAGAATATCTAATGCACAATACATATAACGTCTTGACTCGTCTTATCTCTCGTCTTCTACTTGTCATTTCACGTCAGTCTCTCATTCAGAAGTCCAAAAATCTTGTTCTGATGTCTTCTTTAAGTCAAAAGACAAAGTCAAAACATGCTTTATTATCGAAAGAATAAAATTCTTATTGATAAAATTTAAAGCGAGTAAACATAAAGATAAATATAAATATGTTAATACACACAATCACGTTAAAGTCAATGAAATAAAAATTTGCATTTAAATATATTCGAGTAAGTAAGTCACAAATCACAAACATATTAAAATAACATTTTGAGAGTTTCACTAAACCAGTGAGTCCATAAAAAACTCATTCATATGGGATTCAGGCGATTTTAATGAGTGAAATGATATATTTCAACATGTCAAAGTGCAAAAAGAATATCTAATGCACAATACATATAACGTCTTGACTCGTCTTATCTCTCGTCTTCTACTTGTCATTTCACGTCAGTCTCTCTTATCTACAGGATGATATCCTACAACTCGGCCATCCTGCGGTTCATCTGTCCCGGATGAATCTTCTTCATTCAATTTCTTCATATATTCGCTGTGTGACTTGGTCCCTCATGATATCCTTCTTTCTTGACATCGTAAGTATCGTGACCCTTAATTTTAACGACTCGATAAGGATCTAAGTATTTCGGCTTCAGCTTAATTCCTGGACCTTGTTGAGTTCGTTTTATTGCTACCAAATCACCAACTCTGTATTTGTTAGAATTCTTTTTTCTCAAATTATACGTCTTTTTATTCTCCTCTTGAACCTTCAGTATCTGTTTTTTCGCTTCTCTTCTCAAGTCATCTCTTGATTCTTCAAATAAATCTTGTGCTTCTTCTTCTATCGCTAATTTTATTTCAGTTTCTGCTTTATTTCTCATCTTTACTCCTATTAACAACTCGAATGGTGATCAACATATTGGTACTATTTCTTAGGATCTTCGATGGATAATTTCGTCAGAACAGAAATTATAATAGAGTTCATTCTCTCTCTTTTCCCATTTGCTCTAGGAAGTCCAGTAGTAATCATAAAATGTTTGATTCCCTCCTGCTCACAATAGTATTTAAATTCTTGCGAACTGAATACTGATCCTCTGTCCGAAATAATATTCATTGGATTTCCAAAATTCTTCTTCTGAACTTCTAATTTCACTATCACTTCTTTAGTAGTAGTCGACTTTGTTGGGTATAACCAAATATATTTTGTGAATGAGTCTATAACAGCGAAAATATGATTGTAATTTTTATTAGTAGATTCTAGTGGTCCTAGATGGTCAACATGGTAAGTTTGTAGAGGTATATCATCCTTTTGTAATGGTTGTAAAAATCCTTCTTGTTTCCCTCGTTTTCTGTTTGCTAATAGGCATTGTACACAAGCTTGAATGCATCTTCTAATCTTCTCCTTCATCTTTGGTATGAAATAATTCCTGTGGAGAATTTCTTCCATTTTTCTGTTAGCAAAGTGTCCTTCCTCATGAGCTTCTTTTATTATCCTTGATTGCATGGTTCTGGGTACAACTAATAGTTCATTTTCTCCGACCATTTTGTAGATCACATCGTTTTTCAATAAATAGTCCTCATATGTTTTTTCTCTTAATATTTCTTTAATAGGTTTCAATTCTGGATCATCGTTTTAAGCTTTCTCAACATAGTATTACCCGTGATTAACATTATGGGATACCTGCTAAGAGCGTCAACATGGCGCATACGACTTCCAGATCGATGCTCTATCGTATAATCAAATTCTTTCAAAAGAAGTGCCCATCTGGCAACTTGTGGGGTAAGATCATTCTAATACATTGTTTTCTGGAATGCAGAACAATCTGTAAAAATTTTAAATTTTGTTCCTAAGAGATAAACTCTAAAATTCTTTAAAGCTTCTACTACTGCCAGACATTCTAATTGGTACGAGCTGTATTTCTTCTCAGATTCTGTAGTTTTCTTACTCATATAGTATATAGGATATAAACTACTTTCTTCGTATGATCTCTTCATCAAAATAAATCCATATCCTTCCTGAGCAGCATCTGTATGCAATTCTAGTTCAGCACCTCTTCTATAAATATTCAAAACAAGTTTCTTCGATAATATTTCTTTCAATTTTTTGAATGCTGCTTTTGCACTATTGCCAAATCGAAAGAAATTTCTGGTCTTTTTTCGTCAGGTCACTCAATGGTCGTGCAATCAAAGAATATGATTGAATGAATTTCCTGAAATATCATGTGAGACCCAAAAATTGTTTTCCATTTTCTATTTAATGGCCCAAAAATTCAACTTTTCTTTTCAAAACCTGCATTTTTTCTTATTTATTTCAAGTCCATAATCAGAACTACATTTAGTCTTTCCATTGCCTCTGATTCATTTGCTGCTGGAATAATCAAATCGTCCAAATATATCATCTATCCCTTGTTTTTCGAGACCTCTGAATAAACGATTTATGTAACGTTGAAATATTGCGGGAGAATTGCAAAGTCCGAAGGGTGTCTTCAGAAATTGATATTGTCCATTATGGGTTACAAAACATGTATACTTTCTACTATTCTTTTCAACTGTTACATGGAAAAATCCATTTTTCAAATCCATCGTACTAAATATTCTGGCGTTTTGTAGTTTATCCAGTTGATCCTCTATTAGTGGTAGTGGAAATCTACTATAATTTTATTGATTTTTCTATAGTCAACACATAGTCTATGGGATCCACATTTCTTCTTGACTAATACTACTTGGCTTGCATATTCTGAACTACATGTTTGGTCATCTTTCACAATTATTCTCATTTCCACATCTGCATCTTTCACCTTTTCAGGTTTATAGTTATTCACCATCTCTGATATTTCTCTTTTCAGTTCTGGACTTATATCCTCTCCTATATTCAATTCCTCGTTTTCTTCAATATTAATGTTCAATAAACATTTATTTTCATTGCGATTCTTGATAATGATTCCATATTCGTTAATAGCTATTTCGGCTTTATTCAACAACTCGGTGCCTATGATAACTTGTATTGATAAGGTTTCATTCGGTACAACATGAATTGTAGAAACAAAACTGCTACCATCTACTTCATCATGCCCTTCAAAGCTCCCCAAAGTATCAACAGATGTTTTTCCTAATCCATTCAGTTTGATAATTGAGTTTGAGAGTGGTGGAGTACCAATGGAAAGGTAAGTATATTCGGTAATGACATTAACTTGACTACCAGTATCAATCAGTACATTGATGAAATGGTCGTTTAATTCCAGCATCTTGTACATTGTCTGATTATAATTTTGTGAAATATTATTAAACGATGATTCCACACGAGACGTCGTTGGGGTAAATTCTTGATTTATTTCTGATGTATTTTCTCTTTGGCGATAATTATTATTATTTATCCATGACATTCGAATAATTTGTGTCCATACTTATTACTTTTGAAACATTTCGTATCTGATGTTTTATTACGACAATCTTGAGATTTGTGACCATTCATTCCACAATTAAAACAAAGAATTTTCAAATCATTATAGTGTTTACGTTCTATCCTTTCATCTTTCCTCATTTGTCTATAATTTTTGCATGTATCTTTGTGGGAAGAAAACCCTGAAAATTCGTTTTTAGTTTCCCCATATATCTTCAGCTTATATTTGTATTCCTTCAGATTTTTGGCACCATAAAGTAAAATCTTGTTATTTGTTTCATCATAGATACCATCAATAACATACTGAATCAATACACCAGGTTCAATCATACTTTGATTAGCAATTTCTTTCATCAAGAAAGTATTCATGTACATCTTCATTCATTCTTCTCATTTTCCGCTCTGTCAACATTCGATGAAATTTCGCGCTATTCATTTTGTATGAAAATTCACCTAAAAGAGCAGCTTTCAAAGATTTCCATGAGGTTAAACCGACTTCACCCTGTATAAATAACTTTGCCAAACCAACTAATGATTTCCTTGCAGAGACAAAAGTGCATAAATCATCCCAACTGAAATATGACTCCCTTCTTCTACGTCGTTGATCCATTTTTCAATAGGATATGATTCTTTTCCATCGAATGATTTGATCGAATCTTCTACGTCTCGAAAATTCATAGCAAAAGGTACTTTATGCGAACTTACATGTGAATGGGAATCATCCTGTGTACTTCCTTGATTAATTTGTTCTCTATCTGAGGAATCACCCTGTATACCTCTAGATTTACTTCCTGCTAGATCATCTTGCTTCTTTTTATTTTTCAGTATCAAAGTATTCACGTCATTTTCTTCTTTTTTTTTTCTTCATCTTCGTCGTCTTTTTCCAGTTGCGTTTTATTCATTTCATTTAGATCCATGAGATTACCAATAATATCGATAATAAGGTTCATCTTATCGGTATTGTAATCTATACCCAAAATATTAGCTATTGAAGTTAAATCACTAATAGACAAATTGTCATCAATATATTTTAATTTTTGACCATAAACAACTGAGGTCAAATCAAAATTAAAACCAGGAAAAGCTCGTAACCTGTTTCTGTTACTACGATCCCCATCTACCTCAAAAACAAGTTTATGGAAAGTTTTTATTACTTTCACTGGAGCAACATTTATGCCATTCAGAACATTGTCGATGTCACCAGGTGTCACCATTTTTGTAAGAATGTCAAAGTTTTCACGAAAAGTTAATGATTTCTAAATATCACTGAATAAAATATGATAAAATAAAGTTAATACGACACAAAATATTGCGAAATTGTTCATATAACGACGGTTTTATGTTTCACGCTAGAAATAGTTCGAAACAAAGTTATATAACTGGTTTCAAACGCTAGTTTTTAACTCTTGGACCTGTCCAACACCATATGTATGTGGTTTTTATGGATTAATAAAAGTTTCACTATTCACTAAGTTTCACTATAAATTGTCCACAAAATCGTTTGTTTCAAAATCAATACAGCGAAAATCAGTTGAATACACGAAATGTCTTTCAAGTATAAATGAAAAGTCCAAAGAAATTTGCACTATATACGATGCAAAATGTCTTTCAGAATCAAAATACCGGACTAACTAAAAAGCAAGAATAATTCAAATGCTCACCTCATATCTTCTTACGTTACCAATATCGTCTTTGTCTATACTGTCTCGCGAAATATCTAATCACAATCAAGATTATTTTGAATTATTACACCAAGTTTGTTCATATGGAACTGAAAATGTTTGAGAAGTCTTTGAATCCTCTCTTCTTTACGTCTTTGAATCCTTTCGTCTTACGTCTTTGAATTCTTTCTTGTTCACGTCTTTGATTGAATTATTTCGTCTTCAAGTCTTTGAATCCTTTCATCTCCACGTCTTTGAATCCTTTTTCTCTTCCGTCTTTGAATTCTTTCTTCGTCACGTCTTTGAATCCTTTCGTCTTATGGATCTTTTTGTATTATCTCGTCTTCGAATTGAATGATATTCGTCGAATTTTCTTTACTGTCACCCTGACAGGCTTGCACTTTTAACCACTAAATAAAAAAAATGTCGATCCCGGTTGAGCCCCCAAATTTATGGGATTCAGGCGATTTTAATGAGTAAAATGATATACCTATTTCAACATAACAAAGTGCAAAAAGAATATCTAAAACACAATACATATAACGTCTTGACTCGTCTTATCTCTCGTCTTCTACTTGTCATTTCACTTCATTCAATCTTATCTACAGGATGATATACTACATTCATACTGTACTAAGTTCTATCTATCAATAAAGAGCTTTTCTGATTTTTTTAATGATTTGCTGTCTTTATGTTATTGGGAAGATGGTTATAAATTTTACACCCAGTGTAAATGATTGAGTCTTTAATGAGACTAGAGGTGGGTATTGGAAATTTTATTATCTCAGCATTGTCGAGTATTGTGATGTGATGAATAAGAGCCAAACTTAGTTGTTTTTTAAGTATTGGTGCTGTTTCCAGAATATACAGGGCATTCACAGTTAGTATTTTATGGGATATGAACAACGGTTGGCACAAGAATCTCGAGGTGTAGCTTTGCACAAGTATTGTTAGGCTCGGTTCTGTAGAACGAATATGCTGTTCAATATTAGGTGGTTGTTTCAATTTCCCCAAAATGCAATAACATAGCGCAGATGTGACGCAATGATAGACCATATTTGCAGCAGAGGAATTCAATCCATGTGATATAAGCTTCACTGCATAGCACCCAGAAGATAGTTTCTTTCTCAAACGCATCACGTGATCTTCGAATTTTAATTTACCATCAAAGTAAAGACCTCAGCATTTTGAGTAACTTTTACTCTCAGTGTTTCCTTAATCCAGTGCTAAATCTTCAAGCTCACATTTAACAGTTAGCAAACTTGTTTTAGTGATGTTAGTGATAGTCTGTTAGATTCACAACAAAATAGTAACCTTATTTATTTAATTCATCAGTATTTTTGTTGTTCCATATGATGGTCGTGTCAGCGGCAAATGAAGGGAACCTTCCCGAGATGTTGATGTTAGTTAAATCATCGATATATAATGAGGATAGAACTGGGCCCAGGGCTGAACCCTGAGGGACCCCACAATTTATCTGTCCTACTGAAGAATTCACATTGACCTTGACAATGTATTCTCTTCCTCGCGGATATGATTGAATCCATTTGTAAGAAAGACCTCTAAAATCATGGTATTGTATCTTCTGCAGCAATATTCCGTAATCCATGCAATCAAAAGCTTGAGAAAGATCACAAAAAGCCGCTGCCGCTGTATATACGTTGAACAAAAGATCGAAAATATCATCAGTTGTATTTTTGTTGGTTTGATATCCAAATTGAGTGTTGCTTAAAATTTTATGTTTAGTGAGGAAACTTAATATTCTCATTTACACCAATGTTTCAATTGATTTCGCTATAGTAGGTATTAGTGCTATCGGGCAATAGTTAGAGGGTTAATCGGTATCACCTCCTTTGTGTGGTGGAATTATGATGGATGTTTTGAGTTCATCAGGAAATATTCATGTTTGAAATGAATGATTCATCAATTGTACTAAAATTACCAATGCTTCATCAGGTAGGCTTTCTATTATATGGATTGATATGTCGTCAATACCAGAAGTTTATTTATTTTTAATTATAGAAATAGCTGGTTTCAACTCATAAAGGTCTGTATCATGAACTACAAATTTATTCTGAGGCGTTCCATATTGTTAATTGGATCTAATGGTGGTTTACAGATTTTTTCAGTAGCAGTACAAAAATTATCATTCAAGATGTTTGGGGAGATATGAATTTCATGTGTTCAGGAATGAATTCCTCTGATCTCATTAAGTATTTTTCAGGTTTCTTTTGTTTTATTGTTTGCTTTGATGATTTTATTCTTATAATAGTTTTCTTAGGCTTGTTTAATTAATTTTCTATAAATAGAACGGTAATTCCTGATATAATCATGTTAGTTAAGGTTATCAGTAAATTTTCTTATAAAATTAATACTGCGTAAATTTCTTGATGTTATTGTTTAACCTTTTACATAAGGAAATGAATCATTGAAAACGTATAACAGACAGTTTCAATATTCAGAAAATTGATCGCTTTGATCTGAGAGAATTTTATTTTTCAAATTTATTATTAGTTTAGATAGAACCTATCATAGTTTTTCTCATTGTGTATTCTACCAAATTTACACCTTTTTTTATTTCGATCAGATATAATTTGCTTCTTACAAGAGTGTCCATCCTTTGACAACCTCAGTTTTACCAGAGTGTTTCTCTATAATATCCGTTGTCAACTATTTGAACAGAACTCAATCTCTCAAATGAAGAAGGTGACTCTTTCTGAGAATAAGAAATCTCAAAAACCTGGGATTTGGTAGTTATCGATTCAGTATACAAATAACTCCTTAACTCAGCTGCGGAATCAGATTTTGAAACGGCTCGTCTCAAGGCTGTTAGATTAAAAGAATCAGAATCTTGACTAAATACCATTCCAGTTGCCTTTCTGGGTACTTTGTTATGTTATGATCAGTCATTCAGGAATACACTTGGCCATAGCTTGGTTACATCGATTTGGGTCTGCCATAATGTAGATGTGACTCCATTGTCGAAGAAAGTGGAATACATAGCTTGAGTTGTGAGTTTGGTTCGTGTCATTTTTCGAGACATCATGCTGTGAATGACATAATAAAGCGGACTCTTACAGCTGCAGTAATTTCGCCAGTACTAGAACCAGTTGGGGTGAGCAGAGACAACGGAAAGAGTCCAGACGGAATGACTGTCATACCGTGGAAGTTTGGGAAGCATTTGGTTTGGAATTCCACCTGCGTGGACAAAGTAGCAGCCTCACATCTAATAGCGACCTCTAACTCGAAAGGTGCTGCAGCCGTTTCTGCTGAGAAATAAAAATTTCGTAAATACTGCAATTTTGAAGGTTTATTCGTTTAATCCAGTAGCTATTGAAACATACGGTTTATTGGAAAAAAATTATTGAAGCTACTGATGACCCAAAACTCCAAAACTCACACATTCTGAAATACATTTTTCCAATTCATGGTCCTGCAGTAGTATAATTACGAGTTATTCATCAAAACGCTTAAGTAATTCAGACAACTACTCCATAAGTGACTTTTCAGAAGATAGAATTGTTAGATGCAACTCAAAGCTGAAAAGGCAGATATGCCTACATGTATCAGTAAATAAGTCTTTCCGGACCGCCATAGCATTAAATTATAATAATTTTTTCTGTGTAAGTGTTTATAAGGTACCGTATTATTTTGATAGTGGTATATTGAAAATAGTACTAATTTATTTCTGACTACTCGACAGCTGGAATTGAAAAATTTGATTTCTACAAATTAAAATATTTTATTTTACACCGAGAAGACTTTACATGTCTAATCATTCAATTACATACTTCTTTTTAGTATACATTCGGAGATGAGAAGACGTTCCTAATAATTCCATGGTGGTCCAAACGAACAATAATTAGACAATGGATTAATTAACGAATCTGACAAGCCCCACTTCTCTCAAAATTGGACTTGATTCGATTAAAATTAATTGAACGAAATACTCAATAACAGGATGCCACATTAAAACTGCCCAAATATTAAGCGGGGCGTACAACAATCTAAGCAGTTGTTTATTATTAGAGTGTTGTTTTATTGGTCGAAACAAGACTGGTTTCTGTATAGTATGGGACCAGTAATTGAAACAAGATTTATAGGCGATATAAGCACATGGGCCATATTGGCTGGAAAAGAAATTATATTTTACTTGAATAATTTATTTAAGTAGTTCAGTCAATATGAATGCATTTTATTTGCTAACGTGTTGATAGACAATTCTGTCCCTGCATCTGAAACTCCATCGCTGCATCTCTGGACCAAGATGAGGCATATGAAATGTGACTACATTTTATATTGTTCAGTATTGAGTACCATACCTTCAAAGTAGGCCATTCTTCTCGTAACCATCAGCAATACTTTTTGTGGAAATCAAAGCAAATTCCTTTTCAAAATATACTTAGACAATCTGTTACTCTATAGATATTTTATGCCCCATACTTTTTGCTGACTATAGAAACCAATCATTCCACCCTCAATAGTTCTCATGATCAGACTGCATGGTATAGTTTTCGTACCCGTTCATCGTCAGCCTGGAGACTTATTGATAAATTTGTCTGAGTACTCGTTTTTACAACAAGCCACCACTCAATCAAAATACTCACCTCCCCGCACATTTCCAGAAAGTGGAAGTTATCCCAATCTGAAAATTTACATTTAATAGCTGATGAATGTGGTGGAATAACACAAAATAATATTTGTGAATATCATTAATCATATACTCATTCAAAAATAGGCCACTGGACGTCTATGGTGTCACTCAACGAGAACAAATAGAATTTTCCCCCTTACCACGCATTTATTCATATTTTTAGGTGAAATTTTCAATAACCAAGTTATGTTCATCAGTAAGTCAAAGCTAAGAATTCCTACTGATGGAGGTAGCTTGGTTTTCGAAATATACATCTAGGATGCAATTACTTGTGTGGGATAAATACTATTTGTTCTCATATACTTATTAATATCGCTTTTAAATTAACATTTTCATAATCTATTCGTCATCATATGCAGGAAAACTGCACTATGCAATTCATCATTGCATTCAGGAGTTACCAAAGGTAAAAATTGAAAATTACAAAAATTCGACTATATGAAAGGTGAATCGCGCTCAAAATGATTTGTATTGAAATTATTGTAAAGTACTTACAGTCTGAATCTTTGGTCAAAGTCTCATTCAGTTTGGAAACAGATATCCTGTATGCTTCTAGAATTTTTCCCTCAAAATTAGGAAACTTTTTCACGAAAATATCTTTTTCCTTTCCAGTTTTCGGGAAGATTCCATAAGATATCTAAAAATGATGTGTATGATAAATAAGAGCTGATTATTATTCATCCAGTCACTTACCAATCCATCAGTATCTGAAATTTTTGAAAAATACTCAGATATTATAAAGCAGCTGCCATTCCTCACATGAAGTGTTTTCGAGTGTTTTCAAAAGATTCACATCTTTGTATTCGGATTTCTTCGAAAATTGAAAACTCTTCCTCCCGAGGTAGGTCTCCAAAAGAAGTGGTATGAGTTTTTAATGAAGAGTTAATTCAACCTTTACAGATGGCTGATCATGTGTGTCAAAAAAGCTTTTTCAGACACTGGCCTAAAAGAGGCTTACTATGAAAAAAATATCTAAATAAAAACACTTTCAAGGAAAAATATTGAACTTACAAATCCGTCATCTATTGTCCGATCCTTCACAACAGGACATAGTGCTTTTGTTTCATTCGATGGTAGTGAATCAGAGAAACCCTGTAGCCTAAGATTCACCATAATACTGACTAATTTCTTTCTCTGTTTGCCATCTGAGCTCGTATTGGTCCTATAGAAGAAGACAACTTCCTTTCCTCCAGGAGCCATGAATATATATTCTTTCAATTTCTTAAATGATCACCATTACAACATGTCAAAGTTCATTTACAACACAGTTTCTGTTTTATCAACTACGCCATAGAAATTTATTCAAAATTGTTTATTGTTCTTTAAAAAACTTTCCAAACGATAAAAGTACAACATTATTGTAATTCTTGTTACAATACGTTGTCGTCAGGTTCCAAATTACATTTAGTTATTTTGTCGAAAATATATCATGTGGTTGGTTATTTGATGCAGATATGTGGCTGCTGTATTGACGATATCAGAAGTGAATTCAACAACTCGGCGAGTTATAATAATAATAATACTCCCTCATAAACACTCGTTGAATGTACCCAAAGGCATAGCCTGTGCGGGTAGAGGACGGCTATTATTATTATTTGCCGTGGCGCTCCGGGGCGACTTACTGATGTTTCAGGTGATTTATTCACTTTTCAGCTGTAGGAAAACCCACAGCACCACCTCGGGTGGTCGGTGTGCACTAGGTAACAACTACACTCCATATATTTGTAGTAAAAGTAAGACATAATTGTTGTTAAATTTTACTACAATTTTTCAACAATATGAGAGGTTGTTGAAAGTAACGACTAATTTCCAACAGTGCAACTTTTCAAACTTTGTTCGAATTCACTATTCTGGTATAGGAAATTTGCAAAAGACTAAATTGTTAATTTTTTCATTTCCGTTAGATGTGATAAATCAGATACTATTATTATTATCGTTCCAGATAACTAATGATGTGATGAAAATTTTGGATATTCCTAGATTAATTCAATGTGAAAGATCTTGAGTGACAATTTCGTGAATTGGCCCAAGATTCTTATCTATTTTCGATGTCTCCAACACATTTTTTCAGTCCTACGTTTAGTAATTTGCAACCGATATTCTAAATCAGGGGATAGTGATTTTCACAAAGCACCAAATGATAATTTGAACGGTTTTAATATGATAAACTTAAAAATGTTCATGAGTCTTTCATATTACATTTTTGTACAACCTGAAAAATTTGATAGGAAAATAGTTGTCTCAGATCGTTTTGCACAATTTCTAATAGTGAGCAATCAAATTCTAAAACTGTAGAAAAAGGTGAACTGCAACGATCTATTGTGGGTCCTCTGATATTCACTTTATATACATCACAATTTCTAATCTGTTCAAAACACATAATATATGTCATACATAAGAAGACGATAGTCAAATCTAAATGCAATTTTAGAAACATGTCCACAACGAAAATGAAACAAGCTATAAATTCATTACTCAGCCTCTTTAATAAATACTGTCTTGCCATAAACCCTTTAAAATCCTCCGTGATGCTTGAGAAAGCTCTGTAGGAGCGTCATAAACACAGTTGTTGATATGATGGTTGGTAAAGTAAATGATTTATGTTTGAAGTTGAATAGCTCCTTGAGAATTTCTCTTGCTTCTAATCCCCTAAAGAATGGATGCAGTAGTAGTCTTCGGAGTTATCGTTGTGTGTTTGCAGGGTAGTTGTGGAAGTAGTAGAAGTAGTATTAGTAGTAGCAGTGAGTGTAGGAAGGCGGATACCACAGCCAGGTAAGTATAGGCCCCTATGAAGCTTGTTTACCATTCCTTGTTTTCCACATATCTGCAATACTTCTTCTCTTCGTTTTCTTACCTTGTTGACCTGCTAGGTCCTTGAAGGTTTGGTTCGGTTCGTTATCAAATATATAAAAAGTGGGTTTTGTTTGGAAGAAAACATTCAGTACTTATCTAACCCATTTATAAAGCTGACATAAAATGGAAATAAAATATAAAAAATCCAGCTTTCCGCAAATGTCCTATACAATGGGAGTTTTATCGGCAAACATCGAACAGAAAATAACAACAGTCCTATACGACTGCCGAATCACCTCTGCCCAACACCGAGCAAAGTTTTCCTACGAGAACACTTCGCAATTAGTCTTCTAACAACGTAAATGTTATTCAAAACGGGTGCTGATCCTCAGTGCAGTCCCGGTCATGACGAAAAGCTAATGCTCTAATTCATCATCCTGCAAACGATTCCTATCTGATTTTGTCAAATTGCCCTACGATAACTCCGATAACCACTAACAAAGTAGATACATAGCTATCTACAGGAACTTCAGAA
This sequence comes from Chrysolina americana, assembly GCA_958502065.1. Lineage (NCBI taxonomy): Eukaryota > Metazoa > Arthropoda > Insecta > Coleoptera > Chrysomelidae > Chrysolina > Chrysolina americana. The sequence goes on along the minus strand of OY293410.1, from coordinate 34,679,538 downwards.
AGTACTCCGACTAACCTTACTTCGAAGAAAACGAATTTCATAGGCTCCGGAATTTCGTGTAAATTAACCGTTTATCTACATATTGAATCTGCTGGTATCAGACCAGAGGGTACTAACGCGTCTCATCGTAATTCATAACATGAATATTCGCATGAAGATGCAGGATGCATCATCCTGAAAATTCTGAAACATACCTGGTAATGAATAATGTGGCAAAAAAGCCTTCCATCAACAGGAGAACACAATCCAAACATAGTAATAAAATTATTTCTCCTCATAAATCCTTCACTTTTGAGAATCCAACGATAAAAATGAAAAATTCCATCACCATCAAAGTTAAACAAACGATAGCGCGGCATTTTATTGTCTAAATACTGGGTTTTAATGTCGGTTGGCTGTTGTATATTCTCCTGTTTTCATCGACTACTTTTATTATTCTGATATTCTTTACTACCAAATTTATGAACCAAAACAGCTCGGGTTGTATATCAAAATATCTCCCGGGGTACCAAAACACACATTCCCAATAAATATAACGTGGCTAGGAGTACGCCAGCTATGACACAATCGAATGAATTATGTTTGATGAGCAGTATTTTAGCTGTGATGGTACAAGATATAACAACGCCATCTACATCCACTGAAATACCCTACGGGGAAAAGGGTAAGATCACATTTTTGTTTGGAGGAGGTGAATGTACACATTTTTTGAAAGAGGTCGGAATGTGTGTCTTACCATATTAACCAATATTTTATCCCATGAGGTTTTTTACTTCCATTTTCAAGTTTGTAATAATATTACTCACAATTCGACTTCGTTTTTCTCTTCTGGTTCAAAGGAAAAAGAAAATCCTTCAATGTTCAGAGACAATCTCGAGAGAATACGGGAAACGTAGGTAGGACTTGACGTATTAGTTCTTTCAGTGGCTGCATACCTTGAGGAACACATGTGTTATCTAGGCAAAGAGTTCCGAATTATTATCGTTCCTTGAAAGATTAAGCTCTAGGAAAGATATGTTCGGCAAGTCTCCAAAGTAATGATAACGGAATGTGCGAAGACTGAATTTGCCCTGTCAATCTTGATGTAATTGCTAATGGTACAACAATTAATGACATTTCAGAATAGCATCGGCTATGAAAGAATCTATAAGAGAGAAAAAGATATAGTTAGCTGTACTGCTAGGTTGCAGACTTTGTAAGCGGAATGAATTGCTTCTTTTCGGATATATTATATGCTTTCAAATGAACAATAATTATGATTTTGCATTTTTTTGCATTCACAGATATGTTCATTCATAATTGCTCTAAGTGCTCATCCAACACAAAATGACTATTCATAATAGCATGATCTATAGATAAATGAACATCCTATTTTTCCTAGAAAAGCTTAGTGGCTATGAATTATCCAGGAATTTATTTGAAATTATGAAAAATTCTATTGAAATCCAAATACACACGAATACACATTTTGCTGCAACCCAATGTACATGCTCATGTAAATCGTTGAATTGGCTCAAATAACTGACAGAATGTGATACATCGGGTTTGATATATGGCGATGATATAACAAGGCTTAAATTAATTTATGGTGAGGGTACTGGCTGTTATTAATATCAGGTTTTTCTAGTTTCATATTCGTTTCCATTGGAATACCAATATATCTTCAATCTTGAATCAACATATTTCTTCATTTCACATTGTTGATACCTCTCTGGCACATTATTTTCGAACTTGTTTCGAGATATTATATTTCTTCTTATCAAGACTCTTGCCTCAAGTTCAATATATACTGTGAGACTCTCTTTATCAGTCATACTCACTAAAATCTCCACCTCTGTCTAGGTCCGGTCAGGCTATTGCCTCCGGTGACACTTAGGCCTATTGGCCCATTGTATCTGACCAATATTGTTATGTCACAATACCCAATCCAATACTTTTGTGCCACGTAAGAGTTTGTGAAAGTTTCGAATTGGGTGGGAACTGTATGTTTTATTTCTTTATTTTCATAACGAATGTTTTGGGTTTCCAGAGAGAGAAACCCCTCAGAAGCTCCTGGGAGCTTGTGCGAGCGAGGAAAAGATCCCGAACCGATGGCCGTCTGGGCTTTGAACCCACGACCTTATGCTTGTAAGGCGAGCGCTCTACCACACGACCAATACCGTCTGGGTCGCCATATGGGTACCCGAAAATTTTCTGTCTTTTGCGGTCTAGAGTTTCGCAATAGCACAGTATATGTTTCAAGGTGTCTGGATCCTTACTGCATAGTCTGCAGGTCTGGTCTCCATCGTATTACCCCATTTTTTTGAGGTACTCCTTCACTGATGCATCCAGTCAGGAGTGCCGTAACGTTTCTCAACTGGCTCCTGTTCATCGTTAACAGTTCTGCCGTTCTTTTGCTACACGGTCCTTTGATATATTCTTTCTTTTTGTGCTTGTCCCTAATCCAGTCTTTTACAGATGCTCTTCCTGTTCACTTCGGTACCCCTAGCATCTGCCCTTGCTTTGGGAGCCTTTCCAATCCTCTTCGTGCGAGTTCGTCTACTTTCTCACTCATTGCCTGTGATTCCCTGATGACCTGGGACCCATATCAGTTTGACTTGATTCCAGTCTGACAGAGTTCTCAGTTCTTCTTTGCAGTTCCATACCAGTTTAGACGTTACTTCCTTGCTACACAAGGCCTTTAGTGCCGCTTGACTGTCTGACAGGATATTAATATGCGCGTTGTCAACGTTTCTCCTAATATTTACCCTTCGCGCATTGAAGGATGGCGTTCACTTCTGCTTGAAAAACAGGGGTATGGGTTCCCGGTGAGTAGCTGATGCCAATACTCGGATTCCTGGATAACAATCCTGAGCCCGCTCCATTCTCAGTCTTGGATCCATTTTCTCCTGTACAATGTCCTTGAGCTGTGAGCCGTTTCATTCAGTTCTGTTTGGCACCAGCACTCGTATTGGTTGTTGAAGGAGTACTGTTTCGGAATGTGGTCCGTTCTCGTTCCTAGCGCGTTCCCAATCACAGTTTTAACGATTCTTATGTGTCCCGTTACAACGTGCAGGTAGGGTGCAATCTGCAGTCTGGAGGCATCAAGCCTTGCCTCACCCTGAACCACAAAGTGGAGATGTGACTGTCCCAGGAGTGTCTCCATCGCTGCAGTTGCTGTTGATTTGATGGCCCTTGTGATTCCAAGACAAGCAAGTCTTTGCACCACCTTACTTAGTCTTATTGCGGCTCCTCTTTGTTGTGTCTTGGGCCACCACACCAAAGAAGCATATGTAATGGAAGGCATGAACATCGTGCTATGAAACCAGTGCAGCATATGTGGTTTTAGTCAGTATTTTTTTCAAAAGTGCGTCTGGCTATCACTAGTGAAGTCACCGCTTTTTTGGTTATTTTTTCGATATGCTGGTTCCAGGTCAGCTTGGAGTCTATCTAGTATTACTCCAAGATACTTGGCATCCCCCTTTATCTGTATGTCCTCCCCCGAAGTCGTATGGGTTCTAGGCCCTCTGTTTTTCGCCTTCGGGTGAATGCTACATGGTTGACTTGGTAGGATTGACGTTGAGCCCCTCTAAGTCCGCCCATCTCGTGACAAGTAGTAATATTGGTCGTAAGAAATGAACCATGACACAGCAGTAGTTCCTTCATCCAGTAATTCAACATGAATTTCCACTCGGTAAATAAATCATCAATCGAAGTTCCATCAGGTAATGATGACCGAATCCAAAGTAGACTCAGTCACTTCCAAAGGAATTACGATGTAGACACATGCGTCGTGATAACTTCTTTTTTATCCGATAGTTGACAACAATAAAGATATTTTCTATGATCTTCTATGACGTATATCGTGATTGGTACTGGCCCCTTACTGGTTCAGAATACAAATCAGCAAACTTCCTGAGAATTCAGCAGTTCACTCTATGCCATAGTTCGATTCAGCATAGACTTATCATCCAAAATTATTGCATACCACAACTATGCCATTTTCAGTTATCCTACTTAGTTTGAGATTCGGTACACCAGTAACATTCAAGACTGTTGTTGTAATTGCTTTTTCATTTTGGTTCAGGACAACCTTTACATTTATGGTAGGTACCAACTACTGACTGTTTTACATATTTCGATTAGATACTGAAAAATCATTATTGCCAGTTAAACTGAAATTTGTTATCCCTTTTCATTGGGATATGAGAAGGAAACCAGAGTCAATAACCCAATTTAAACTGGTCACTATTGACACTTCTTTGTATCTCGTCATCTACTAAATTCTTCATTCTTCTTTCGGTAGTCAGGCTCCTCATGACCTTCTTCTCCACATGATAAAAAGTACTGACTGATCTTTGCTCACCTCTTGGAATGTGTTTCTTCTTCTTTAATCGGTTTGGGTTTTACCTCGCCTAGAGAGATCCTCACATCACTATAGATAATAGCCTATATTGATAGCCTGATATAATCAATACTGTGTCCGTATCTTCAAAAAGACAATAAGTCTCATCCTCGATGTCCACACTAATATCAGTTCACTTATAGCCGGTTGTTTGAATTCCTCCATAGAAGTGAAACCACCACATTCGTTCTGAAAAGTTGACCAATAATTGGAGCCATATCTTGTTGTTATCGATGTACCTATAGTGGTCGAATCAATTCAAATCAATGCAGTAGAATTATTTCAATATTAATGTGACATAAAACTTTTTTATGTTTGCTTTCAACAGCTAGTTGTACGGAGTACAACTGTAAGCTTAATTCTGAAATCTAACACATTTTTTGTTAAATTTAGAGTTTTTAACGGAAAAAATTCCTAGGCAAGTCAAAAGCAGCCGTTTTTCTAGTAAACATCTGGTGATAATGACTAAACAAACCAAAAACGTGTTGATTCAGTCACTTCCAAACGAATAACTCTTTTTCCAAGTTTTATTATTGAAAAGTTGCATGGCATGATAACAAACCGTCAAAATTTATGACTGAATCGTCATTCAAGTCACAAATGAAAGATTTCGTAATAAATTCGCAGATAAATGTTTTATATTGTTCTTGGAATAGACAATGGCCGTTTTGATGAGTGTCATTCAAAGCAGACTTGCGAGGATTTTTATTGGAAATATCATTGATGTATGAGGGATCGTTCCAGCTCATACAGGATTGTCGGAATTGCTAACTGTACAGGGCGTTTCTGAAGTATACGCTGGGTAATTGGTCCATCGATTGAAGTATAGGTCGGGTAATTGGTTCATCGACTCAGTTTTCATAATAAATCATGATATTATACGAATGGTCATCGAAGAAATAACGAGGAAAACGCAAAATTGGGATCGCGTCATACAAACCCAAATACAATAAAAAAATTCAGATATTTAGAAGAAAACTATTTTTCTGTATTGATAACGGACAAAATCTCCACCACATTATCAGCAAAGAAAGAGATTTTGGCAGAGAAATTTAACAGTTAGAATCGAAAGATCAACTTTCTGAAAATAATTCGTATATTTATTAAAACCATTCTTAGATGTCAAAGTGGCAATTTTCATCAACTGATGAACCTGTAATGTATCCCACATTTAAAATTGATATTAATTCATCTTGGAATGGCACGATGGGCTTTCATTGGTCTCAGACGTTTTTCGACGATTGCTGAGAGTTGTTCGTAAGGAGGTAAGTAGGTTGACGGAAAAAAACAATGTTTGAAAAAATTTGACAAATTTTGCTTTACCTAACCAACGATTCCTCGAGATACCTATATAATTTAATTTTGACTTATATGAAATTATGAATTTTCTCTTTGTGGATCGACAATTTTCTGTTAGTCTGTATATCTGGGAGTGTGTCGATCTCTCTTCCGGTTGGGTTTTCAAGTAGGTGAATTATTATTTTTAGTAGGTGTCAACCTGTTTTAGGACTCAAAATTGCAAATCGAATAATTGATGACATTTTATAGTGAAATCGTTCCAACATTGTTAGGTTCACACACTTGAATTTCTATATTGAAATTTATATTTCACTATAATCTGTCGAAAAAAAAAATTGTTAAAATTGTTATTTCCATCAACCAGCTGCACACCCTTAAATACAACTCTCAAAAGTCTTCGGAAGACTTGTCCGAGCTAGGGAAGATGCAGCCCTTACCTTTTAACGTGTTATGCCAAGTACGAGACCGATGATCATGCTGGGAATCGAACCCATGACCCTTAGGTTAAGAGACAAGCGCTCTACCATCATGACCATCACGGCCCATAAAAATATGTATCATTATTGTTGGCTTTAATGTACTGTTCATAAATTCCATATTTTGAAATGTTTTGAAAGTTTCAAGTTCTGCAGAAAGTTTCATCAATCTTGTGCCTTTTATAACCAAAAGCATAGCATAGCTAAATTTTGAGTTTAAATCAAAATCTATGTGCATTGAATCATTCTTGGTCACCATGCTCATAATGTTTCCAGTTATTTCTTTATTACAGTATGTTTTCTCGACTCGAAGAAGCTGTTGTACATCGAAACAATTTTCGTGGTACCTATTGTAAAACCATTTTGTGAAAATTATTCAAGATATAATTTTATAATAGATATTTTCGAATGTGTTTAATTTAATTTGTACGTTTCGTAATGCCTACTATACCTTAACATACACAAATTCACAGATCAACGACAATAAAACTGAGTGTCGAACTATTACCACTAAGAGGTTTGTCCTGAGATCAGATCGTAATTCATCAGCATCTGCAGTCAGCGTCTAGTAGAACTGTCCCTGCCAGACTAAGATTTTTGGTAAAACCTCCTCCGTAGACTTTAAAAACTATTCGCCAAGGAGCAAATCCACATAAGCCTGTCAAGAACTCTGGTATGGGGATCAACAACAAACAATTCTTTCTCAAGAAACACATTCCACATTGATCTTCTTCACTAACTTACTTCTCTTGCGATTTGACTATAATTTATGGCATATTCATACCTTTCCGAAATATTTTCAAAACTTGAATTACTGGAATGAGTAATTTTTCATGTATTTTCATATATTTATGTCATTATTATTACATTATAATAATTTTTTCTTAAATATTGTAGCTGATTTGAAATTTTTGAAGACTCTATTTGAGTTTAAGTAATTATATTATTCTGCCATAATACATACTGATTTAAAATTTGAAAGTTTTGTCAAAATATATGATATTTCATTAAAAATTGAGGCGAAAGTCTGCGGTAATTTTGAATAATATTATACGAAAAAAGAAGTTAAGGTTAAGAATAAATTTCGACTTTTAAAAGTGACATCAACCAAGATAATTACATATCGGTTCCATACCCCCAATACACCAAGGACTTTAGAAATATTTTGAAGGAACTTGGGATGGGGGTGGTATTCAAAACAAGTGTTACAATACAGAGCCTTCTGGGCGAAGTAAAGAACCAAGTTGAGAAGAATAGTCTGGAGTTTACGAAATTGAACGTGACGACTGCGTTTAAAAATATTTTGATTAGACTAAAACATTAAAAAAAAATAACATATTGGTAAAGAACATTTTTTAACACATCTATAATACGTAAGTGCAGAAAAACTTGGCTGTTTGCTCATCATGTTTTGCAACAAAACTCTTTCATAAACTTCATCAAAATTAGTCAGGCAAGTCAATAATAGAAGGCAGCTGGATGCCAAGAAAGCTCAGAAATGAGTCAACATAATAAAATTATGAATATTGAAGGTGAACCAGTACCCAACAGTTATAGTTTGTTGAAATAACCCATATGTTATTTGATACCGATACCACACAGGCGCGTATACAGATTTGTTCTATGGGGGGGTAATTCGTGGAGAGGGGGTGACAGAAAATTGAATAGCGCCGCAGGCGAAATTTCTTTTTGTTGCCTTTAAATTGGTAGTTAGGTTTATCAGAGGGGTATCATGTAGGAGGAAAAAAACGAGGGCAAATTCAGTTTGTGTTATTTAATATGAAAAAAAAATATATTCAACGATGATTTGATTTAAATAATTACGCGGTGAATGAAATTAGATTCATTTTGTGAATAGCTCAATGTCAATTTTGATTGTAACACTGAATTTTCTTCGATCGTGTTGGGGGTAATTACCCCCATTACCCCCCCTTGTATACGCGCCTGATACCACATTATGTAATTAGCATATCCAATAAATTTAAATTATCTAATAGTAAATAAGGCAACATTTTTATTTTTTATCGTCCAAGATGGCCAAGGATGACTTCTTTCAATACAAATTTGAATAACCAGAAACACTGTAGAAAACATATATCAACGCAGAAAATAAATTGGTTTTAATGTTATTGGTTCTCCTACTCACTGAAACCTCTTAGCTAACCACGTGAAGTTAGCTAACCACGTGAACAGAGAAATATCACCTTTTAGGAGTGCCAGAAATTTGGGCTTGATATTCGATGATGAAGGGGTCGGCATATTTCTCACAAATGAAATAAGATGTGGTGGTTGAATATATAGAGAAGGCAATCCCTTCTTTCAGCTTGTCTGTTCCATAAAATTATCACCTCCAAGATACCCCCATATCTGTCACGAAAAATTACCTTGCTTGAGGATGTTTACACCATAAATATAAGATACAAGGTTCAAGGGAACTTTTACACCAGTAACAAAGAACTGATACTTTCAGGCGGTCCTTTCCTCATCAATTTTCGTAGTCTACAACTCTATCCCTGGAAATATAAAAACATTAAGTAAATAACAATTTGTGCAGGAAGCGATTTCGAAATCTGATTATGTCGTTCATGAATTGTTATGTGATTTTTTTGTTATTTAGTTGGCAATTTTCACAGAACCTGAAATAATAGTTTTTTTCGCGCTTAAATAAGAAAAATAACAGAGGTAACATGTACTTCATGTTCATGAACCAGCTGATCTTCAGTGTTCTCCCATGAATTCCTTATTCTTTGTTTTTTTTGTTATATGTAGTAAATGAAAACCTATTATTATCAGATAGATACATATTATTATAATAAAAAATGCATTCAAAAATCAGTTGTCATTTATTTATTGTATATAGTTTTATGATGAAATTTTTGTGGTCGATACCATAAACTCTCAGATCATTCAAACTTTGACTAACCCAACTTGTTCGTATCTCATGATATCAATGTTGAATAAAATTGATTGAAAAAAGAATACCTATTAACTCACAGAAATGTGACAGACTTCAGAATGGAATTCAATATTTTGACCAAAAATAGAGATAGACGAATATATATAGGTATTCAAAAAATTAAAGAAAACTAAACTCTTTTTAAACATAATTTCGTCAACACAAAAAAAAAAACATTTACAGTAACAATGCTAATACCATATATCATTAAGTTTTGGTACACGGAAAAATTTACCTAATGAAGTACTTTTGAATAATATGTACGTCAAGTGTGAAAAAACTATTAACCTTCTTCACACGGGAAGAAAGGATTCACTTACCTCGCCTCTATAAATTCGTCGCTATCGCTCGGGAATGAAAAAATGCTTGTTAGCAAATCCTACCCCATTTCCATTTGTGAAGAAAATAAAAACCTATACTATCCATTTGAAAAAAGCTTCCATTGTCGTTTCTGACAATTTAATATAATCAGCCACTTTACAATGCACATAATGCCAGTACACATAATTAATGAAATTACCATTTTTATTAACCTACACCAGAACTGGTGTTTTTTCTACAAGTGTATTAAGTTGTCATTAAAACCCATGGGAAACTGGAGTTTTTCTTCCGATCGTTGTTCACCAACAACCAGCGATATAAAAACTCAATAAATATATGTATAATCAAATAAACACATTCAATCAGTAAAAGACAGAACAGAGGGTACGTATATGGGAAACAACGTCATCTGTTATGTTGAACCTCAAGAAAACCCATTATTATGCTCAGCGTTCACATCAAACGTCCAAATCCTTCTACTTAGAAAAAACGTGGAGTATAACAATATCATTGTCCAAGTGATTAGATGAAGTACACATGTTTTCACGGCGCAATTTTTGCAAAACCTCAGCCTTGATTGTTCCTTTGTGTTTCTTCCATTGTAAATTATCAGTTTTGATAAGTAATTATCTGGATACAGAGAACGTATGTTATTTACAGATGTTTTTCGACTAATTAGAGACTCGGTGTATATGTATTTGATGTATGTAGCATATTTAAAAACGCAACATTGTGAATTATAATTTCATAAACGTTTGTCTCTTCCTTCTTACATGCGATATAAGAGAGGATTATCGTTTTGTATTAAGTTTGTAATTATCCATACTGTTCCTTCTGGTGGATTTTGTTCACAAAAAGTGAGTTTAATTTCATCCTTATTATTGAGAAAAATTATATACGAAAGATACAGTCTACACTTTGTGGAATTATATTCCATATGTTTTAAAAATGCCACCTCAACTTTTTCCCATAAATGCAGTGAATTAGTTGAGAAATATTGAAAAGTATAAATTGCCAGGCTATGACAAACGGATAGACGGACATGACGAAATCGTTAGGACTTTCTATAGAGCCATAAAAAATCAACTTCAAGTAACAAATAATCATTCGACCAACTGGTAAACAAGGGGGCTCAAGGAAAAGCATATATATGCAACAAGCAAAAAAACACCCTTTCGCAAATCGCAATCCCGAAAAACTCTTCAACCAAAACTAAGACCTTCTTTCCGACAATTAATCCCATCCTTGATAAAACAGGCTTATTTCACCAAATTTGTTCAAAAAGGTAAATACATTGCATAAAAGCAAAAGTATAAAGGTTCACCGGTAGGAAGATGCTCCACAAATAATTGTCTCTTGTTCGGAAGCACAATAGAATGCGAAAAACAGATCTATGAAAGCGTCCTATTCAGTAGGAGTTTTAAAAATTAAGCTTTAACATTTCATTAAGTTGTGTTGAGAGACCCTCTACGACCGACCAGTCCATTTCTTCTTACCAATGTAATCGAGTGTAATTCTCTTTTGTCGATAGAATAGACGAATAAGAAATGTTTTCACGAGTGATGAGGTTTCTTGCAAGGTTTTGATGGGATTTCTCTTATTGTTGCTTGGATATTTATAAGGCATAATGACGGAAACTGCTGAGCAATTCTATATCAGGCTTGAACGAAATATTCTCGAATTTGAATTTAAGTGAAAAAACGTTTCAATAAAATTAATTTCGATGGTATTAAACTGTATTTTCTTCATTTTGATTACGCGAAGAATTTTCTTTTAATTCAGTTCCGTCCATTACCACTTTTATCTGATTGGATCTTACAACGACTAAGAATAGATGCAGAGTAAACAAAACAACCATCCGAATGAACTATCAATCCTTATGTAAGCTATCAATTCAGATATGTTAAAGAATTTTGATAACAACACTACCTTCTGAGCCTCGAAAAGTGTACTCATAAGCATGTACGGAGAGAAGACAGTTATTATTAGTATTATTGGTCGTAGCGCTTTGAAATTGCTTCCCTGATACATCTATATAGCCTAGTCAGCGGTGTATACAAAAGTTTTGTGTTTGACAGTTGAAGGTTATTTGATTCATTTGTCTCCAACGTTCTTTTTAATGATTTGAATTGCATCTTATCATTGAAGGATTAAAATGTATTCGATAAACGGAAAAGTCGATATGTTTATAACCCTATGCTTTGATTTTATATTTTCAAATGTTAAGATCATGTAATGGCTACGTGGCAGAAATGAAATGACACATAGTTCCTTCAGATGCAGCAAGTTAAAAAAAATATGTTTTCCTATCTCAGTTTTCCCAATATCGAAAATTATTTTTGAATGGTTTTCCTTAAATCAAAGAGTTTATTGAATACCGACAAGGATCGATCAGGGTACGGAATTTTCCTAAATGATATTGGTTACTAATGATCTTTGAATTTCAAAATGTACCAAGTCGAACTATCATCAAATCCAGATCACAGCCAATTTGATATTTTTCAATAAAATGTGAAGAAAGTACTAAGGCCCCGCAACAAACCTTATGGAAAGTGACTCTCGGTGAAATTATCTGAAACTTGAATATCTCTATAGGCGCAAGGTCCAAAAATGGATAGTTTTTGAGATAATCAAGGTCAAATTGATGTTTTCAGCTATCAGTGCTAACGTATGCCACTACTAAATAAATTACAGGATGACGTTTGACTGCTATATATGTGTCACCCGGTATACCAAGTCCATGACTACGCAACCTTCTGAAAAAAACTACTTGAAAAAACGATACTGATTTAAGCTCAAACCCTGAATGATTCTAGTAATATTCCACTGCCAAAAAGAAACTCACTCAACTTGTTTCAATCGTAGTTTAATGATAAAGTTTGCAATTGCAGTTACGAAACTTCAAAATTATTTGCTTTTCAATTGTTTATGGACATTTTGAAAACAATTGTATTATTAATGACCTAGAGGTATCATCTATAGTTTTTTGTTAACAGTTGGTCACGATGGGATACCAAATATTCCTCTAACCCGATGTAGGTATTTGTACACTTTCATAACCGTTGGAGAAATTATTCAACAGGTCTTTTAAAATAGGTATTTTTCTATAATATTAAGAAATAGAGCTACATATCTATAATAATAATATTCGTCTATAAATACTAATAGAGTGTACCCAAAGGCATAGCCTATGCGGTTAGAGAAAGGCTATTATTATCATTTACCGCAGCGCTCCGGGGCGACCTACTAATGTTTTGTGGTGTATCCACTTTTCAGCTGTAGGAAAACCTTCAGCACCACTTCAGTTGGTCGGTGCGCACTTCAGCAAGCACCAGACATTGGTATCGGAATCTAGGCAACTCACATTAACATTTGCTTCATGACTTAAGAAAAAAGATTCTCACATACAGAGGCCTCAAACCTCTGTCCGGACCAGAAGTCTCACGGCCAGATATCTAAATCGCTGAGTTACACCGGCCACCCTATGATTATACATACATTCACAAGGCTGGTGACAATGCCAACGTTTTGAATAAAAATAATTCAACTATCATCGAAGGTGCAAAATTGGACAGGCAGCTCTCCGCAGTATGAGTTGATGTATGAGCAAAGAGGGCCAAAGGAGGGGTCGTTGACTGGTCATCATCAGATGTATCACGTGCAGTATAAACGTAACCTGTCGATGGCCTGGACCGATTACTGCGTAGCATTCGATACAACATCGCATGAGCTGGAAGACTCGCTTCACTATATGATGTAGTCTGGTTTAGAAAATGAGTGTTTTATAGAGACTCTCTCATCCCTCTTTTCTTCTGCATCTTCATTTTGCTTTACATGAATGACCTCAAAAAAGAATCTACATACGTTCTCATAATGCTTTCCGAATAGAGTTAAGCCCGTGGATGGAAGCATCCTACATCATCTTGTGCCGGATGAAAATTACCTAGGGGTGGCACAATGTAGTTCCCAAGAGGTAACCACAGTCGAAATTTCCATTAGCAATTATCAGCATATATACTATCAGCAAATACTCCGACAGATCCGGTCATGAGAACTATCGAGGGAAAACAAAGTTACTGTAACTAATATGCTTGCCGTTCCAATTCTTTACTCTACCTGTTTTAAGTAATGGAATGGAATCAAGAAGAGCTGTGACAACACTACGTGAAAACTTACAAAATGATACAAATTCATTGGAGCTTGCATCCTAAATCGTCCGCTCCATGGTTATACTTCCCCAGACAACGGGTAGGCCGTGGACTTTTGAGTTTGGAATATCTACATAACACAATGGTTTGGATCCTTCGGATCCCATCTTCTTCATGATCTTTTTGACGCATCAATAACCCATACGGCCGATAAACTCGGTTTTGTATTCGACACTGAACGGACGAATCCAAACTCTGTCACCGAGTCGGGACCCGTTCAGCAAAAAGCCCACGTCAAAGCTGCGGAGAGTGAGAGTCTCTTACAGCTACATAAGAAAAAGCCAATGCATGGAGTCTTATTCAACAACCTTGAAGACCTTGGCATATACACAAACCTGACCTCCGCATTTCTCAGTTCAAGAGGGTTGAAGTTGGAAACCGAGAGATTCATAATAACTGCCCAAAATGGCACTAGATGCAGAGCGTGTCGTGGGGCAGCTGAAACCGTAATACATTTGCTGTCAGCCTGTCCAGCTTAAGCGGCCTTAGCTTATATTCACAGGCATAATGCGGCGCTACGAGTGTCGTAGTCTTCGATCATCAAAGTAAGACGAGTTTTGTCATTGAGTTTTTGGCTCCTGGCGAAACGAACATTGTCTGAAACGAGAAGGAGAAATGGACTAAATATAGAGATTCCCACTTTGAACTTCGCAGGCTTTATCCGAACCACTCTGTAAAATGATAATTGTGATCATTAGCGTACTCGGTGGAATGATGGATACGCTACTCTCCATTCCGAAAGTTATACCTGCTTGCCGTAGCGCGGCATAAATGCCGGACGAATGAAGAAGGCCGTCATTTTCAGTTCACTTCGTCTCCTCAAGGCACATGATTCTCGGACCCAGTATTCACTTCCCCATGGATGTGGGAAGTGACTATCGGGGTTAATGAGACCTGCGTGCCCTCGTGGACTGTTATAACAAATTTCTAAAAAACATATTTTTTTTAAATTTTTAAAATTATTTGAATTAAAAATTCTATTCGTAAAAAACAAAAATAGCATTTTTAGTTTTCTTTGTATATCTCGAGAACGGCAAAAGTCCCGTCTACTTTTTTCAAACAATGGTCTTCAAAATAGTATGCTTTAGATTATGATAAAGTTACCACATGATAATAAAAATGGGCTGTATATTGCTCATTAGGTATCCTTACCAAAAAACGCAACTTTCGCTTATCATCCTCCTATAATTTATTCATAAATGTTAGTTTCTATGGAAACTTTCAAAGAACTGTACTCCCGCTATTTCATTTAGGATTTTCAACATTCCCAACACTTTTCTTTAATGCTTCTGATTATCAGAATGCATAAAATCTTGCAGTGCCACCGAACTATCTCATGCATGCTAAACCTTCCAGAATCATAGGAAGCAGCAGACGGAAAAATTCGAGTGTCTCCAAAAGTCTTAATTTCAACACAAAGCGATGTTCAAACGTTCAGATTAAATGTTTTCGATTCAGTGGGCAGTTTGCCTGTTGCAAAAACAATTAAGTACAGGGTAGTTTCGGAAGCCCAATCAGATTAGGATGGGATACCGCCAAACGGTTCTTCAAAAATACCGAAATTTCCGTTCGTTTGCCACTTTTCAAGTGGTCTCTCGACGCAATTTATGGGACACAGAGGACAGGTAGGTATAAATGAAGTGAAATTTATTTGACATTTGATAGCTTCGGCTAATTCGTGAGACGACCCAGAATGACGTAGATGGGCATTTCACATAGATAGATATTTTAGAATCATGTAAATGTTTTTCAAATCCAACAAAAATTTTCGAAATATCTGTGAAAACATTCTCCCAAAAAAATTAATTAAAAATTCGAACCCAGTCAATCTAGTTGTCTCAAGACGTCTAATTCGTATCTGTACTCACATATATAATATAAACACATTTTGACGGTGATTTTGACGTCTACATCCATTTCATACTGAATTCAATAAATTTATATTGATATAAAAACAATATCGATTTTATTGACAATAACCATACATATTGATATCAGAAATGTAATACTCAGCTATGTAGAACTTATTCATGGATCGGGGCGAATAGGATTATTCCTATCAAGACAATATCAATAAAGAAAAACTATTCATGAATACTATTTCAATCATTATTCAAAACAATGGGCTAGCTGAAGGGAAAAAATAAATATGTGATAATGAACAAAATAAACAAAACTGCTCATCAATTCAAACAAGAATAATAATTGAAGCAACTACAGAAGGAGAACAGAAATAAAACAAAAAAAAGGAGGGAAAAAAAGTAATTGTCATCTCGCCCAAAGAGACTGCAAATAAGGGACCAGTATTTGACACTTTAAGGAACGAAAATACATTTATTTAAGTATTGAAAGTAGTCAACAATTCAAAATGCTGAAGAATATTTTTATTGTATATTACAAAAAAACTTTCTAGAACAAAATGAAGTGTTTGAAATAGATTTTTCAATTATTCATTGATAAAATAAAACTGAAAATGAAAACAAAATTTTTGCTTCTGTAGTTGGCATTGTAAAAGTTCAGTTTTTCTAGTAGTTGGCATGCAAATGATCCAGTAGATGAAAGTATCCATCAAAATGTAAGCAATCTGATCATTTGTGGGCCGCAGTAGTCATGCTGGTAGAGCGCTAGTCTATCAGTCAGAGGGACGTGGGTTCGATTCCCAGCATGTTCACTGGTCTCGTGCAAGGAATCGCACGTTAAAAGGTAAGACCTCGTTAATCCTTAGCTCGCACAAGTTTCGACTTCTGAAGGCTGTCGTTCGTAGGGGGATGACAGCTGGTTAACGAAAAAAACAATTTCAAATTTCAAAATTTTCAAAAAACATCTACATCAATCCAAAATTTTTTTCACTGGATTGAATTGGCAGTCAAGTCCTATTCAGTTGAATATTAAGATTAGGAAGCATCTATTCTTAGGCCGCCTTCTTTCAAAATCACAGAACCTTGGTTTCGTTGGATTGATTGATTGATATTCATCAGATAATGCTCGGAGTGATTCTAAATCATTAATCAGGTTATTACAAGCAATGTTTATATCGCTTTCGGGAAAAGAATGATACATTTGAGTGTCATCAGCAAAAATAAGTATCGAAGAGTGTTGTTGAAACTGTGGTGTGTAAACAATAAAATGCAACGGACCTATAATCGAGCCCTGAGGAACACCTGACTAGTGAATTCAGAACTTGTGTTTTTGGGAATGACTGCTTGCCATCTTTTGGACAAATAGTTTTTCATAAGAGTACAGGCAGAATTGGAAAAACCGATGTAGTGCAAGAGAGTTAGTAACAGCGAGTGATTTATCAAATCAAACGCTTTCGTATAGTCGAACACAAAGTAATTATTAAACCCGAAGACATACAGGAGGACGCAAAATTACTGAGTGTGTCTTTTTTGACCTATATTTTAAAACTCCCAAAAACCTTTCCACCTCTCACATCATGGTCAAAATAGTCAATGCTAGATACACTTTGAAATTTCAATAAAAGATATAGATATAAAGTACTCCAAGTACTAGGCGTTGGGTATAAGGCCACGAAAGCTGTTGTTTTTTTCCAGCGAGGAAAGTTTATTGTCGAAGCACCAGATGACCAGTACTTCGATGGAGGTATATTTCAGTTATTGTAAGTTTTTTGTTATTGATTGGTTATTTTTTTGTAGGTTTCTTCGATAATTGCGATCTGTGGTGCATGCCGTTGTGACGAAATATGTAATATGACCGTTGGAGATATACAAGATAAGGGTAAATACTATTTTAGTGGTACTGCCAGGCACCAAAACGAAAATACGAAGGGAATTTATCGTTGCAATGGTAATTTCATCATTAAATTTCATATGAATTAAATTATATTATGTCGAATGAGCTTTGAGACCAGCGAAAACGGATCATTGCAGGAAAAAATACCATATAACGTAGTCAAATATTTGGTGTTGCATAATCTAGAATAATATACCGGACATAGTTTGAGAAGAACATATGTGTCCCTCTTATTAGCAAATGATTTTACATTAAAAAGACATGATGGTTAGCGCTCGACAAGCGTGGCGAAAGGTCAACTGTCAAAAAGTGTCAAATTGCAAATCAAATTATGACAGGTACTCCTATTCAGCCATTATTGAATATTTCAGAAATTGCATCAACAACAACAGAAGTAACTCCTTCATCGACATTTATCCCTCTAACATTTTTTTGAACTGCAATACAATTTTTATACCCACCAATTTCTCATAAAAAAACAACTTCAGCAATGTAACAAACCGTATATTTAATTTTCAGTCCTAAAATTGTTAATTTTTGTTAATGTCCTTGTTGAAGAATAAAATATTATGAAAACATAAACTAAAAAATGTTCCTCTAATTATATGGAACTTTATATAATTTCTAGGGATGAAAAAGTGCCGCTTACAACCCTAAAACAAGGGAGAAAAAGTCAATTTTTGAAGAAAGTGTTAGAAAAAATGGTTTTTGCTACAGTTACAGTGGTTCGTATCTAACAATAATATCAGAATTCCACGACTGTCGTGATGTTATGGCATTCTAAAAACATCGTGTTTCCTGGTTGTAGTAAAGTTTAGATGCTAATCAAGTTTCAGTTTGTACATTTTGAAAAATATTACCCTCTTTAATTTGACGCACTATTTTCAAGTTTATGTGCGAGTTTAAACGATTTTCATTCAAAGTTGTTTATGGTTTACAAATATCCGTTTTTTTTTTGGAGATTGATTGACCCCCCACCGATTTGATTCATCTTCCCACTCCACTTTGAGTGAAATGGACTATTTCCACATTTTGAAAATGTTCTTTTCTGAAAGTAAATGCAATTTTGGTGTTGTTGTGGGTAGCCCCAATTTTCTTATGTGAATATGTCATACTTTCAAGAAGAAAATTGGGGCTTTCCACACTAAAATACCATACTTGTTTTAAGACAATAAGAGCAACCGATAGTTTATTTTACATGATATGTATTTTATGTATACGTCTTTCAACACGACCATTCGAATGTTGATGAAGAGTTACTGAACAGTATTTCACTATTTCTCAAACTATTTGAATTAATGACTTTTTATTTGGACTATGTGGTATCTCGTGAACGGCAAATATTGATTTCAGCTTGTCTTTAATACTATCTGAAGTAAAATTTATCGAATCCTCGAATTTGAATATTTTCATCACATTCGACAATAATATTTCAATATCTCTTCAATTGGTGATTGAAGGTACCGAAAACCATCAACTTTTAACATGATTTGGATATAATATCAATATCAATTTTTTGTATGGATAGCAACATACGCTGAAGTCAAAAAGGATGAACGAATTTCTGAAATGTCAATGATCAGTTTCAACTGTAAACTTCCTTTCATGAGTATATTCATAAAATTTTTCACACACCAAACTAATCGCGTAAAATTCCTTCTCAATTTGTGCATATCGCATATATGAGTGTTAGTATGCTTGCTCTAAATGAATATGCACGCGATTTTCCGTCCTGTAATGAAACGGAACCCAGTCGATTATCATCAAATGAGATAGTGACTTATTTTTTAGGATCAGAATAATGTAGATCAGATTAACTAACGACAATATTTTTCAAATTTCTGAACATTTCATCATGATTTTCATACCAGGTAAACATAACATAATTTTGATAAGTTGTCTCAAAGTGTGTCTGTTTCATTAAACTCATGATTTGCCAACATGATTTTAATGAGACTTAAATCTTTGGACATCACTTTTTTTTGGAGGGCATATATTTAATTGCTTGATTTTCATCATAATCAATTCCTACACCATAATTTGAACCCCTAACTTGCATTTATTTCTTTTGAATTTGATATAATTTTCCCTAGCAAATCCGAAAACTCTTTTTCGGTTGCCTGCCAAAAAATTCCGATTGTGAAGGATGCAGCAGAATGTTGTGTTTCAAATCTGCGGTATTTTGGAGGTTTATATTCGGTAATTTTTGGTCACTTTCTTCAATCAATTCTAAAGTTGAAATGACAATAGTTAAGGGACTTATGAGATTCAAGACATTTTCAGAATTACCTACTTGGATAACAATGAGTAGTAAAAAGGTACTTCTATTGAAGATAATTTGAATCAGTGTTTGTACCAATACAATAAAATAAACCAAAACTGTAAAATTTCAGAATTTGTAGGTACCAAGATCCTAATTTTACAAGTTACATTGACAATGAATGAATAATCTAGTTCCTATTTAATGTTTCTCAAGCATATTTCGATAGTATTATGAAACAGTAGCGATAGTAGAAAAGCCGATTGATAAAACATTTCCTACACCTATAAACTTTCAGAATCATTGATCACCCTGTACAACTAATGGACACTCTCAGCTGAAAATTATCTTGTCCCAGTATTCGGAACCAAGAACGTCTTATTCTCAGGAAAAAAGCCGAAAGAACAGAACAAACGATCAATTCGCTGAACATAAAAATAACATAAAAGGAACGTCTCCTAGGAATCGAGGAAGGCTGCGCGTCCGCCGATGATCTTGATGTGTCTCATCAGATCGCCCCGTCTTTGCATGGCCTTCTCGTTTCGCATTTAATTTATTTGCCGTGTTTACATATGTTGAAATCGAGCGGGCCCATTATAATTGTCGGCATGGGAGCTGTCAAAGAGGTCGCAGCATGCCGGTGGCGCCATCGCGAAAAAAACAGGCGAAACTCGAAACAAGAAAAAATGAACATCGCGAGCTTTGTAACTGTGGACGTCTGGTGTCTTTCCGTCTTCTTTTCGACAGGGGCTATTCTTTCTCGTGATGTTTATTAATAGGCTATTCATCAGAGATAAATATCCGAGTCTATGCTGGTGCCACCTATAACTCAAGCTTTTGAGTCTGATCATCGTTTTCTTATGTTTCGTCGTATATGAAATGCATTTTCCCATAGCAGAATTCGAACAATACCTTGTTTATAATGATTATTCAACTCATGTGCAATATGTCAAAAGATGAACCAGGAGGTCTGAGTTTCCAGGGATACCCTCGAAGTAGGTCTGCGAAAAGATTACGAATCATTTTGTTTGATTTTTTTGAGATTAATATACATATACTCCATTCGAGGCGTGTTCATGCCATCATAAGAGAATTCAACGTAGATTTTGACTACAGTACCAACAGCTTAACCAATTGCTGTCACTGAAGGGGAAAACTTGGGGCTGCATAATGTTTTTGCCTTTTATTACTTTTCCTATTTCATGACAGCTGCGTCAAATTTGGTTCTCTCTGTTAGCTCTCATTTTCCATTGAAGGAAGTATTTCCAAGATCTAGTTACTGAGAATATACCCTTCCACCATAAACATTTTTATGGAATCTTCTGATTATCTGTTCTCATGACAAATGAAACATTTCCGCAAAGTTTCATCAATGTACTATTTTTTATGTTGATAGTATGTTTAGTACTTTGGCTGACGTTCATATTTTTCATCCAACACCAGCTCCAGGCTCCAGTTACTTAACCAAATATCCTCTAAAGAACGTTGGGCGACGTTCACAGTTGGTGCCAGAGGGAACAAATTTCTGTCAACCCCAGCAAAACTGTAATAATACCCTTCACCAGGAAAATAAATCTGGAAGACCTAACTCCACATTCATTTAATGGCAAGGTTATTCCATTTGCAGCAGAAGTGAAAAATGTAGGAGTCACCCTCGATAAAAATCTCACAGGGAACGTTCATTTGGTAAGGTTCTCCACAAAGCAAGAATTTCCTTATGGAGGATTTGTGGAAAATCTTGGGGTCTAGGTCCCAAACAAATCCACTCGATATATGTGATGGTTGTTAGACCAATGATCACATACGGTGCCATTGTCGAGTGGACCAAAATTCTTCAACGAACGGCCCAGGTAAATCTCTAAAGTCTTCAGAGACAGGCTTGTCTGGCGATCACTGGTGCCATCAGCACCACACCGTCAGCAGCTATGGAAATCCTAGTAGTCCCACATCCTCTTCACATTTTCTTAGAGAACGAGGATAGATGTACAACCCACAGAATCATGCATATTGCCAATTACATGCAACAGACTCATACAGAGCGTAGCAGAATGCTGATTGACACTGAAAGTCACAGCATCCTGGGAATGACCTCTGATATAATGCCTTCAACAGTCAATTTTAACCTGCCTATACCGTTCTAATTCTGAAGAAAGACGACTGGGTCCTCCGAAAAGAGGATCTACTGAGAGCAGATTATTGTTAGTTCACCGATGGATCAAAAATTTTTATTTTATTTATATTTCTTATGAAGAAGTGGTCAATAATACTCTACTGCAGTATTTATGTATATCCTTGCGAGCTCAAGGTATTCAAATGATTATGTACGAACGGTGAAAAGTTATCTAATAAGTTGATGTTTATATCACCAATGAAAATATCTAAATCACATTTTTCTGAATTTGACAAAAAGTTTTCAAGTTCTTCAATATATGATTGAAAGTTAATCGATGGAGATCGATAGGATGCTGTGATGACCCCCCCATGCCATTTAAAATTTTTAAGTTGATGTGCCCCCCCGCGCCATCTATTGATCATTTACAATATATTTTATTTCAAACAGTAGTACCGATGAAACCCTCCAAATGGTTTTTATGTTCGTACGTCAGAGCGTTCAAAAGTTACCAGGGTAGGAAGGGGAGACTAGTCTTTCACGAGACTCCCGAAATTCGAGATTTCTCGTCTCGTCTCCATTTCGAGACGAGATTGAGACGAGACTAATGGGTTTTTTTGAGAACGAGATCGAGAAAAATTATTTCGAGATTTCTCGATTTCGAAAAATTATATTTATTTATTTATTTAATACATGGGGAAGATACCCATTTACAAACAATGTGTAACATGAAACAATAATACATAAAGAAAGAGTATGGTTAACTATAAATAAAAACATATTTACAGGTACAGAATTGAACATACGCAATAATACATAAATGATATAAGACATGACGTACTAAAAAGTTGACCTACATTGTGGCCCTTTTCATTTGCCGTAAGGAAGCTGAGAAAGAATCGGTAGTCATAGAGTGAACATATGCCTGTCGCAGTAATCGAATCATCCATGTGTTCGCACCATACTTAGATCGATGTGCAACAAAGGCAAATGTACTATATGCACGTAGTGCTTGCTCTTGGAGGTACATATAGTTTCACTTCTTCTAATAATTCAGGAGCATCTGTCAAACCGTTCAGAATTTTGTAAATGAACAAGGAGTCAAACCCCTGCCTTCTATGGATCAATAGACTAATATCCATTACTGAGAGCATGTTGGTATAAGAGTATGGAATGTTTAGTCTAAATGAGCAGTACATGAGAAATCTGCGTTGAACTCTTTCCAGTTTTTCGATGTGAACTTGGGCATGAGGGCACCAAATAATGGAAGCATATTCCAGATGAGATCTTACCATTGAATTGAATAAGAGTTTCACTGTTCTCATATGAACTCTCTGAATGTCTCTTTATGAAACCCAATTGCTTAAGTGCTCTATTGGAAATGTACTCAATGTGCAAAGAAAATGAGAGACTAGACAGAAACACGACTCCAAGATCTTTGATCGATGTAACTTTCTCGACTGCAATGTTATCGAGAAAATAGTTAAAGTTCAATCTTTGCATTGTGCGGTGGAAGCTGATGACTTTAAATTTCGAAGGATTTATGCTCATTTTATTTTTCAAGCAATCACGTGAACAAACATTCAGGCTATCCTGGAGAATGATACAGTCCAACGAGAAATATTTTGACATCATCTGCATACATGAGGAATTTTCAATCAGAGATTTCTCTGACGATGTCATCGTATGGGCTGCAAAATATCATTATATTTTTATTACATTTAAACAATTATTTTAAAGTCATGTACAATGCTTTTTTATATTTTCCAAGGTAAAGAAATTCCATAAAGGGAAAGAAATTCCAAGAAGGGAAAGGGCCATAAATTCAACTTTATTTCTATTGTATTCTTTAAATATGTTGGTCCAAGCTTATTACTATATTATTTCTAAGGATATTCTTATGGCAGACTTATGGCACCATTTTTGCATAAATTTCACTTTTTGCATAAATTATTGCATAAATAATTTGAGTAATATCGATAATTTTTGTTTCGATTGCTGGTACATTATTCTCTTCACGAACGAAGAAACAATTTTAAACTTTCCTATAGGTAAATTTGAAATGTATGGATAAAAGATTAAATTAAAACATTATTAAGTAGTCGTTTAATTTTCATTTTCTTGAAACAATATTGTTTATTTTTGTGCTGATACTCGGCGGTTTTTTTGTTATACGTGGCTTTTATTCCATAGCATATAGCCTTTGTATTTTAACGTAATTTTTTTTATAGAAAAAATTCAATATCCTGTGTTTTGGTGCAACCTTGGCCTTGTGTTATAACCTATACATATTTTTGCACTACACTTCAGTTTTCTCTTTGACAATATTCTGCTATGAATTCGAACAAAGTTCGAGAAGTGTGTTTTTAATTAATGAAATGAAAAAAATTGACAAAGTTGAAATCCCATTCTCTCCACACCATCCCACAAGTGAGAAACTTGAGACAAATTTCTAATCATAAGCATTGATTACTACCGTCATCTGGATACATGACATGTTTAAAGTTTGCCTGTTCTCATCAGTGCTAAGATAGGCCAGATAATGTGAGAACATGTTTAAATGCATGCATTTACTCTTCCTGGAGTCGGTGCTACCAAGGAGTACTTCTTACTATTGAGCCTTGGGTGTTATTGTGCGTAGGGTGGGACAGGATGACTCTGGATGTCGTGATGTCTGTCCTATCCTGGTACTCATGAGAGAAAGAACCTTGAAATATGTGATGTATGCAGGTAGTCATTCTCAACCAGATGGAAGATAGTAATAAATGCTTATGATTATAATTATCAGTGGTAATAGGGTCCTCCTGGAGAAACTTTGCACAAGTAGATGACAGATGTATTTCAATGTATGTAGAGGAAGAGAATTGTTTTCTCAAATTTTTCAATTCTTTGATGATGTGGATGAAGGAGATTTCGACCTTGTCGAATTTTTTCGTTTAATTTATTATTCAGGTAGTGTATGGAAGGAAATTGGTGCCATCTCTTGGCTGGTAAAACAAATGCTTTTTCCGAAGTGAGCTAGACTGGCCAAATGTTTTATTGCTATTCCTCAACTAATAATTAGTGAACGTCGCATTGGCGACGAGACTAAAACTATACCAAGAACTAATATGTCAAAGATTCCACCTCTTCAAGCGACTGTGACGGAGATATCAGTTCTTTTGAACTCTTATGGCAATAGTGGAAAAGATCCTTCGAAATATAATTAAAAGTTACTACTAATATCGAAAAATCGGACCGTAAATTTACCTGGTGCAAACGTTATAGAAAAGAATGGTGAAGGAGACGACATATATTCACTATCGCTATTTTCAGTTATTTATTGTACAAGACATAATAATAATAATAATAATAATAATAATCCCTCATAAACACTCGTAGAGTGTACCCAAAGGCATAGCCTGTGCGGGTAGAGGACGGTTATTATTATTATTTGCCGTGGCGCTCCGGGGCGACTTACTGATGTTATTGGTGGTGTATTCACTTTTCAGCTGTAGGAAAACCCGGAAAACCTACAGCACCACCCCACTTGGTCGGTGTGCACTTCAAGCTAGCACCAGACGTTTTAATCACGAGTAGATACTTTTTCTAATTTGAAGGCTTTTTTAACGTTTATGGCAGTTCTCGAGAAGGTTATGGTATAGAAAAGGAGTGACTAGGATGAAACAAATAGACGTCAATCAGATCAATATAACTCATAAGACATCCAGTGTCTTTGAAATAATGTTTTAATGACTTCATAAGACGTTTGTAAACAGAAGCATTATGACTTAAAAAATGCCAAATATATAATATAAAAAATATTGGATTCGGTAGCATGTTTATAAACATATTGATCAAAAACCAACATGGGGTTTTAACGGACAAGACAGTTTTCTCACGAGTCTTATTTGAATGAATTTTTTGTAATGTACAATTTGTTTGTTGAATTGAAAATAATTGTACGATACTTATCATATTTCTTAATACACATCACAAATCTATTCTGAAAATGTTCATCATCGAATTTTCATTCCACGTTTCACTTCCCTTATTGTCATTCCTTGCTGCTTATGATATCGAAGGTGGCGACAAGGCTTTTAACAAGATCATTATTGTATTAGCCTTTGTTATCTTCCATCGGAGATGGCCCAAGTTGCCGAAAAGAGATTTTGAGGATTAAGTGTAATGTATACCTCTCGAAAATCGAACACAGCAGTTGACCGTTCGATGAATACAGTCAGCTTCTACCTGTTCGCAAAAATACGAGGTGTTTCACAACGTATGCAAATTTTTTTCAACCATATATTAACTTACTTCTGAATTATGAGTCGATTTCTTGATATCAAGTAAATCAAACTCTAATAAAGCCTCAGATCTAAGACTAGTAAACATGATGAAAAAAAAAGTGGAATAAGCATTAGTTTATAGCTGGAATACAATAATAAAATGAACTATTAAGTGAGTACCAATCAGGGTATAGAAAAAGACAGCTGTGAAACATCAGTTAAGTGAGTACTAGATGATTGGAGAATTAGCTTGGAAAATAATGTCCCTACAGTTGCAGTATTTTTGAATCTTGAAAGAGCTTTCGGAACAATACATAGGGATTACACATCGATTCACTTCTCAAGTAATGATCACTTGAAGCTTACAATAACCATCAAACTATGTGCAATTGGTGTTGTGATAACTACTTGAAGTTTAATGATGAGGAACTCAATAAATGGTGATAATTGAACCAAAAGTGTGATATGTATTGGGATTTGAAACTATTGAACAGGTTACTCAATTTGAACACAGTTAGAACATCCCAACTATATTATAAAGACGATATCATTTAAAATGTATTATTTATTTCGAGGTGCCCCATATTTGATGAGGTGGACAAAGTTTTTAATTTCCAATTCATGACTTTTTTGTAATTATGTATTTACTTGAACAAAATGGTTTTTTGTGTACCAAACAATAATTAATAAAAAATTGAATTCCTCCAACCCATTTACAAAATAAAGAGTTGTGTATATTGACCAAATTTGTGGATGGAATATAAGAACTTACTTTCATATTCACAAGTCTTATTATGCATACCTACCCAAAAATCAGTTTTTTGTTTCAAAGGCCTTAATAGTTACAGTACATAGTCGCTGTTTCGATGAACGTGAACTAAATGTTTTGAAACTGGCTATTCAATTCTGAAACAAAACTGTCTACGTCGACCTGTTTTGTATCAAAGATAGCGAACACTTCGTCCACATACCTTACCCAAACTCTAGGAGAATTAATAAACCTGCTCATAAACGAATTGGGTAGGAAGGAAGACAGAGGATTACTCATGGTGGTGCCTTCAAATTGTTCGTAAAAGCAGTTGTTGTACTGAACTCTGCCTCGTGCAAAATCTGGCAAGGCTTGAATACTCTCTGACTCTGTTTTTTGGAACTTGAAAAGGTCGTATCTGACAGTTATATTTTCATAAATTTTGTTAGCTGTAGTGTTCTCATTATATTTTTTATCTGTGAAACTTTCAAAATCGTAGAGGTTAAAGTTTTCCTAACGTTCACCACCATCATTTGTGAATATAACTGATGGTTTAAATTGCGGCATATGTGGATGAGGTTTTGGAATAATTCAAGAATATTCATTAATCAGTGGATTTTTTGATTTTTGTGTTTACATGCAAGTGTTAATATCTCACCGTCGCTGAATAATAAGTTACCAATAATAATATTGACTATTCAGCCTCACTTTCTATTCATATGGGTGGTATAAGTTTGCATTCAACGTTTTCATTATCTTTACCTGCTTTTTCTGCCAAAGTGTTTTCGCTCTCTAATCAAATAAATTCTTTTTTTAATTACACAAAACTCCACAAATTTGATATATGCTATAGGCAACAACATGTGGCTTTAACAATCAGGATACCTTACTAATAAAATGTAATTTGATAATCATTTTGATGAATTCAGAATAATTGCCTTTCGTCAAGTACTCTCAGTTCCACATGAGAAAGATTTTAATATTTTTATCTTCGACTCAAACGAAGTCGTGTTACTGGTCGGAATCTTTCTGTGGTTTCTATAGATGGCTTTGTTGCTCATTTTCTTAGTGGGTGCCGGAGTTATCGTAGTGTCTGTTAACAAAACCGATTGGAAATCAATTACATATTGTGGCCGAGTCTGTACTGATGAGCGAGTTGAATCGCGAAACCGGTCTGTAGATGTCACATGTTTTCGATTGCCAGTTGGTAGTTGTTACAGGAAGTATTGCAAAGTATTTTCTTGTAGGTGATATATAGACGTGATTTGGCAGTCGTATGGGGCTGTTGAATTATTTCTGTTCGACGTTTGCCGACAATTCTATAGTATAGGAAATTATGCGAAATGCTGGATTATTTTTATAATCAAATTTCATTTATAATTGGGATGAATATTGTGGAAATTTACAACTCCATCGCGGCTAAATTTAGCCTCGTCAGTAAAAAGGATACGGGATAAAAAATTCGGATTTCTTTCGCATTTTAAGTACCCACCTCGAGGACTGCATGCGTCGTGGAAAATCCTGAGGAAGCAATCCTTGAACACGTTGATCATGGTATGGGTATAAATTATTTTCATACAAAACCTGCCATCAGACAGTTACATGATAAACATCTGAATCCAGTACTATTTGCCTAGATTTTAATCCAGGATTTTCGTCAATGTGGTTCAAAATGTATTCCTCTATCACTGATTTACGGACTTCGCGCGGTCTGTCAACATCGTTTCTGGGAGTCTGGAATTTACCGAACTCGGGAAAAATTCGATGAGTGTTTGCAAAATATCAGTCGTTGGGTGGACGGCGATTAGAAAATCTTATTCCGTACAATCTTTAAGCTTCATCCAACTAACCGTTAGCGAGGCCATCAACAAAATGGATTTTAGCGAGATATTCATTTGAATAGCTTTCCATTTCAACATACAAAATAGAAAACAAAATTTACAATAAACCAAAAAAAGACAAACGTCACACTTACAAGTAAAATACAATTTTAACGTCAAAATGGGAAACAAGTATAAAGTCATAGCCCACTAAGTATATCTGTTTGTTACTTGAATATTCCCTTTTCATATAGGTAACAGCAATTTTCTCGAAAACGGTTAACTGATTCAAAAAAATGTATGAGACCAAAATTTTAGGCTTTTTCATGGCCAACTTAATTGTGATGTTCAAATGTTTTTTTTCGCAATAGAAAGTTTTGCCCATAAAAACTGTAGACATCCCTCATTCACCTCTTCGAATCAGAGTTACCTTATTTTTGAAGCAAGAAATTAATAGCGCGTCCAAAATACATTTGATGCATAAATTCATTTTCCTTGTTTATTTTTTTAATAGAAATTTTGCTGCTTAAAACCCAGATAAATAATTTTTGTTTTTGCGTGAAGGGTGTGACTCCCTGTTGAATTTTTCCGACCAATGTAATTCTCTCCAAATTAGTAACTCTTGCGTCCAATGAATCATCTTCATATTTCTCATGATTCAAAATATAGCAATGTAAACACATGACAAAAAAAACGAACGGTCTGTAAATAATAATTGTAAAGTTTGCGAGTATCAATTCACTCTTAGATTACGGGAGGTAATCGTCTGTCAAAACAGAACAATTTCATGTCAGCTGGTACACCATTACCCAATCCTCAGTCATTACAGTAAACATATGAATAATGATACCTGTCATCTCATTTGTTGTACGCCGCCCACAGCAATTTCACACCTGTCAGAATACCAATAAACGATAATACAAAAAGTCCGTTTTATCTATCCGCAAAAGCGAAATCGAAGTTGGCGCTCAAGCTTCGCATTGCCGCGACTGATTCACCTTCCCCTACCGCACTGAGCAGTAGTAGGATGATTTATTCCGTTCGAATCGTGAACGTCGTGAAGCGCATCTCAGGCTGAGGCGGCTGTGGACGCTTGGTCTTTGCCGCTGTAACGAGATGCCGGGGTGGTCCAGCCTTCAACTGTCTCGCTGCCGCAGCCTGCTTGCTTTAACCGAGCGTTCTAGCGTTGCCTGACGACGGGCGACTATGATGTGTCCTTTTGATGATTCTCGATGGCATTCTCGGTGATGGATCTTGGATTTCTTTATTGTTTCTTCCAAAAATATGAGAATGAAGAAAACCGATAAGGAATTAATGATACTCGGTATTGATGAGATGTGGGTTACCCGGAATTTCTTGATATTAGATTATTTGAAAAATAACATACCTATATTGACGAAGGACATGAGATTTTAACCTGGAACAAAATCGTCTAGTAGAGCGATAAAGGTATCACTCTTTATCGAAATATTATTGAATGAATTAGTTTTTGTGGACGAGAAGTCCGATTATAAATAAATAAAAATCTTGGGTGTTGATAAAAATAAAACATCTAAATAAATCTACTCATATAGATATAAAACAATGTCAAGAATAATAATGTCAGTCAATTAATTGATAGCATTCGATTGATCATTTGATATCATGAAGGACTCATAGATTTTTTGTTCTGAACCAGCTTTCTGAAATTGTTTCTTTCCATTCATGAGTGTCTTCATATGAACGTGTAAGATTGAAGACAAATGAAACAACCTACCGCATAACTATCATAAACCCTTTCAATTTTGTATCCGTCAAAGACTGAAAATAATGGAGATTCCTATATTGAGATTTTCATCTCTCTGTAAAGTTTATAAATTTTACTTTACTCCAATTATGAAATACGGGGACTTCAACTCCTGAACCACTCTGTATGATGGCGTAGTTTCTGAAAGGCCATACTCACATAGATGTGAAGAATTTGATTTCCTTTTCCAGTACGTTGTTCCTGGTACTATCGATATGACTACATCTATAAAATGAAATAGTTTTCAAGAGAAGTTACATATTTTATATCATGAAACAGCGCTTATTCCCTTTATCCACAATAAAGCACACGGAATTTTATAGTTGTTGATTATTATCGGCTATCTTCAGATTAGATCCTTATCGAAAGGACTCCATTCATCATGACAGATATATTCAGTACGTCAGTTATCAGAATTTAAATACAGTGTGTTGCAATTTGATACGCCCACCCCCGTATTTCTATGGATTTTATAATTTATTTTTTTTATTCCAATATGTACTTCTTGCAATGCTATCAGATTGCAAAGTTTCATCAGTCACCTTTTCACGATCTAAGTATTATAATAACAGAATGTATGCCAAAAGCCAAAAATCGAGAAAACTTATTAGGTATTTTTCAGCAAAACTCTTGGTTGTGGCATTCGATTCGGATCAGTCTCGAATAACTTCATGCAAAATTTTTACGTGATATCTCACAGGGGGTTAGCTATAGCTGTTACAATTTTCAATAAAGGAAATGTTTCAAGTCACTCTGTATGTGAAAAATTCCGTGTGTGTGAATTGGAATGAATTGAGGCAAGAAGGCGGGATCACACAAATTATTAATTTTTAAATGATAACAAATTATGAAAACAAACATGCAGAAAGATAATAAATCAATGAAGCAGATAAAAAAAACAGAGACACCAATGGTTTGAAATCTTTGTATGTTGTATATATCCCCCTTCGTTCTCTATATATACATTTTACGTACCTTCTGCTCAAGTTATGTCCAACTCTTCGCAGTTCTCCTGCTGATATTTCTCTGCACACTGCCACTATTCATTGTCGCAACTCTTCTATAGTCCTGGGTCTAGTTTTACAAACCTTCTGTTTTATATTACTCCAAAAATAGAAACCCAGAGGGGTGATATCAGGCGAACGCGGCCGCCAATAAATTAATGGACTATGGCAAGCAATCCATTCCAGTAGAAATTTTTTATTCCACCAGTCATCTTCGTACATTACCAGCACTATGGATGGAAGTACAATCCGATTGAAGAATTATAGTTGAACGAACATTGACGGGGAGTAATTCGAGAGTCTCCCATAAATGGTAATTCAAGAAATTCAGAACGGTTTCAGCATTCATCGTTCCTTCAAAGAAAATTGAGCCAACTATTTTATTGTCCAAAATTCCGCACCACACTTCAATCTTTCAGAATATTGATTTCTGCACTTGATGACCGAATGAGGATTTTCCGATGCCCAGTATCTCTTTGAGATAAAACCACCCCATTTGTTGTGAATAAAATGTTTTTGAGGAAGATATTAATATTCCTATAATAACCCTGAAACCACAAACTGAATTCAAATATTCTTGGAGGTCCAAGAGTGTGAAAGAAAGGCGATTTGAAAAAGTATCATCACTATTTCAGATGATAAATGAAAATGCCAAATTTTAAATATTTGTGTGTTCAAATATAATATATAAGCATAATAAGCATGAAAATATTGTATGCTTGTCTCTTTATCAAAACAACTAACTTTACCGGAAAAAATCCGCACCAACCTATCTAACTAACATTGGCAGCTTCAACTTGTGTATTCTGACATTTGCCTGCCTGAAAAAATAAGTTTTAATCAGCTAAATAATACTTTTTTCAAAATACGTTTTGAAGGCTATATCGTTGTCATAGGTGAAAATATGTTCGGATACTTTCGAACCAATTATTTCCACCATGTTCGTGTGGTGAAAGTTATATAGGTGAAACATTAAGACTGCGCGCCAGGAAGAACTGAAAATTATTTGAGAAATCGAAAAATAACTGTTTCTAAATTATCCGAACATATTCTCACATTCAATGGCGATCATATAATGGAATGGAATGACACAAGGTTGGTGTCAATTGAAAAGAACTAGTAAAAACCATTGTCTAATTCAAAATTCAGATAATTTTAATAAAAAAATTCATTATTTTGTTCGTAAAAAAAAGATTTTCATCTGGAGCGTAGATTTTCTCCGGTAAAAAAATCATATTATCAGTTTAATATTTCACAATCTTGATTTGAGCAGTGGTAGCTGAATATATAGATTTCTTGAATTGAATTATCATTCATCCCACTATACAGGCCGTTTCTTTTATCATGTGGTAACATTGCTATATTTTAAACCGTAATAGATACAAAGACGATTAAATGGGAAAAAATGTAACTATTGTGGTGAGCAGTACATTGGTCAGAGAAAATCTACGGGGACTCTCGCCCTTCCCGATAGTTATTTCATATGAAACGTTATAAAAATGTCGAGTGTGATATACCACTGAATTGTGATTTTATCGCTCTATCAATATTTGTGATGAAATAGAAAGGTCCGTATTTGAAAAAAATAATTGATGATGGCGGTGTTGACACGAAACGTTTGATTAAAAATTTATCGTTACGTAGTTCTAGTACATTTTGAATACAATAAAACTTTCCTTCTTAATTTTTTTATATTTTCTGAAATAACAATTCTATTCGTAAAAAAACGAAAACAGCATTTTCAGATTCCCTGTATAAGTTGGGAAGGGCGAGAATCCCCGTAAATTTTCTATGACCAATTTACTGCTCACCACAATAGTTACCTTTTTTCCCCATTTGATCGTCTTTGTATCTATTACGGTTTAGAATATAGCAATGTTACCACATGATAAAAGAAACGGCCTGTATAGGTATGAACTTGGGTATAAACACGCCATTGACTTGAATCAAACCATATTACTTTGAATCGGTCCTGTATTATAGATGTGACAAAAAGAAACATAGAAAATGTTGAAATTCGATATCTAAAGTAAATATCTTTCAAAATTAAGACAAATTCAAACTTCAATCATCAAAATACTTAATATAATAATAAATTATAATTTAAAATGATTAATAAACTCAACTGAATTTACTACACGTCGTTTTCAACAAACATTTGGGAACTGTACCATTAGAAGTATTCGACTTCTACAAATTCTCCTTTTTCAATAGAAGTCACATAACAAATTATTGTACAACACAATAATATCCAATTCAAGATGGTGTAGTAAAAATAGCACCACTCTTCTTGTGAACTCATTGTGTAAATTCAGAAAATCTATAAGGAACATAGACTAACATTATTGCCTAATAGATGTACAATATGTAACTTCTCAGGGTAGTGTAGTGATTCTTCTGTTATTGTAATTTCTGATTAGGGCTTTAGGAAGTTCTAGACATGTTTCATAGTCTTTGCATTTTTTACGTGTGAATTCATAATAACTGATAGAAGAAGAGAAAATAAAACCTTTCAGTTTACGTGAAAATATTGTGTACCTATTACACAAAAAAATTGTGTGAATTGGAAATTTGCATTACCTCTCTATTTATGAGTTGAACCGTAAGTAAGGTACTATTCTGAATGGTTTTTGACTGTTGACCTATCTGGAACAATACAAAAAAATGCTGCTTCAGATCACAATTCTGAACTCGCAAGTACGCATATTTTCTGGAAGTATCCAGATAATTTGGCGATTTATTTTCTTTATCAATATAAGTGAACAAATGACAAATCTTCGTTTTGGTTTCTCTTTTAGTAACGAGTAGGAATGTTTTGAAATCTTGAACTATACGATATTTGCCAATTTCTTGAGACCATATGTTCAGCAAATGAATTTCCAGATTAATAAACTCTATAACATTGAAAGGACATGGAGTTAATCAGATACAAATCATCAAGGACTTCTCTCTAAAATAATTCAATTTCTTCTCCGTCCACAATATTGGAAAATGGCCAATAAATACACTCTCGATTCATCAGATTTATTGTACACTGTGAAATATTTCAAGTAGACTTCCATCTGAAAAAGCCATTGTATGATGAAGTCATTGGTGGTATCGCCTATATGTAGTAAGTACATAGAAACAAAATAAATGGTCTTTCAATAAGATATTGGAGAAATCGTTTTTCGAGCAGAGGCCTCACACCTAGATAAAGGGGGATGTTCGGTTTCTATACCCCCTTGTAATCATTTTGAAGGCTTGCATAACATGCTTGTCCCAATAGTAGTTTTTTCAATGAACGACAGAACTTTTGTCACCTAGTGAACTGCTCCCAAAACATACAGCGTAAAGAAAAATACCAAAGCTCATCTCCATTCCCTTGTTTCTCACGATGTTCTCTGAACATTGATAAACTCATCATTTTTGTGAGAACCACAAGGTTTGAAACGCCTTATAGGATGTAATTAATGAATGGCATCGATATTCATGAGTAAAAGTTGTTCTTAGTACTTAGATAACATACTGTATAAACTTCTTCGGTTTCATTAGAATTTATATTCAATCTTTATCTACAATATTTGCACATGAAAATGGATAAATGCTACTTCAACACCTAAATCAATCATAATTATTTCATTATCGAAAATACTCGTCATAATCACAAACATTGAATAATTTGCTTGAAACCGTCCCCATCACTCGAGCAATTAAGTCGAACATAATTCCTTTAATTAGCATCTATTAGTAGTCCCGGTTACACCCAGATAGCATCTTCCTACACAGAGCATCTCTTCTATTAATATTTCCTCCCGGGATATTCACATGTTGCGAATTACCGCCCGATGTTCACAATTAGGCAACTTGACGGCAAGAAAAGTTATTGAAAGAGTACCGATTCCAATATTTGTATATCGAGGTTTCAAGCTATTCTCGACTCTCTGGACCTTGCATAAATATTCTGAGTTGTGGAAACCTTATTCAATGAAGCTGAATTCAACTGGTCTTTAGCAGGATTCGTATTATGAGCAGTGGCGTCTAACCTAATTTTATAAAAGAGGTGGTGTAAAGACAGCATTTTCCAATGAACAAGACCTAACATAATTGTTTCACCTTTTCTGTAAGAATAATATCATAACTTTGTTGGCGAAACTCAAGCACGTCCTTAAAGCAATGAAACACATTCCTCATATTATTATAAAATGCTACCGAGTATTCTCTGAGATTCAAAATTTGGCATTGATATTTGTTACAAGACAAAAAAAATCGGTTTGTTATTACGTATGATGAGAACATCCTGAATTATGAGAATCCTATGACATTTTCTTCTTTCTTGGCATACAACTATTTCAATAATTTTTATAATAACGGATTTAATAGCTGATCGCCTTTCTTACTTTGAATAGTTTGACATTTCTATAGTATACTCAAACATAGAGTTGTAACGCAAAATTGCTAAATTCAACCAAAAAATTTTGAAACACCTAATGTATATGAATTAAAAAAAAAAATTATGTATATTTCATAGTCACGTATCCGTGAACCTTAAAATTGCCACAACATTTTTTTTTAAATTCACCTAGTACAAAATAAAACGATGAAAATATCAGAATGATAGTTGGTTTGGTGACATCTCTTTACATGACATATTGAGAATTTAATTTCAAACACTTGGCAGAAATGAATATCTTATGGTGAGCTGTATTAGTCGTAAAAACATTTACATTTGAGAAGTTTTCCCAAGAGCAATATTGCTTTAAAAAATGGCCACTTTCACACCCTGTACATCGAAAAATGGTTTGGGTAGTGGGCAATAAATATACTTTATACCAGAGTTAGGTCCCTCAAAGAGTTGGAATCAAATGGAAAACACTTTTATTGATAATTCATTCTTAAATTCTGCTTGGGTTTCAAGTTGTGCTTTGAAAAATGTGGGAAATAACTTACACGGATGTGGTCACGTGACTTTCTCTACGTCAAAAATAATCTCTGAAAATAGATTTCATTCGAATTAAAAAAAAAATGTAGAGAAAAAAGTTGTGTCTATTCCGAATTCACGCATATGTCCCAGAACGTTCTATGGCAACTTTTACTGTTTTTTTTAATTTTTTTGATATTAAAAAATGGGGATTTCGACAAAACTGTTCTATACCAGTATCTCTAATATGAGAAATCAGAATAATTTCTAAAAATATCTATTGTTTAATGCAGAGTTGACTTATCTTCAAGCATTTAATTCTTTCTAGTGGATTTTTTTCAGTATTGAAATGATACCAAAGTCATTATTCAAAACACCATATAACTTCTTTACATCTAACCAAATCTCAAATTAAAATCTTAGTACCCGGTTTTGAAACTTTTATCCACTTTGTGAAGTTGGCTATGAAGACAAAAATGATACAAGTATTCAGTGATGAAAATCAAATGTTTCGACAAACACCAAAAAAAAATATTGTCAAATTTACCTATTTGAGAATTGTAGAGTGTACAGTCAAACAAAAAAATTATAAAGCTACTAACAAACAAAAATTGTAAGGATTTCTTAAGCCAAACTCAACTTCTTATGTCTCCATCGCTTTCTTCTCTTTCAATACATAGTATGGTTCTTCTGCGTACATATTTTACTGCACTTCTGATGAACTGTGACATGATCTGCTCCGACTGGTCAGTATCGTTAAATGACCGGTGCTTGTATAATTGCTGCTTCGATAACCCAATATGAAAAAATCCATTGGGGTTAAGTCAGGGGAACGGCGTGGCTAATGATGTCCTTAATTATTACCAATTATTTTACCTCTAAACATTTCACCAAGAACATTTCTAAGCGCTGTGGATTTGTGAACAGGTGCCCCCTCCAACTGAATCCACAAATCTTGAATAATTTGAAGGGGCATATTTCCTCTGAAAAAATATGGTACAATAACTTGATTGTTCAACATATCACAAAAAAGTCGTTTTAAACGAGTACTGGTCGCTACATTTAATAACAAAATTAGGATTTTCATTAGACCACCACCTATTTTGTGAGCTAACAGTTCTGTTTGAAGTGAATGTAGTAGCTCCAATGGCCCAAAAATCACACATTCTCCTTGTGGTCGGTGGATCAGCGGTCTAATGCACAGGCCGTTCGAAACTCCAGCATAGCGATAGTCGGTTCGAATCCGATGTAGGTACGAGAATTTTTCTCAACTACTTTATATCGGGTCGATAGGCGGCCGCATGCCTTGTTGTGAGTTGTCTAGATGCCAATTTCGTCTAGTGCTAGCTTGGAGCGCACACCGACCACCCGAGGTGGTGCTGTAGGTTTTCCGGGTTTTCCTACAGCTGAAAAGTGAATACATCACCTAAAACATCAGTAAGTCGCCCCGGAGCGCCACGGCAAATAATAATAATAGCCGTCCTCTACCCGCACAGGAGTATTATTATTATTATATTATTATTATTATTATACCACACTGAAAACCCAAATCGGATATCAAAGACCCGTTCCTTGAAGGTATTGATAAGTTTCGGCTTGTGAGGCCTAAATCTATTTTTTTAGAGTTCCTAATACATCCTCTGCTAATTTAAGAAATACTGGACTTTCCGTACTGTATAACATCTAAACACATATTCAATTGCAGTTCCTCAATATTTTTCGGAGGATTAGGTATGTGGTTTTTTGGAATTGGTTTAAAAACTGAACTAGTTTTGTCTAAATTCTACTAAAAGTCTACTGCTGCATTTTTTATCTAGGTGTCGTATATTAAAATCTCAATAACTGGTCGATGGGGTGTATTTTCTCCACACATTAAAACAATCTAATTTTTTTCTTGTACAGATAAAATTATAATATTTTCATTATTCAATCGTATTGAAACGCGTAGTTATCTATCAAACAATGCTTGATATAAAATAATTTTTTTACTTCCTATTTCATTTGTCTCTATAGCCTACTCTTCAAAATGGATAAAAGTTTCTTTGCTAGGCTAGTGAGAGTGAGAATCAAACTTGATAGTTGTACTGTAAAAAACTTTGGATAGTTATACATAAAGAAGTTTTATGATAAAAAATCTAGATGAATGCATTTCTAAATGCTTGAAGAAACGTCAACTTTGCATCAAACAGAAATGTTTAGCACTGCTTCTCATTTTCTTGAGAAGAACATATTTTGGTTAATGATTCGTAATTGAAAATTAGTCGCATATTAGAGTCACTAGTATTGAACAGTTTTGTCGACGTTATACATTTTCATAGTAGGCAAAAATTCGAAAATTCGACTAAATAAGCTTATTTTCAGTGATTACTTTGAAAAAATATTACTGTTGACAGGTAGCGAAAGTCAAATATTTTTCAAAGCACAACTAGTATATAAGATAGTTATTGCCGTCTAGTCTACTAGTCAAACTTGTGTTTTCAAGTCGATCATTTAATTTTTTCATTTGGGAATACTGGATAATGTTTTTTCCGAACATTATCTACCTGTATGAAGGTACCAACTATAATGGTCTTTCGGGATTTCCAACTGATCACCTTTCGCAGTTTTCGTTTCAATTAAAAAGTCAATGGAAAATAAAATCGTTAGATATTAATTATTATTATGATACTAGGCGAATAACTTTCAGTTTTCAGCGTAAGCAAAATATTTCGAAAAACCCCTTTTGTCCTACGTCCCAATTGCCCACCGTTCCAGCACTGTCTTTCGTGGCGCTTAGTCGTGAGTTGAAAGACACCAAAAAGGCGGTGGTGGCGTCTAAACGGCATGCAGTGAAACCATGCATGTAACTCGGTGTCTTTGACACCGCCGAAAAATGCCTGCGAACTGGCCCCGTCGACGATGCGCCTCGGCAGATAAGAATTTTGGTAGCCACGCACAGACTCACTTTGTTACATGGATGTTTACTAAGAGGAGAAATGTAAATGGAATCGGGAGTTGGTGGTCTGGCAAATTTGGACGTTGCCTTGATTACTATACTACGGAAAAAATGTTATGCTTGACTATTTATGAAAATAAAAACCTTCGAGTAAACGCTTCTCATAATTTATAAACCGGGTTAGTCAATATTTTTTTTCTTCAACCGATTGA
This sequence comes from Chrysolina americana, assembly GCA_958502065.1. Classification (NCBI taxonomy): domain Eukaryota; kingdom Metazoa; phylum Arthropoda; class Insecta; order Coleoptera; family Chrysomelidae; genus Chrysolina; species Chrysolina americana. The sequence continues at coordinate 34,640,098 of OY293410.1, read as the reverse complement.
AAAGTACCATGTTTGCGCTTCAAAACGAATGCGCACAGTTGAACCTTTTCAAGGAGTGAGCGTTTTTTTACTAAACCGCTCACCCAAAACGCTCGCTGTGTTACCATGGCAACCATAATAAAAAATCGTCAAAAGTTTTTGCGACATTTGACACCAGAGTAGGTATTGAACGGAATTTGACAAAACTCTTAACTACTTCATGAACCACGCGTGATTTTAAGACCGTCATCGAAAATAAAAACGCCTTTTTATAAGTAATTGAATTTTAGATTCTTCGTTATATAACTATGTATATTACGATATATATAGAGCGATGAATAAAGCAAATTACAAACTTTAGTTATAGAAAGTAATTTAAAATAGTTATTAAGATTATAAACTCCCATTTTCTGAACTTTTCATTATACTAAAGATGGTAGAAATGTATGTTCAGTAAATAATTCACATTATGTATAAATTGCATTGATGCCCAAATTATCGCGTTAAATAAAATACAAAACTACCAACGAAAACTAGTGCAAAGATTAGTTGTTGGTTATTATTCTTTTATTTTTTAACAATTTTGTACTACTAAATGTGGTAGAAATCATTTTTTTCTGATTCAAACTAATTATATTTATAGCTTTCACTTAGCACAGGCGAGTATTATGTTTAGACATGATGACTGGCGCATCTGAAAGGGGGGGCATGGGGGCTATGGCAACATATATAGTAAAAAATCCACATACATATACATCTATCAAAGATTAAATTTATCGCAAATGCTGCTTACTCATTGTTCCTATTAGTCTTGTACATCACACAAAATAAAGTCGTTCACACTGTAAAAACATTTCATTATTACATTTTTTAATTGTTTGTTTGAATTTACCCATCTCCATACTCTTCACGGTGGGGGGGAATATATTATACATTTTTGGAGCCAAGTATAGAGGTCCGGTTTGAGTTTTTTTCAGTTTATTAAAATTTGTCTTAATCCTATTCGATTCCTTGTCTTACAATTATGAGTTTCAGTGCAGGTAGTAAAGTTTGTTATATTGTTTTTTACATATACTAGGCAGTGATGAATGTATAAGGAAGGAAAAGTTAGAATATTCAGTGCATTGAATGTTGACGTACAATCTTTATCAAATTTGAGATTACCAATTATTCGAATAGCTTCTCGTTGTAGGTAAAAAATACAGCAGCAGTTGAGTGACCCCAGCTTATAATGAAATAGCTAATCTGAGACTGTATAAGAGAGAAATATGCAGTGATCAATACCTGTTTGGGTGCTTACATTTTAAGATTCCTCAAAAGATATATGCTATATGTAATTTTATTACCAATAGCGGCAGTGTGATTGTGCCACGTGAGATGATGGCCCATTGATATTCCTAGAAATTTTACATATTGCTTGTTATCTTCATATTTTAACAGAGTAAAATACATATTGTTGTCAATTTTCTAGGTAGTTTCAAACTATTGTTATCAAATTTGTAGTACGCTAGTACGCTAACAGAATATTGAAAGACACAAAATCAAAAGCTTTAGTGAGATCACAGAATATGCTGCCAGTACATTCCTTGTTATTATATCCATTTTCGATAAATAATATCATTTCATTAATAACATCAGTGGATAGGTATTTTCTGAAACCATACTGTGGCTTTGTTTGATATATTGAAAGTTTCAAAATGTTCTACAATTCTATTTTTCAAAGCTTTTAAAAAAAAATTCCAGGTGTAGGAATAATGGTAATTGCCCTGAAGTTATCGCATGTGTCTCTAGATCCTTTGTGTAAAGGAATTATTATAGATTTCTTAAATGAATCTGGGAAAACACATTTTTCTAGGCACAAATTGAAGAGTTTTGTCAACGGAATAGTTATTAAATTACCAATACACTCCATAATTTGTGTGTTATGGTGTCTCATTATTGGCTAGCGCACTATGTGGCTAAACACCCTCGAATGTCCAGAGGCATCTCCGTATTCTTCAAGAAGTTCAGTCAACTCCAGGAATTATAGGGACAGAATACAGTAGTTGGAGGAGTGCTGCAATTGAAGAAGGCCCTGAAGAAACATCATTGACCTGGTTACCAAGAATTATTCTGAAGATAAACCGATCACGATCTATGACGATGTCTGGAAGAGCCTCACCAAACTAAGGAACACATTGGGGACCAGAATCTTGTGGACCTGGCAATCCCAAATTTATCCTGTGAGATTGATAGACTGGATTGGAAAGTTATAAGGATTGTGTTGGATATGATATTCAGATCCAGCGGCATCAAGATTTTGATGTGCTCTTACCATCTTTCACAACCCAAGACAGTGTTACTTCCATCGAACTTCAAAGGATGATGTTTTGGGACGAGAGGTCTTCAAGAATGGGGCAATATAATGTGCGGGAGCTGGACCTGTATAGTACACCTGACCGCTTATTTGGATAATCAAGCTTTACTCACGATGCATGACATCACTCAAAAATGCTCGAATCATATCGAGAGCCATCTAGACAAGTCACCAAATGTTCCGAATTATTCTATACGATGACCTCTCACGTAGTCTCTCGGCATTTTTTAAATTTCTGGAAAACTACTGCCGGTATAAATATAGGAATCTCGAGCGGCGACTGAGGGCCGGTTTTTCAATGTCCAGTTAAGGGTCTCGGTTAGCTGGCTGACGGCTAGTAGTCCCCGGGTCCATTACCTGAAGGAAGGAAGTGATTAACCAACGTTTGAGACTTAGTAAATCTGTTTTCAATATCGACTTGTACTACTTACTATCGATAATTTTTGCATATAGCGTGTGGTCCAACTTAAATTGAAGAACAGATTAACGAAGTCTCAACGGTTAGAGAATAGATTTTTTTCCTCCAGGTAATGGGCCCGGGGACTATTATCCGTCAGCCAGCTAACCGAGACCCTTAACTGGACATTGAAAAATCGGCCCTTAGTCAGTTAGTTTTATAGTTCAATGTTTACAGACAGTGAGAGTTTGTAAATAGACAGAGTTGGCTTGGCGATAGTGATATAATTTACTATAGTTGTTGGAAATGAATTAAAAGTTATAGTTTACGAGTACAAATATATTTGTGGATTATAGTTACTACTACGTACTAATGCAGATGAAAATTTGATGTCAAAGAAGTATTTTGAAAGCAATTCTTTAATACATTCGTAACTCATCAGTATAATTATTAATACGTTATTATATGGCTATATCACATACAAGCGATACTTGTGTATAGCTCTCTTAATGACATTATCAATTTACTATTATGTAGGTATGACCACTGAATGAAAAAAAACCTCTATAAAACTGTACCGACTGAGATAAGCGGGTGAGTGTGAATAATAATCAGGGCATTAACACAATACAAGCCGTCTTCTATCAGCGCCTCCGGTAAAACGATCTTATACAAATTTTGGAGGAAAGGCAATAAGGGTAATTTTTGGTAACCTCCAGGAAATATCCAGCTCATCAGCATGGCATTTTGACCAAACAACACGCCATTTGAACAAAAGACTGTTCGAAAATGTTAACCACTAACGCATAATCATCTTCGATATAGACTACTTCTTTGGTGAGATAGAGAAATGTTTACTTTATTTTTTCTTGAAATACTTTCACCGCAGAGGATGAAAAGCTTGGACGAGTCAATTACGGCGATGGCTGTAAAGATCCAGTAACTCAAGAACGTTTCTTTTTATGCGCATCGTTGTGCCGCAATAAATGTTAATGTAACCTTATTAATACACGGCCGAGTTGCGTTAATTAAAAAGTGACAGTACTTCTTCTTCTTACGTTCAGTAATAACTTTTAAGATCGCAATAACATCTTAACTTGTCCCGATGGAGAATTTTATATCTTTCGTTTTATGATAGTGGCCGGTTCTGATCGAACTCATCAGTGACGTACATGTCAATAGTATCACTGATCGGAAGCTTATAATTACAGTCAACTTCAACCAGAACCACTACCAAGACAAATAGGAGTTTTGGAATACCAAACATAGGAAGGTATGGATATAATTCTTGATTCAAGCTGAATTATTGAAAATATTTAAATTTGCACTTCTGTCTACCTTAGGAACAACTCTTAAGATTTGCGCGAGCTAAGGAAGACGGGGACCTCACGTTTCAACGTGTGTTTTAAGGTACAAAATCCATTGGATGCTACATCTTGTTAGTAATATGATCCACTCCCAAAAATAGACATTTTTTATATTTTCCAGAAATTCTCAGGACTTCGAGGAAAGCAAGTGGGTGGTTATAGTAATAGCTCTAGTTTTAGAAATAGCAAATTCACTCCACTATACTTCACCCACCAATGCATTTTCAATGATAATCGTTGTAACTATTCACATTCTGAAACTTTTCGAAGCCAATTTCGATTCTGGTGAAAATTACGTCATCATTACCTTTAATTTACCAATCGAAAAAATCGAAAAATTTGTAGGTCGTCCAAAGGGATTTACGATATTCTGACTACTGAAATAATTTTATTGATTTCCATCTAACTAGAATGAAACAAACACTCGAAATTGGAAACGCTTTCAAATGTATTTATTGGATATTCGATATGGTTACGTATCTGCAGTTCTATTGATGTACATTATCAATGATTCTACAATGAACGAAGAGTGAGGATACTCTTAATTCTATAACTAATTCTAAAGCGGAATAATAATTCTAGTCGACCATGTTACAATCACGAATTAATGAATTTGTCTGTTGATCAAAATGCAGTTATGTTGATGAACATTAAGCCCTATGCTGTATCACTTTCGTTGAAAATAACGTCACCGTTATTCGCCATTTCCGTTATTTTGCTATTACCAGTCATAGCAAAATAATGAAAATAGCGAATAACGTTGATGTTATTTTCAACGGAAGTGATGAATCATAGTGCTGAATGTCTGCATGATTCTACAATGAACGAATATACTCTTGAATACTCGCTATTGTTCATTAAATGTTAGAATAAAAAGTTCATTGTAGTTTTTCTTTTCATTTTGTACTCAATATCCCCCGGTGCATAATGCAACACTGGACTATCGTATATACCGTACGAGTTTCGTAGATAGTAATACAAAACTCGTAGCGCCGCGTTATGCCTGTGCATAGGCTGAGACTGCATAAGCTGCACAGGCTGAGAGCAAATGCATTATTGTCTTAGCTGCCCCATGACACGCTCTGCATCTAGTGTCTATAACCATCACGCGACTACAGTATACTAGGGTGTCGGAGACACCATCTTGGTTGGCCATTATGAATCCCTCGGTTTCCAACTTAAGCCCACTTGATCTGAGGAATGCGAAAGTCAGGTCTTCAATGTTTTTTTGTAGCTTTGACGTGGGCGTTTCGTTGAACGGGTTCCAACTCGGTGACAGAGTTTGGGTTTGTCCATTCAGTGTCAAGTTCATCGGCTGCACAGGTCGAAATGCTCCAATCTCTGCTTTTTCATGATCGCACTCTAAGCAAAGAAGGTGATCTAAACTCCTAATTACACTATAGGCTCCATCCAGTACCATTCTGTTATGTAGAAAATCCAAGGTCAAAAGTCTACGGCCTTTCCGTCGTCTGGGAAGTATAACCGTGAAAGGGGAGATTTAGGAAGTAAGCTCCTATAAAGATGCATAATTTTGCGAGTTTTTACGTAGAGTTGTCGCAGCTTATCCTGAGTCCATTTCATCACTCCAAAGAAGTAAAGTGAAATCGGAACGGCGAGCATATTAGTTGCAGCAAGTTTGTTCATCCCAACAGTTCTGATGACCAGATCTGTCGGAGTTTATACTGATTTGCCGCGGGGAAATTTTTCAACAGTGGATACCATGTAGTATCTGGCATCCAGATAATGTATAATGCTTCCGTCTACTAGATGTGTTCCTCGCATCGTCCTCTTTTGATATGAACTGCGGCACTTTCGTCGATCCCAAAGATCATTCTGATAACATTTGTTCACTCTTGTACAACCCTCAAGGTCTGATGAAGATCCTTTTCTCCAAAGGTATATAGTTTGAGGTAATCCATGTAAAACAGATGGGTGACTTCGAGCCTCCAGTTGCTGGGGATGCCGCAGTTGTATCCGCGGGTTTTCCGTAGTACTACGAGATGCAGAAGAAAAGAGGGCTGAGGGAATCTCACTAAAACACGCCTTGTCTGAAGAAAACCTTCTCTGCTTTGACTCTGACTCGACCAGATCTTATGGTAAAGCGAGTCCTCTAGAGCGGCATCAGCTGTTCAATGCATCTTACTATTTGATCGGGTACCACAAGGCATTTGAGCAAATTCTTGATGAGCTCATGCGATATTGTATAAAAGGCCTTACGATAATCAATCCAGGCCATTGAAAGGTTACGCTTGTAGTGCGTGATGCATTTGTCGATCAGCAGGTTCTCCTTGCAGCTAGCAATTCCCTCCTTTGACTCTCTTTGCTTGTAAACCGGCTCAACTGCGGAGAGTATTCGCCTGTATAAGATACGGTAAACATCTTCTAACATGCGTTCACGCATGTCATCGGTCTGTAGTTCTTCGGATCAGACAAATCTTCGTTTTTGGGGATGAGCACTGTTCGCCTCTCGACAAACCAATCGGGAAACTGTTGCTTTCCATCTAGCCAAGAGTTTAAAACTTTCGTCAGTCTGGGCGGCTCATACACGGCAGAGTTAATCTGCCAGATGTTAGCCTCTTCTGAAAGGACTTCGTTGAATCTCTGCATCTACCCGTTCCAGTTTTTGTGGATCTAGGGGCTTGGTGTTATGAAGCGCCCTGCGGGTTCTGATGCTTTCCGTAGGCGGTATAATGCAATCGACACGTGGCTCATCTGCCACTTCTGCCAATTCGTAATCCGTTATAAGCATCTGATAGTAATTTGATATATGAACAAATCAGGAAACACACAAAGAAAAACCTTCGCGTGGGTTTATTGAATTTATCGGTAGACCAGTGGCTAAGAGAATCGAGCGGGAATTTTTTTTCTCAAGCACATAGGTCTCTGTGGGTGGCCACATGCCTTGTTTCAAAGCAAGTGTTATGTGAGTTGCCTGGAGCCAATCCCAATGTTTGGTGCTAGTTTGAAGTGCGCACAGATCACCAGGGGTGATGATGTTTTCCGGGTTTTCCTATAGCTAAAAAGTGAATATACCACTGAGAATATCAGTAAGCCGCCCCGGAGCGCCACGTAAAATAATAATAATAGCCTCCTACCCGCACAGGCTATGCCTTTGGGTACACTAACAAACTAACTCATATTGCCACTCAAAAATCTTGTAAATAAGGACATGGCAATACCACTTATAATCTTTGGGTGACTGTTTGGAGTAATTTACCGTCGTATTCTGCATCCGATCGTTAATTATTATTCCACGGCACATGTAATAGGTATCTGAAAATGCTTTTTCTTCTTCCACTAAAGGTAAATAGTAAATTAATGGAAATCATAAAGGATCTAAAAGCCATAGGTACTCTTTTAATGACCTTGAAGAGTCCTTTTATGAACTGATTGTCAACATTAAATATTTGGTAAATATGAATATATTCCTATTCATTCTCACATATCTAATTGCATAGACTGTACTCGCTAACCTACCAAAAAATAGTATCATCTAAATAAACTCCTGGAAAAATTATTTGTGGATTACGTTTTCGAGTGGTAGGTACGTAAATATCATTGAAACCGTTTCATTTTTGTTGACTCAATTTATTAGTACTGAACCAATAACATGCTCAACAACTCATCAGCTTCGTTTCATCATCTATCCTCATCGAGAAAGTAGTGTCATCCGCAAAGAGAAGGGTATTAATATTCATGGATGATGGTAAATCATCTGCATCAATTAAGAACAGCAAGGGACCTAAAACATTACCCTGAGGAACTCCATTATTTTTTGGTAGTTGACTACTATATTATGAATCATTGTAAAACTCTGTTATCTCATGATCTGACTGATGAGATGATTTTTTCTAACAGAATATTTTTGAGCTTCACTCAGATCAACAAAAACCGCCGAAGTTGACTGTTTTTGTTCGAATCCTTAACCTATGAAAATAGCCAGATCCATAACTGGTTTTGCTGTGTTCTTCCTCTTCCTAAATCCAAACTGACTATTCACAAATGAAGACTAGGCACAGGGAAAAAACGTGTTATCTCCCCTTTTTCTTCAATATTGAGTAGAAGTGGTTCTTTACAGACTTTGCTGTAGCGTATACGGTGGTGAGGTTTTAAAAGCGAGAAACCGTGTTAAAAGGACTCAGAAATGCGTTTTGATACGAGCACCCAGGATAAGAACGTGCTAACTCGAGAGCGGAAGAAGAAGAAGGTGTTAACGTGAAGGACACAGAGGGGGTTCCTTGTCATTAACACACTATTGCTCATCCTTCGGATAAGCTCAATTCTCATTCATATAGTTCTACATGTGTAAAACAAGCCAACAAAAACGAGTGGAGAAGAGAATTGATCGTCGAGATTACAGCATTCAAGATGATCAGCAAAGTCAATGGTTCCAAGAAAATTACTTTTTCTTCCCTTCAAGGAGATACACGATGCCTTCTCCCATTTCCTCTGAGAAATATAACGATTTGCAACATTTGAATCAATTTTGTGATAATAACCCGCATAATACCGAAATACCACGTTCTTTACTATACTAATTTTTCAATCTTTCAGATGAAGAACCTACCTAATATTTTAAGGCAAACATTTTGAAAATTGAATTTTATTATCAACAAGAACATGGCCGGACAAGTAAGCTGTGTTCCCAACAGCTCCATCAGAAATGCCGAATATTTCTTTAAATGTTGTAAAAATAAAGTTAACACTAGTTATTTTGTGTGTATAAAGTGTTATAGTGTTGTTTGTTCACAAAAGCTGTTTATTTCGATTGAGGCATAAAACGTTGTTAGGCAATAATAAAATTATATGTAGTGATTGTAAGGATGAAGAAACGACTATTCTGCCGCAGAATGAACATCAAATATGTGAGGACGTAATTGAAGAATTGAAATCAGCCACTACTCAAAAAGAGGACTACATAAATAAACTGAAAAGTAAGTTTGATACTTATTATAATGAATCCCTAGAGATGGAACAAAACCTCAATATAACCATCCACGGACATGAAAAAACAACAGAATCACTAAGAAGCGAAATCTGCATACTAAAAAATACGCTACTAAAAACAGAAACAAAAAATCACTCTGACTCGGATACACAAATCGATTTGAACTGTTGTTTCGAAGAAAAAACGATTGAAAACAAGACCTAGTTTTTGGGACCACACAAACTGATGTGGACGATCTTTATGTGGGAAATGCCCAAACAACTATGACTATAATAATGTTGGTATACAAGTCAACGCATTAGAATTGAATATGTTTTGTAATATACATAGTAATTTCGAAGGGGACAGTACCGACAACGACAACTCTATTGACTTCTTAATGAAGGAGGGTCGAGAATGCAAGAAGAAACCAATATCAAGAAGACAAAGGAAAAACAATAATAGAAAAAAAAAGATGAATAATGAAAATGAAGTCAATCATAATAGAGGTCGAGAAGAGTTTTACTAATGTTGAACTAAATGATGAATACAGGAATGAATGTAGTATACAAGAAAAATTGACTCAGTCCACTAAAATAGGTTTAGCTGGAAAATCAGAATATTCTGGAAAGTGCGCTAAGCAGGTGGTAGAAAACCTAGAAAACTACACTGAGACTGTATGTGAGGAAAGGCACAAAATCTGTGTTATAGGCGATGAATACACACGGGGTTTTCATAGGGTGCTGAGGCAAATAACAAGTGACACATTTTTCGTTGAAAGCTCCGTTAAACAATACTGTGAACTATCCGATCTTACAAATAATTTATTTCATGACACTATAAGGTATGGACAAGATGACTTTGTAATGATCATGTTCAACACTAATAATATTAGCAATAAAAAAAATCTTGAGCTGGCCCTAAAAAACTACATGAATATTGCTAAAACTACAAACTTAACTTTACTTTGTGAAAGAAATTGATTGAGAGATGAACCGATAATCAAATGCCTTAGGATATCGACAAGGCTTTTCATAGGTTCTTGCATTAATTCATCTATGAAAGTAATCATTGATCTGAAATGTAGAGGAAGCAAATTCTTGGTGGCAAAAGAAATGAAAGATTACATTAATAATCCTATAAGGGGTGGAAATATTGCTTTAAAAATGATTGATTCAGAAAATCCTGTAAGAAAAAACGTAGAGTCTAGTATGAATGTAGTTAATCTACATGAAAACACTTGTTCTTTTTTAGTCAATATACGAGAACTGCATCCACCAATTTAAAATCCATATTCCCCAGAAATGAATCTTATAGAACTTCGAAACGACTAGGTAGCAGTAATAATACTTCATGTATTTCGATGTACAAGCAAAATATGAAATACTGGAGTAATGAACTACTACAGGGGAACTCTCATGTGATTAATATTTTAGATCAATCCCCAGTCAAACATTCATCTGAATTCCAGTACAATAATTGATTCAATGTTTTTAGATGATGAAAAATTCACAACATTTCTGCTTTTGACTGAACATTGGTTGCAAAATGATGAACCATGTTTTATTCCTAATTACCTTATAGTGTTAAAATTTTGTCGTAAACAAATGTTGCACGGGGGAACAATGATTCTGATGAATGAAAATAAACTAGGTGAATATCCGTTAGTAGATGTTCACAAGTATTATGATATGTTAGTTGAAGGTGAATTAGAATTCTCGATAGCTCACAACAAAAAAAATAATTTTTATATACTTTGTATTTATAGGGCACTCTTCTATCGTGTCTATATACCAGTCAGATCAAAAATCATTCTTGCAAGGGACCTCAATATAGATTTTTCAGGATACTGTAAAACTCTTGAAAACTTGAAAAATCTATTTATTAGGTTCAACATTAAAATGCATATTGACGAGCCTATACTCGTATCACCGACTCATCTTCTAGTATAATTGATTATGTTTGTTCAAACTTCGCTAAAGATAAATCAATTACGACAGTTATTTTTGATTGATAGACTAAGAACAGATTGTGAATTTAGAAAAGGCAGAATCTTCAGCCAAAAAAATTATCACAAATTCCAGCAATTATGTAAACAAACCATCTGGAATAATGTTATAGATACCACTGATCCTGTTACCACTTTCCAAGTAATGATAATTGATAAATTCAACAAATGTTTTCCTTTTCCGTCTGTCCGTCTGTCCGTCTGTCCGTCTGTCCGTCTGTCCGTCTGTCCGTCTGTCCGTCTGTCCGTCTGTCCGTCTGTCCGTCTGTCCGTCTGTCCGTCTGTCCGTCTGTCCGTCTGTCCGTCTGTCCGTCTGTCCGTCTGTCCGTCTGTCCGTCTGTCCGTCTGTCCGTCTGTCCGTCTGTCCGTCTGTCCGTCTGTCCGTCTGTCCGTCTGTCCGTCTGTCCGTCTGTCCGTCTGTCCGTCTGTCCGTCTGTTCGTCTGTCCGTCTGTCCGTCTGTCCGTCTGTCCGTCTGTCCGTCTGTCCGTCTGTCCGTCTGTCCGTCTGTCCGTCTGTCCGTCTGTCCGTCTGTCCGTCCGTCCGCCCGTCCTGGGTCCGTCCGTCGGTCGGTCGGTCGATCGGTCGGTCGGTCGGTCGGTCTAAATCTAAAATATAAATCTAAAATCTAAAATATAAAATCTAAATCTAAAATCTAAATCTAAAATCTAAATCTGAAATCTAAATATCTAAATCTGAAATCTAAATCTGAAATCTAAATCTGAAATCTAAATCTGAAATCTAAATCTGAAATCTAAATATAAAATCTAAATCTAAAATCTAAAATCTAAATCTAAAATCTAAATCTAAAATCTAAATCTAAAATCTAAATCTAAAATCTAAATCTAAAATCTAAATCTAAAATCTAAATCTAAAATCTAAATCTAAAATCTAAATCTAAAATCTAAATCTAAAATCTAAAATCTAAAATCTAAAATCTAAATCTAAAATCTAAATCTAAAATCTAAATCTAAAATCTAAATCTAAAATCTAAATCTAAAATCTAAATCTAAAATCTAAATCTAAAATCTAAATCTAAAATCTAAATCTAAAATCTAAATCTAAAATCTAAATCTAAAATCTAAATCTAAAATCTAAATCTAAAATCTAAATCTAAAATCTAAATCTAAAATCTAAATCTAAAATCTAAATCTAAAATCTAAATCTAAAATCTAAATCTAAAATCTAAATCTAAATCTAAAATCTAAAATCTAAAATCTAAATCTAAAATCTAAATCTAAAATCTAAATCTAAAATCTAAATCTAAAATCTAAAATCTAAATCTAAAATCTAAATCTAAAATCTAAATCTAAAATCTAAATCTAAAATCTAAATCTAAAATCTAAATCTAAAATCTAAATCTAAATCTAAATCTAAAATCTTAATCTAAAATCTAAATCTAAATCTAAAATCTAAATCTAAAATCTAAATCTAAAATCTAAATCTAAAATCTAAATCTAAAATCTAAATCTAAAATCTAAATCTAAAATCTAAATCTAAAATCTAAATCTAAAATCTAAATCTAAAATCTAAATCTAAAATCTAAATCTAAAATCTAAATCTAAAATCTAAATCTAAAATCTAAATCTAAAATCTAAATCTAAATCTAAAATCTAAATCTAAAATCTAAATCTAAAATCTAAATCTAAAATCTAAATCTAAAATCTAAATCTAAAATCTAAATCTAAAATCTAAATCTAAAATCTAAATCTAAAATCTAAATCTAAAATCTAAATCTAAAATCTAAATCTAAAATCTAAATCTAAAATCTAAATCTAAAATCTAAATCTAAAATCTAAAATCTAAATCTAAAATCTAAATCTAAAATCTAAATCTAAAATCTAAATCTAAAATCTAAATCTAAAATCTAAATCTAAAATCTAAATCTAAAATCTAAATCTAAAATCTAAAATCTAAATCTAAAATCTAAATCTAAAATCTAAAATCTAAATCTAAAATCTAAATCTAAAATCTAAATCTAAAATCTAAATCTAAAATCTAAATCTAAAATCTAAATCTAAAATCTAAATCTAAAATCTAAATCTAAAATCTAAATCTAAAATCTAAATCTAAAATCTAAATCTAAAATCTAAAATCTAAATCTAAAATCTAAATCTAAAATCTAAATCTAAAATCTAAATCTAAAATCTAAATCTAAAATCTAAATCTAAAATCTAAATCTAAAATCTAAATCTAAATCTAAAATCTAAATCTAAAATCTAAATCTAAAATCTAAATCTAAAATCTAAATCTAAAATCTAAATCTAAAATCTAAAATCTAAATCTAAAATCTAAATGTAAAATCTAAATGTAAAATCTGAAATCTAAAATCTAAATCTAAAATCTAAATCTAAAATCTAAATCTAAAATCTAAATCTAAAATCTAAATCTAAAATCTAAATCTAAAATCTAAATCTAAAATCTAAATCTAAAATCTAAATCTAAAATCTAAATCTAAAATCTAAATCTAAAATCTAAATCTAAAATCTAAATCTAAAATCTAAATCTAAAATCTAAATCTAAAATCTAAATCTAAAATCTAAATCTAAAATCTAAAATCTAAATCTAAAATCTAAATCTAAAATCTAAATCTAAAATCTAAATCTAAAATCTAAATCTAAAATCTAAATCTAAAATCTAAATCTAAAATCTAAATCTAAATCTAAAATCTAAATCTAAAATCTAAATCTAAAATCTAAATCTAAAATCTAAATCTAAAATCTAAAATCTAAATCTAAAATCTAAATGTAAAATCTAAATGTAAAATCTGAAATCTAAAATCTAAATCTAAAATCTAAATCTAAAATCTAAATCTAAAATCTAAATCTAAAATCTAAATCTAAAATCTAAATCTAAAATCTAAATCTAAAATCTAAATCTAAAATCTAAATCTAAAATCTAAATCTAAAATCTAAATCTAAAATCTAAATCTAAAATCTAAATCTGAAATCTAAATCTGAAATCTAAATCTAAAATCTAAAATCTAAAATCTAAATCTAAAATCTAAATGTAAAATCTAAAATCTAAAATCTAAATCTAAAATCTAAATCTAAAATCTAAATCTAAAATCTAAATCTAAAATCTAAATCTAAAATCTAAATCTAAAATCTAAATCTAAAATCTAAATCTAAATCTAAATCTAAAATCTAAAATCTAAAATCTAAAATCTAAAATCTAAATCTAAATCTAAATCTAAAATCTAATTCTAAATCTAAAATCTAAATCTAAATCTAAAATCTATATCTAAAATCTAAATCTAAATCTAAATCTAAAATCTAAAATCTTAAATCTTAAATCTAAATCTAAAATCTAAATCTAAAATCTAAATCTAAATCTAAAATCTAATCTAAATCTAATCTAATCTAATCTAAATCTATCTATGCACAAAAGTTGGTGTACTGAAAATTTCAGAAAATGTGATGTAACACGTTTTTCCCCTGTGATATTCAAATGATGTTTATTAAAAAACAAGGTTATACTCAAAGCAGTAATTTTTTCGGTCAATTTAACTGGTATTGGAAGGAGAGCGTAAGTGTGGTTAGTATTAAAATAACTCTTCGCCACATCTTTATTGAATTCCCAAAGAATCTGATATTTGTAGAACTGCATATGTGATCGTGTAAGTACCGACAGAGATGGAAACCATGATTATTCCACGATAACAAGTCCGGAAATGATAGAGTCTGCCATGGCATAACCCAAAATTGGCCATGAGTATGAGGTTGACCATTTTTTTTCGTCACTTTGTAACATAAGTATGTTAAAATATTTCCAAACATCCTGTCTCGCAAATTACCACAATTGATGAATCGTTATATGAAGACGCACAATCAGGTAAACAAATCGGGTCACGGTGATATCCGGAGAGGAAGGAAAAGAACCGGAAGCCGGTTTGGAGATGGCGCCGTGGCGCCCTCTCGACTCTGGAGTTCGTTTATATTCACCAACTAGCCGTGAAGAGTGCCGGCGCAACATCAGCAAAGTTATTTTTATTGACCTTATCTTGGAAGTGCGGCTTCTATGAAGTTGATTTCGAAAAAATTGACGGAAGCTGGATGATTGTTTGTTGGCCTGATGGCCATAGGGAAGGTTTCAATACAGGGTGTACCACGATGAGCTGACTCGATATGAAAATATCAGACAAAGTCTGGTGGCTTCAGGAAAGAAACAGAACTTCAGGAGAGAATATGGAGAGAATAAGGGGTTTCTACTGACTCGATATGTATGTGGGAAACAACTGGGAGTGAGAATTTGTATACGGAAGTGTTCCAAAGAGCTCGTTTCAGTTAAAATATTTTCAGTTGTCTACGA
Organism: Chrysolina americana; assembly: GCA_958502065.1. Lineage (NCBI taxonomy): Eukaryota > Metazoa > Arthropoda > Insecta > Coleoptera > Chrysomelidae > Chrysolina > Chrysolina americana. The sequence continues at coordinate 34,624,755 of OY293410.1, read as the reverse complement.
CTTTTTACTGCACCGACGGTTATACCAGAAGTAGACCCAAACTTTGTTTTTTAAATGGAAAACCCTGTTTTCTAATGAACTTTTAGAATCTATGATGCATTTCAATATAACTTTATTTTATATGTCTATGCCGAAGTGCTTCACAAAAAAAATTGATGGGAACAAAGATAGTCAGATTAAAAATTATAAGACCTAAAGCTTCCTTACTCAACTTTTCAAAATAGTATACGAGGTGATCAGAAATTAACGCCCAATTCGGCTACCTCTAAAATTGTGTAACTGACGCTAAAAAATGCAGGGAATAAATATTGATGTACCATAAATTATACCATATATCACTATCGCTGTCCGCCAACAACTACTGAACATCAAAAAATCTTAATGGAACCCGATTTTACTAAATGTTCATCAAATTTAGTTACGCGAAGATGCTGTACGTACATAATAAATATTCGCGCTGTCCATTCATAATTATAATAATAATAAAAAAAGTGTGTTGAATCCTTTAAGATCATTTACATGATATACAATAAATATAGTTTAAAATAAATACAGATCACAATAAATACAGAGCTAAATAGACATGCACGGAAGAAAATAAAAAAATGACATGTTGAAATTTCAAGTCTAAAAATTTCGAGACGCTATAGAAACTATGTTCTTGCAGACATCCTTTCAGCTTCGATTCGAATATATTTTCATTTTTAAATTTGCCTCATACTGACAAGATGGTTGAAAAATTTATCTCCTGTGTATGAAGGGCTATTTTTGAAAGAGTTGGATTTCTGGTAGAGTAATTGTGGTATTGAGACACTGTTGTCATACATGTGTATGTGTTTCAGGAACAATACATTACAGAATGTATATACACGGAAACGTAAATATTTTGAACTTCCTGAAATGCTGTTTGCAGGAATCTCCAGTTTTTAAATCAAAAGTTAGTCTAACAACTTTTTTAACAAAAAAATCCTGTTGCAATTGCTGGAACAGCCCCAAATGATTATATTACTGGATATATGAGGATAACTGATAGCATAATAAATATTTATAAGTTGAGTTGTGTTGAAAATACTTTTCAGCTGAAGAATAGCGTAATAGCCATTGCTTAATTTTTCGCAAACAGCATTAATATTCATTTTCCAACTCATATCACTGTCTAAAAAGTCCCAAGGAATTTAGTACTTCAAGAGGGACCTATTTCATCATGCTTGATTTCAACTTGGATATTTTCGATCCTGGTATATTTATAATAAAATTGCACGCACGTGGTCTTTTCGGAATTCACAATCAGAGAATTTCTCTAACACCAGGTAGTGATTTCTTTTGCTAAAATGTAATATTTCTCAAAAATACTAATTGTGCGTCAAATAATTTATTCTGTTACTTCAAAAAATTAAATATGTTTGTCTCCTCGCTTCCAGATAAAATAGGAATGAAAAGTATTCTGTCTACGTTAGGTTAGTCAGGTCAGGTTAGATTAGCTAATAATTTATGCGTATTCTACTAACAATAATTGTAACTTTTCTTTTCGTAGACGTTAGTTTTCCAGGTGAATTTGCCCTTCTTTCGGTCCATTTACACGATTCATTTTCAATAGTAAAGCCCGTGTCATAGTCATACAAACAAATATATTCATTTTAAATTCAATACTGTGGAATAAAATTTGATGAACATTTAGCATTTTTAGCCAATAAAAATATTTTTAGGAACAAATAATATAAGAGACTAGCATGATGTAAATATTTGGTTGTCGCTCCAAGATTATGCATTTTCTTAATTTTTGGTAAGAATTTAGTATTTTTGGATAATTTTTTTTTTTACAAAAATCAATCGGTTTTTGTAGAAACTTAACAAAACCAAAACTTCTGTGTGGTTATTATAGATACATCTGAATTATTTGTAGCAGATCCTAAAGTGTCGACAAACAATATTTGCTAAAAATTTGCCTTTAAGCGTAGTGAAATTCTTTATCATATCCCGTTCACAATTCAAAAATGACCAATACTTTGATTTGTTAATCATTTATGGAGAATTTGCCATGGTTATTGGAAGAGTCTGTGGAACCTTTTTCCCGCGATATTCAGATAGACCAAAGCACACTCATAACACCATGACGTAGATCCTTCACAAGTGTATTAAAACACACGGGCATTTTATTGAAAAGTAAGACAAAATTGAACCTGTCGTTGACAAGGGACGCGGATCATTCACAATTGTAAAACACACACAGGAACAAACAAAAAATTGGCCCCAACTTCCAAATATTTATGAATCCTTCCTAAATCCTTAATTTTTCATACTTTCTGCCTCCTTCGTCCAATTGAATTTTGGTGAAAAAAAAAATTCGGAATTTTCATTACTCAAAATGAATTCGCAAAAATCAATTCTTTCTGATCGTCACCTGTTGAATTCTGAAATAATGAGAATAAATACGGATGGTACTTATGTTTTTTTAGAATCATCTGAATATTCATCACAGGGATTTCCACATCTCTTTCTGTATTTACTAAGGAATTTTCTAGATACGCGTTGAAATATGTACTATCTTTATTCTCTCCATTATCTACGACAGGTTTACTTTTTTCGAACCGTGGATTGTCATTCAGTAGTACAGTTGCGCCAAAAAAAAGAGACAACTCTTATAGCAGATTTTTGTTCAATTCTAGCTGCTTGAATGTGTGTTATGAATGGCAGCATTGAATATTTGACATCTGTCAAACAATCCCAAATTAGAAAGTAATTAAGCCGCATATGAATGCAGTGAAGAAAGGTGGAATAAACGCAAAATCAACAACTTGGCCACAACTGTACACAAGACTCCTGGCATCATTAACCAATTGAAGTTATTCACCATTTGAGCGAATATCCATGAAGATACTAACTTCATCACGATTGTTCTTGAATCCAACTAACATGATACTAGATTTGCTGGCAATAATATTGAGACAATGGTCAGTGCATAGGCTTACAAATGATTGGAGATCTTCATTTATCTGCATGCAAACAGTTTCAGTTGTTTGAGATGGGAAATTTGAGTGTCGTCTGCATACAGATGAAAACTACATTGATTATAGCTTCCATCTCAATATATTTGAAGATTACATGCAGAATAATAAAGAACCCAAAATGGAACTTTGCGGTACTCCAGAGTTGAATGAAAGATATCGAGATTCAAGTTAATCCAAGTTAACTTTTTGTTATTTTGCCACGGCAAATAATAATAATAGTCGTCCTCTCCCGCACAGGCTATGCCTTTGGGTACACTCAACGAGTGTTTATGAGGGAGTATTATTATTATTGTGTATTCTTCATGTACTCATCCACCCAGCAATGAGATGGAAGTTTCAAATAGACCCATGTAGATGAAAGTGCTGAAAGTAAGTCGTAACTTTTAATAGTGTCGAATGCACGACTCGTCTTACAAAACTAGAACCTTGATCATATGTCATCCACAATATGAAGGATAGCAGTTGTGAAGCTGAACCTTTCCGAATTGGGTCGTTGGTTGAGTGGAGAATTCATTCAAATAATTTTCAGTTGGATATCCATTACTTGTTTTAATATTTTGGAAAGAGTCGGTAGTATAATGATGGTGCGTGAATCTAGGAATTCGAGAAGATTTGTTTCTTTTTGAAGTAAGTACCTTTATTATTGCTTCACCCTACGCTATTGAAAACACATTCTCAGTTAAGCAGAAATTCACTATATGAGTAATGTATGTAATGATAATATTGGACAGCATAATTTAGTAATTTTCATGTTCAGTTCATCGAAGCTAGTTGCATTCGTTTAATGTTTTAATACCAACAGTCTTATAGAATTTTGTTTTAGTCAAGTATTTCTTTGAAAATGTTTAAACGTATTTAGTGGATCTCTCATGATAGTAGAATTTATAAAAAAATTATTTATTATTTTATTATTTGTTCTAAGACTTTTCCACATTTCCTAGGAGTATTCTTGTTGAAACTGATAGGTTGAATGAGCAATCTCCCTTCTGATTATATTTTTTTCTAATACCTTGATGCTTTGTCTCTGATGAACATAATTTTTGGTGCTATGTGTCAGATTAAATTACCTCCAGTGTATTTACAAGAATTGATTCATGTAAATATTTTTCTCAACATCTTCTGAATTCAATTATAACTCATCTGAACCTACTGAGGTGAACAAAGTTGAAAACAACTCAACAAAAATTAAATTTTGCCCAATCCTGTAACTATATCCGTATAATTTGTGTTGGTTTTCTCTTTGAATTTAAAAATTCATATTGAAAACAAATTTTCCTTTTCACTCGTTTCCAACCGATCCATGCTTTTTTATGTTCTGCTTCCCACGATAAGGAAAATCCTGTAATGTTAACAGAACATCGTGAGAGCTGAGGAAAAGTGGATAAGAATTGGTATTCAGATGGTAAATGAATTGGTATGGATAATAGAGGATAACTGGATGTCGTGTATACTAATTTCGCCAAAGTCTTGGATGAGGTGAATCATGAAATTGTTGAGTAAACTGAATAGTTTGAGTTTCTCAGTCAACCTGTTGAAGCTTTCTACTCAAGGGACAGAAACAGTATGTCGTGTGAAAAGAAGATGGTTCAAAAACATTTTCCACTTTTTCAGAGTTTCAGTTTGGGTCCCCTATTCTTTTTGTGTCTGGTGAAAGATCTACTCAAGATTATCCACCACACTTCAGCAGCTCATTGTTCGATGATGATTTCAAAACTTTCCTAAAAATAGATGATACCTTTTACTGTTTTCATCTTCAAGAAGACACGAAGCTAGGAATATTTATCCTTCACTACTACCACAAACTAAAGTTTGGAGGCCTACCATTTAGGTCATCTGGGATACGGTGAAAGCTCTGTGGCTGTATAACCAATACATATTTCATCAATAAGCTTTGAATTCGAAACAAGAAGAATTGACAAGATTTCTTAGAGAGATATCTGAACTGAAGAATGTGAGTTCAGGATAAAATCGCATAATCGCAAAACAAGTTTGATTGAATAAAAATTCCTCGTCAGTCACCCCAATGTCAAACTCACCCGCGCATATCCTAGCAGCGAACGTTGGCACAGCATTATAGCATTAAGTAAAAATTAATTCATGCCAGAAAAAACCGGATGCTGCAACATCGTGATTTTGCCGGAAGTACGTATCGTCACAGCGGTGGGGATGTAATTGTTGCGTCACTTTCCTCGGAGTGGCAATGCCATTGCGCGCCACCCTCGATGAAACAAATTTTTATGGGTTTTTCGTGGCACTCTTCCAGGAAAGGCGTCGGGCTCTTTCTCCCTTTTTGATGGTTGGTTTGTTATAGATGGTGGCACAAAAAAATATCAAGGTTCGTTTTATATCAATGAAAAATATAAACAAAAATATGATGATAATCATTCCTAGACTACGAGACATGAAGGTATTTTCATTCGATTTATGCTTTCGAAAACAGTAATATTGCGGAAAAAGTTGAATGGGGAAAATGTAAGTTTTTGAGACCTCTACTATAAGGATTGGCAATCCAACACATTTTCAACCATTTTTGTGTTGGTTTTAAGTAGTCAGAAAATTCTGCAATTGTCGTCCACCCTTTCTACAATAATAGCGCTCTCCAGTTTGGAGAGAATACTCCCTGTTGAATGCAATTCAATATTCGGCAGGGCACTATGGCTAACAAACCGATTATTTCCTGGAAGTGTGTCGCATATAATGAATGTCAACTTCGTATTTTCTCTACTGAATCTGGCAACTGTTTCAAAAACTTTGCTTTTTTCTCATCCACCTCTTTTGACCACTTTAAAAATAGATTCACTAACAAATCTGACTTGAAACTAGCAAAGATGAATTTTGGTAGAAAATTAAAATGCATGCAGTGTGAGTAATAATCCCTTTCTTTTTATTTATTGACTGTAGCCAATACTTGATGAAAATCCATGTTGATATTCATATTAAAACTTTTATTATGGATACCTTTCTTTTTATTCCACACTTTTCTGCCATATTAAAGATTCCAACTACTATTGAAAAAATGGTATAAACATTGTTGTCTAACTGCCGACAACTTACTGCGATATCAATCAAGTATTGCGAAGTTGATGAAGGAAATTATGAAAAGAAGGATGGTTAGTTTTTTAAATGAATTTAAATGTCTGAGCTTCAATTTAGCTTCAAGCAAGGAATTTCTTCTAAGGATGTCCTCATGAATAATATATATGAATGCCTGGATAAAATCTTCCCTAGTTTGTGTTTTTCTGAGATCTAGAGCTATGTAAGTTCTTCAATATACCGTCAATCATGATATTATTATTCATATATTCGAAGGAGAGAGGAATAGCTATGGAATTATTCAGATCATACCTGGACAATATGTTCCAATCAACAACATCTTGAGTAAACTGAAGATGATAGAATTTGGCGTGCCATAATGCACTGTATTGGGTCTAATACTATTCTCGATTTACGTAAACTGACCATTAAATCTAAATAGTACTGGTATGATTTCCCTATTCACTGACGATACAGTAGTTTTATATTCAGGAACGTCATGGGTATGATGAAAGAATTTGCAGAGAGAGAGAGGGAGACTTATTGAAAATAAAAAGATGGTTTGACGAAATGTCAATTAAAATAAATTTTGAGAAAATAAATTATATTCCATTCAGCTGCAATAAAGGCATCGCTCCTAACCATAACCAAAAATATAATGTACACAAGAAGGCAATTTAAAATTCTCAATATACCTCAGTTGTGATTTATATATTTCTCACTGGTCTACTCGATTTTCAATATGGTACATATTACTGGATGGAGTGCATATAAAAATAATTTATCCAAAGTAGAAGTTGTTCAAAAAATATTTATTGAAATAATGTTGAATAAAGAATATACCCTACAGATCTACAATTAGAGGAAAGTGAACCCATTGAAATGTATTGTTTAAAAATTCTCACCTTGCAAAATAAAAATAAAGAAGACCTGCATGTCTGGTGCGTGCTTGAAGTGTGCACTGAACACCGGGGGTGTTGCTATAGGTTTTCCGAATTTTCCTATAGCTGAAAAGTTAATGAACCACCAAAAATCAGTAAGTCACCCTGGAGCGATACGGCAAATAACCGTAAAAGCCGTATTCTACTGCACAGGCTATGCTTTTGGGTACATTCTCCAAGTATTTATGAGGGGCTGTTATTGTAATAAAGATCATGAACATAACACTCTATACAAAAGAAAACTAGAAACTTAAACTAGCAAAACAAATAAAAAATTTATCACAGATCCTTTAAATTTTCTACCCAAAATATTTATATTAAAATCCAAGAAATAACCAGAAATCAACCAAACTAAAATTCATTCAAGACGAAATTAAAAAGATGGGTCATAACATACCAAGAAAAACCTTACATACTATGATGAATGCATTAAATTGCTATATTGATACAAATATTCTGCTAGATATAGAACAAATTAATTGAATCGCAGAATGAATACCTGAGCAAAGTATAAATATAAATAAGTAAGAATTATTCAGAATTTTACAGAAAACAATATAAATTTATAACAATATTATTTCAGGAGGTTGGCACCATTCTAATATTACATTTTGTTGTTTGTTTCAATCTTTAGTTCACTTTGATTTTTTTTCTCTCTAGAATTCTCACAGCATTGTTTAATGGTGATTAATTATTGATACCTACAAGCTTCTGTGGTTATCTTTTGAATTCATTTCCCTCATCTTGTGATATTTTCATTGTCATCATTTTTATGAAAATAAATTATTATTGTTTTCACGATAAAGTAAAGATTTGCTAAACTTCGGGGAGTCATTGAGAAGATACCAGAGAACAAGTTTTGATCAGTTAGGCTAATGAAAACATAAAGCTTGATCTAATTGCTATCAAAAACGACAGAAAAGTCAGACGTATCAAAAATTTGGCCAATTTCGTAACTAATAATTCATAATTAGCAACTAAATGCATTGGCCATATCTTCATCAATCAGAATTGCTGATGAGTGAAGAGTTGAGAAGAAACAATGTTTATATTGCAAAGCTGTGGGGCACCTGAAAGCTGATTGCCAAAAACGCCGCTCGGAAACTATTTCAACTAGTGATCCATCTTCGTGACCTAGCAACAGTCTGAGTACAGAATTTGGTGGTCCAGAAGTTATACGGTCACAGAAATAACCATAACGTTAGTAGTACCGTTGAAATCAAATTTGGCATGAATGAAATAGAAGAAGAAGTTGAAGCATCAGTAGTCCCAGATGATGCGTAACCATTAGATTGAAAGTCATGGAAAGAACATTCAAGGAATTGCGGAGCATGGAGATAACTTGGAGACGATCTACATTTTGAATACATAATGAGGATCTATTTCTTAATAAGCAAGTCATTCTAATATCCTCATTTGGAATATTGAAGTCTGGAAAAGAGTTGAAACTTCCTGATATGTTTCCGAAGAAATCCTTCAAGTACAGCTTTGCTGAAAACTCTTAGCTCGATGAGAGAAGTTGGGGTTCGAACGAGGGCTGCTTTGTTAAGAAGCCGACACCCTAGCACCACGGACACTGTCTTGTCAAGTCACTGAAAATTTTCTACTTGTATGAGGTCATTCTTGTCTCACTCAATCTGCCTGCCAATGAGTTACTGCCAAGCAAATCCACCTCTTTAGTTGGTTGACCTCATCCATTTACGAAATGTGCATAGTATTCGACCACCACCATCACCACCAAGTGCTAGGAATCGCACGTTACAAGCCTCGTTAATCCTTGGCTCGCACAAGTTTTGACTTCTGAGGGCTGTCGTTCGTAGGAGGGCGACAGCTGGTTAACATAAAGAATCAAACAAAACGAAACCACATAGATATAACTAGTGCATGATACTAGGTCTGAGTCCAGAAGTCCTATTGAGGATTCAGTTTCATTGGGGAACCATCATGTTAGTCCAATCGAAACTTTGAGTCTATGAGAAATGACAACTCCAAGCTCCGAAAACATTGGTTCTGCACCTTGAAGTTTGATGAATGCCACTAGAGTAGTTTTATGGGGATTGACCTGAGTTTTGAACAATCCAAGTTCACAACACTTTACATTTGCGCTCTCATAAACATATAAATCCCTTTATGTCAAAATCTACTCATGAGCTCGTGAATCACTTCTCTCGCTGGGTGGTTGAGTACCCGCTCTATTGATTCTTCAGTTCAATAGCTGAATAACATCTCCTTTTTGGTCAGTTATGGTTCCAAAGTCTTACCCACATGTTATTCGAAGAATAGTACCTAATACCTCCTTTGTTGAATTTGTATGAGCAACTGTACATATTTCATAAAAATATACAGAATAACGTTTGTACATCACTGAAAGGGACATCCAGTGTAACGCATGTGAATGTGTAAACGTAAACAACATAATAGCTTCGAATGGTTCACAACATTCATATCCTATCCAATTCATTTGAGCCACTATGTATTCAAACATCATTCTAAGCTGGATCAACTCGTACAGAGCGAATTGCACCCCACACACGGAAATGACCGGCAAAAAACACTGTTTCGTTTTGGTTACGGGTTGTTAATGTACCGAATCTGTGGCTAATTGTTATTGGTTGTTAATGCCACGTGACCCAACATGACACTAGAGATGCGAATACGAAATTAATGGTCGGTTTATTTGGTGCAAGCTAATGGTTTTCATTCGAATTTACATTGAGTTGGATATTTGATGGATTTATTTTTAAGGTCTCTTGAATATTTTGATTGAGATTCACGTAACCTTTTGATCGAATTTAGAGTTTAACGAAAATAATAATGAAGAATTGACTTATTATTCGAATCTTCAACAGGTACAGTAGATATTTTCGTTGGTGAGTCTCTAACTCCTCTACGAATGTTGAATTGTACCTGTTACATTCTTGGCAATGCCCTCTAAACAGTACATACAGAATTATAATTTGATTCAAGGAGGGGAAAATTACGTAACGGCTTTATGTTAACATACTAGTTTTTTAATTTGAGTTTTTGTATTAATAATAGAAAATATCATGTTTATATTTCCTCAAAATGAAAGCACGCATTATCACAATACTCGAAATATAGATCATTTTATTAGGTGTACCATTTACCAAACTTCGAATCACTCAAAATACTCCAAACTTCATGGCACCAAAAATGTTCAACTCGATTCCGTTTGAAATTGAAAAATAGCTCGATATATATTTTCACGAAGAAATTGAAAGTGTTTCTTGTTCAAAATAGCTTTTATACTTGATAGAGGAATTTTTAAATCATCATTTATGAAGGAATGTCTATTTTTCTACTTTATTCTAAAAGTTTGTATGTTTTAATATTGTATCGTATCAGTGAAAATTAAGCTTCCTTTAAGTTAAATCTTTATTTCAAATCATTAACATCATAACTTCACAACAGCACATAATACATTAGTTACAAAATATAATACGTTAGTTACTTTGTAATACCCTAGATACCAATTTAATTTTAAAATCTTTTTGTGAAAATTGACATGTCCTGTCCAAAATGATAGGCTCCGCTGAATTTTGGACAGCAACCTTTTCATCTAGTTCGATGGTCTCTTTCGTACATGAGACAGTATTTCTCACGTATTCAACTTGAATTCTTCGCGCAATGGAAATCTTTTTCAAGTTATCTTCTAAATACCCTCTTGCAACATTGCTCGATCCCAACCACCAAGTTCTTGTAAATCTAATGTCTCCACCCGCATGAAAATGAAGATCTTCTAATACATTGAGCAGTATACATACATAAAGGGGTGATTTTTTGAGTGATTCTATGACAAAAAGTTCATATAAACATAGGTCCGGTAATGTTTCGTTTTCAAGACAATATTATTATTGCATTAATTTTGATAAAAATTTCAAGACTGGAAAAAACTATTTGTATGGAAAAAAATATCAGTAACACCCCAGTTTTTGATGGTTTAGTAGTTGAAATGTTTCATTGTGTTGTCCCATGGACTTACAATGAAGGTATTTTTATATTTTTTCTCGAAAACAAAACAAGATACGAAAAAAATTCTAGATACGAAAAGTTGTACTTTCAGTTGCTCAATGTGAAACAAATACAGGAGTTACGAAAAAATCAGTGGCGCACATTTCTTCAGTAAAAAATAGTGATAACGGTGCCTTTTCGGACGCCATTGGATATGATACTTTGATATAATTAGGGCTAACAGTCAGTTCCATAATCAAAATTAAATTCCTCTTTATTTGAAAAAGGACCCTTAATGACCTTTACCGTAAAGCCGACTTTGAATAAAGGATTCTTTATGGTGTTGATTATGGAACTGGCTGTAAATCAGTCCTTTACGACCCTTAATGACACTGTAAAATTTCAATAAAATCGGTTGAAAGATTATTAAGATATTCACGAAAAAAACGATTTCTTCAAAAAATGTTGACACCCTGTATCTTGAAAACGAAGCATTACCGGACCTACGTTTATATTGTTAGCAATCGAACTACAACAGTGCGAATATGGGAAGTATGACAACGATCCGTTGTCAGTCTTGAGATACTGGATTCTTCACTTGTCGACTTGTCAGAGTTTCCACTTTTAATTCAATGCCTGAATGATAAACGCCCGCTCGTGTTTACTAGTTTAATCATTGTTCTTGTATTTTGTTTTTGGCTTGTTATCGGGGATTGTTCATTGCAAATAATTTATTTGTTACTACAAATTGCTATCAATATACACCTTTAGTCTTAGAATCATTCAAAGAATCATTCCTTCAAGTTTGGCCACGTACTTAAATAACACCCTGTATATTTTTCAAGTAATGTCACAGGATTAACGTCTCCGTCAGATATCACCGCAAAAAACCTTCCCTGATGGGTTTTTGAATCAGAAATTGTGATTTCTATGATTCCACATTTTCCATGGACGTATTTTCGTTAGGTTCTGCAAGCTCCGGCAATTCCAATTGAACAAGCTACTTTCATCATCAAAAATGTCTCGTCTAGGGCACTACGAACAAATTCACTAACCTGCTTTTTTGTATACTTTAAATTTTTTCGCTCTATATCCCCTTTTTTTTCTTAATAAATCGTATCAAAGCGCCATACTTGTCGATTTATACTTCTTATTTAAACTCCAAACAAGCTCAGAACATAAAATATTTGGGCCACAAAGTTGATGGAGGGTAATCATTTGAGAGTTTCTCAAAATAAGCAGGTAATACCGTTTCTCTGGCACTTTGAACCTATTCCCTGTTCTGTTTTTCACCACTCACAAAACTGAAGGTATTCTTTTTCGTAACGGATTTTTGATTTCTCTGGAAGCAAAGCTAATCATTCAGTGTTAGCAGCCGCAAGTATATTTTCAGGAATATCAACATCTGCCATGATTGATATGAATATATTAATTTTTATGGTTATAGCAAAAGTTGTTGATTTCATTTTCACATCATCGTTGGAAGTTGCATCAGACAACGTCCTCGATTATTACAAGTTGCGTTATAATCCTTACATTGATAGCTGTTATATGACTATTAGCTATCTATCTCCATAACCAAACTACTTGTACTTCTATTGTTTTTTTACTTTTTCCGTACACCTTGTACCGGAAATAAAACAATATTGTATATTATCTACGAGATCAAAATCATAATTGGACACTTTACTTCCTTAATACAAATACAAAATGTTCCCATTTGAAGTTTTTTCAAAACACAATATAAACTGCCAGTTAGCTCAGTTAGTTACAGCCTTGACTCGTTGAGCTTCGATATCGATTCCCAATCAAGAAAATATTCTTCATTATAAAAAAAACACTTCACAAATTGATTCTTTTCCTACGAGCGTGCGCAAAGTAGTACTTTTCTGCATACATTTACGTGCGCAAAGTTACACGCCGTGCGGATAAGATTTATTTTCCGCACGCCGTGCGGAAAGGAAAACTTCTCAAAAATCTCACTAGTATGGAAAATTTATATTTGTTTTAGTTGCTGTTTGTTGTGTAGTCCTTTCTATCAAGTTGTTCATTTAAAAATTATTCAATAATTTATAACTTTTTTTTTCGTTATCTAATATGAAGCTCGTAGGAAAAATTTTGTTCCTATCACGTATTCAAAGTTCCTTTTCCGCACGCAAAAACTTATACGAACTCCGCTTCGCGTCGTTCGCCCAAGTGTATTTGCGTCCGAAAAAATAACACTTTGCGCACTTGTTAGGAAAATAACTATTTTGTGTTTCAAATGTAAATATCACGTAGGTAAAAATAAATCGAAATTATACGGTTGACAGCTTATCCGCACGCGTGTGGATATATGCTAATTGCCTTGGGACTATTTACAGTGCAATATACCCACGTATCTTTTCTAAGTGGTTGTAGGAAAATGTAATTTCATTGTTCTTGAAATAAAATATCACAAACATTTCTCTGAATGTTAAGTCGAACAAGACTCCGTTGATATTTATGAATCTATTACGAATAAGTTTCCACTTCAAACACGTTGAAAGGCAGCATCAAAGAAAAATCGCATCAGTGGAGTGGTACTGCATGAACATGTTCTTTGAGAGGTGTTTGAATCTTGATTTCCTGATACTTTACCATAATAGAAAGTGCCAATTTGTAGAAAACTCCGGAGGCTCATATTTCCAACTCGCTGCCGTTTCAAACCTACTTCCTTTGAAGTTTCCTTTTCAAACTAAATGCTTGACCGTGGTCCCCTTCCTTCGACGGAAGAGATTTATAATAAGGTACAATTCTGTGAATGAAGGGTTACATTGACGTAGAACTGATGGGATGTAATAGGGATCACCCGGTTCAAGCAATTCAGTTCGTTTCATAATTTGACCAAGTATTATGATAGAACACGGATTACTCAATTGAAACTTTTCACTCGGAGATTTATGGTTTGCAAGTTATTATGTAAAAAAATATTTCTTTTCAGTAGAAATGATTGAATAATGGTAGACACCCTTCCCAAGACTTTAGTAGTGGTGAGAACATCTTCTAAAATTAATATGAATAAGAAATCTATTAATACAAATAGATCATTTGCCTTCATTATCCTTGGTTTATGTCGTGTTATTTCTATACTGCACAGATGAAGTCTCTCTTATTTGCTATTCCTACCAAAAGATTACTGAAGAGGAGAATGTTGAAACAAAATTTACATCGAATTTCAAGGATTTGCTTGTTGAACTATTTGGTGATAATTTTGATGATGACACTGTAAAAATTATTCAGTCTCCTTGAGAAACGAAACAAAGTTCATTTATGGAGAGGTTGAAAAGTGCACATAAAGAGTAGTATTTTCTTCTAATAAAAATGGTTCAAATCGTGTGAATTAAATTAGGGTATAATTAGAAAGATTATTGAAGAAGCTTTCAAATGATTTCCCACTTGATTCTAATCCTAACGTCTAATGAAGAAGCAGTAACTCGCCCCGGAGCACCACAGCAAATACTGATAACAGTCGTCCTCTATGTACCCAAACTACGTGTTTGTTATACTCGTTGAGTGTTGGCATCCTCAAGAGCTCAAAACTTACTAACCTACTTATGATACTCTAATCCTATTTATACTATTTGTTTGAGTGGCTGAGTACACTCCTAACCCCCCCCCCACATTAAATTTTCTACCTCAGGTGTTCTCCTATTCCAGAATTTTAGAATAATATGGGCCGTAGTGGTCGTGATGGTAGAGCGCTTGCCCCTCAATCATAGGGGCGTGCCAGCAAAGGTAAGCTCGCACAAGTCTCTGACTTCTGAGGGTTGCTCGTGAGGGTGCAGCCGGTTGACGGATATTACAATTTTTTTCAACCTACTATAATCCCTACATGCATGCATCAAATTGTGTACCATCTCTAATTATTTGTGTATTAACTTCATTTTAGAATGTGGCTGTTATGAATCTATCTTCTGCTTACTTTGTTATGGATTTACTTTGTTATGGATTCCATGACATACACTAATGTCTTATTTATGAAGGGGAGAAACATTTACTGTACTATGAACTCAAAGAAGAGGCTGTATGGTACTGGGTCTTTATTCGCGTTCATAATATTTTAAAATTTTGTAATTTCCATACTCTTGCATACATCCAGAAGTCTACGATCGTGAACATATCTTAGTAATTTCATCCTGGCCCCATTAAATCGGTGGTCATAATCCAAAGCATATTATGCCCCAGTCAATTTTCCTAGTCTCGAAAATCTGATATGAGCATTTATATCATTTATAATTTTTTACAAACATGAAAATTTGCTCATTTATTTCTAAACAGAACGGAAAGGTTAACATGTTTGTAATAAAAAAATGATAAATGTAATATAGATAATTTCAAAAAAAATTGTAATTGTTTTTCCCATTGTAAGGATTTTATTGCATATTGAAACATAGTTTTTAATTCCGAACAACTTTTCATAAAAACAATTTTCGATATTGTGAAATATAAAGTAACTTTACTCTTGGGTAAAATTCATATCTTTTGACATACCTCGTATATGATTGATAAAATTCAATATCTGATGTTCGCATCATTAGTTTTAGACCATGAAAAACTTTATAAAGAATACCTTTTTTTCGTAAAACCAATAATAAAAAAGTTTCCCATATGTAACCAGCTTGAGCAGACTCACTGTATATTCAGGTTTTTCCAAATCTGTTTCCCAATTCGTTTGTCCACTAAGTCCACAGAATAATCATTCTGCTAAGCCTCACTAATATTCATTTTTCCAGTCGTGGGAACGACAAAAGTCCAAAAAATTCATTCCCACCATTTTTTGCTGTGTGCAGTGGTGGGAGCTATTGGGTATGTATATGAGCTAACTCGTACCATTTCTGTAGACATTGAATTCAAGCTGATTTGTTTTGTTCCCAATTACTGAGACATCTGAATACAGCAGCTATTTTTTGTTTTCATACGTTTGTTTACAGTTTGTAATTGGTTTTTCAATTCCGAAACAAAATTGTCTATGTGGACCTGTTACGTATCAAAGATAACGAATACGTCGTCCACATACCTTACCCAAACCCTAGGAAAATAGCCGAAGCTCTCTCTTGCTTCCATTTCAAACCATCTAATGAACAAATTGGCTAGGAAGGGAGTCAGAGGGTTGCCCATGGTGACTTTTTTCGTAAGAGCAGTTGTTGAACTGAAAGAAATTCTATATCATGCAAAGTCTGACGTGGTCTGTCTACTCTCTATACAACTATTTCAAAATTTTGGGAATTGTCACACTTGGAAAAAAATATCAGGATTTCTCCTTCTTCCAAGTTCATGTTCCTGATCTGGTCAATAAATTCTATTGAGTTTTCCACGCTTAAGTTTAGTTGTGCCCCTCGAAGATTCTTAATTTCTTTTGTGAGCCACTTTAATATTTTGTATGCGGGAGACCCTATCGATGAAATCATTGGTCGTACCGACTTTCCATCAGGTTTGTGAGTTTTATGGGAAGACAATAATATTTTAAGTACTTTCTGGTTCAAGGGTTGTAGTGTTCCATTCAACTTCAATGTTACCAACGTATTGCATTGTTTTAGGATAGTTTTCAGATCTGAAACCATATTACGTTGTAGATTTCTGCTCAGTTGAATGTATGGATCAGTTTCAGTGAGTTTTGAGTTCTAGGAGTCCTACGTTAAAACGTAAGACCTCGCGAACAAGTTTCGACATCTGAGGGCTGTCGTTCGTAGGGAGACTACAGCTGATTAACAAAAAAATAATAATTTCGAAATTTTTTCAATGCGATTTTCTACCCTTTCCTCAATAAGATTCATTAAGAACAAATTACTGATTTCTATCAGAAGACAATAATGTGGTGATTTTTGATGAATTAAATCATCAAGAAAGGGTAGAAAACTTCATTGTAATGTCCATTCGAACAATTGATCAGATATCAACTGCCTGAAATGGTTTCAGATATGAAAATTACCCAAAAAAATATTACAGCTATCGAACCCAAATGTTACAAAAATGTATTGTCATCCCAAGATTCACAAATCTGGGAAGTTGGTACGAACAATGGTCTCATCCATAGGGTCCCCCATACATATACAAAATAGCAAAATGACTCACAAGGATTAAGAACATCAAACTGGAAGAAGAAAAAGTCTTGATTTCTATTCATGAGGGTTCTTTGTTTCAAAGTGTACCAATACCAAAAACATTGAAATAATTTTGTAAGAGTTGATAGTTTCAGTAACAAAATAGACTTTGCGTGACCATGGCTAACCGTCTTTCTCTCTTTATGGCCAATTTGTTCAAAAGTGAGTTTGAGATGCAAGAGTGAGTTCGGTTATTTTCCTAGGGTTTGGGTAAGATATGTGGACGACGTGTTCGCTATCTGTTATACAAAACAGGCCGATGTAGACAGTTTTGTCTCAGAATTGAATAGCCAGTTCCTAACCATATCGTTCAGGTATGAAACTTGCAACGAAAACAGCTTTTATTTGTAGATCTCTCAGTAATTAGAAATGACCAAAATCAGCTTCGAATCGATATGTATGTACACTCAGATATATACCTAGGAGCTTCCACCATTGCACGCAGCAAAAAATGGCGGAATAAAATTTCTTGGTGAATCGACTTTTGTCATTGAAAACTGGGAAAATTATTATTAGGGAGTTGACTGAGCTAAAAGGTTATTCTGTGGACCTTTAGATTGATTGACTGATTAGAATACATAGATTTAGGAGAATCCTTCGTAATTCTTCGACTTTTCAAAAAGAATAAAAATCTCGCTATCGTTATCAAAAATGATCCTTATCCCATGGGAATCTCAAGTTAATAGAGGTTTCGACAGCATTTTCAAAACCCTCAACATGAAGGTGGAATACAAAACCTCGTATAAGCTACAACACATCCTGGGTGATCCCAAAGATAAGACAGAAGGAAAAGAAATTTCGGGGATTCATGATTAACTGTAAAGACGGCGAGAAGAAGTTTGTGGGTCAAACTAGAAGATCCATGAAAGTGAGGTTTTTCGGGACCAGAAAAAACGAGTATGTCCCACCGATTTGATGACACAAGTTTAAAATTAATTGAATAGACTCTCGACCAAAGACTATGCCTGCACAAGTCTGGAAAATGCAAAATGTAAAAATAGTATGAACGCAGATAAGGGCCCATTGTCTGAGTTTATAGTACAGTAAAGTCTTCTCCCCTTCATAAAGAAGTCATTGGTCAATAAATTTTAAGAATGTATGTCGTTGAATCCAAATCAAACTAGGTAGAAAATAAATTCATAGCAGGTACTTTCTAAAGTAAAAAAAATAATTAGAGCAGATACACAATTTGATGTAGGCAAGCAAGTACAATGTAGGAAGTAGACTAGGTTAAATTCCAAGATAGGAAAACAATTAAAGTAGAAAATTCGACTTTGTTGGCGAAACGCGCGTCGAATGAAATATAAGGTGTTTTGGTGTTTTATCAGTTTCTATTTCTTGGAGGATTTATTGTTATTTCCACAACCAAAATAATTTGAAAATGAGAAGATCGCCCTGGAAAAACCACTTCAACACTCTGTATCTTCGAAACTACTCATAGGATGAAATTGGGCACTGTTGCTCCGTAAGTAATATAGAAAGTTATCAAGTTATTAAAAAAATTACATAAAAGAAAAGCGGAGTCCTTTTGGTAAACGACAACGAAAAAAGTGAATCAAGCTTGTCGTTGATAACGTTGTACGGAGACTTGATCTGCCAGTCCAACGATATTGTTCATGATGTCTCAGGTGTCCTATTCTAATAGTAAACCAGTATGGGCTCAATCGAAAGCGCAATTCTTTTGGAGAAATGGATCGAGCGACGCTTAAAAGACGTTAACTCGGTGAATTGGCGAAGGTTCTAGTTGAGCATTCAGAGAGTTAGTTGAGATTATGTACAGGTTGATGCAAAAGTATTTCGTAACACATAATAGATCGTCTGTTAATGAAGGAAACCCATATTCGTTGTTTATTCAGTATAATTCAGATTCATTCGTTGCTAATATAGTCTCCAACCTTAAATTACTCTCTCCATTGTTTTTCAATCAGTGTAAGTTGAGGGTGTTAAGACAAAGTTTCGACCTACACAAAAATCGGCACCACCTAATTATGTATGTGTGAAGCTTATTTTTATGCATTTAAGCATTAGCAAAACTTAAAATTTCATTACAACCTGATTTTCTTGAATCTAGCAGAACTGTGAATTAAAAAAAAAACTGAAAATAATTTTATTGCAAGTAAACGATGAAATGCATGAAGCATGCTTTCTATTTATTCATTCTCATATAATTTTAATATAATTCTATACTTGTATCATACAGATCCATTTTTTTCTTACGTGGTTTACAAGAAAATAAAAAATCCTGTAATGTACAACGTTCGTCGAAGGAAAGGAAGTAAGAATTTGTGTTCAACAGGCTGTATGGCTTAGGGAACAATTTTAATGTGCAGAAGGAACAGTGTTGGAGCTGCTAAAATGGGTCCTTGCATAGTGTGCTGGATGAATCTTCATATACCACCATGTGAAGAGATCTTTCTGACTGAGAGAAAAATAGATAGCAAGGAACACAACTGTGGGGGCAATCTATAAAATGGAAGATTGGCTTGGATTATCTAGTACCAAACGCGATCGAACGGCTAGGAGATATCTGATGCAACGGACAGAATTTTACCATATTTTACTACAGATATCTTTCAAATATGTGAGATATAAGCAAGCAAGTCACCAGTTGATCGTTGATAATTCACAATTCTTCAGCGTTCTAGATATTTCGTCTACTAGATGTTTATGGCGTTTTCGATGACCTTTGAGAGAACATATATCAGTAGTCTCTAGTTGCTAGGTAAGATCATTTTCTCAATGAATCAGTAATACTTGAAGATACTGTAAACGCCGAAACCGCAGTCGTATTAAATAAAGTCTCAGTGAGAATTAGACAAAAATGTTATCAAAATCCCATATAAAGTCATAAAATATGATATAATTGACTTGAAAAGAGGCACAACAGGAATAATTGACCAGATAGAATAATAGTTGATAATTTTCATGTATAATACTAATACGGTAGTGTTAATGATCGAAAAATGGAATATTAAATAAGTTTGTGGAGTGATTATTAACTCTGATTGGTGAGAAAAAAAACTGATGTGATAACGAGACTTTGTTAAAAAAGAGAAGGAAGGAGAAAGATGAAAAACTTTGAAATGAGAAACATTGCAATTTTTATTTTTCAAATAGTCACATAAAAACTAATAAAACACTATATGAAAATATCCATGTACCTACATATGAGCTGCTATCGATACCTCATAATAATAGGAAGGTTTTTGTTGTTACTTGAACATTCCCATTACATTTAAATTATTAATGATACCAAAAGTGCACTCATATCTATGTAATAGACAATAATTATTTTTAACCTAACAATACCACAGTTTATTGGAATAAAGTAATCTCACCTGGACATTTTAAAAACACCACTACTAATAAACTTGACATGCACAATGAGAAAAAAATATTTTTAATCAATTTTGAATATATTTTGAGATAATTTCAATATTTTCACTGTAGAAAAAATGTGTTTAATAAAATAAGTTAGTTTTCTCTCAGAACAGGGTAGAAAATAGATCATTCGAATTGAAATTTTCCTTGTTCTGATTCATTTTCAATATTTAATGTTTTATTTTTGATAAATCTGCTCTTAAGAAGTTGGATATAGTAGAAGAAAGATCAAAGTTTGAACTTTTGACTATATTTTATTGAACAATTTGCATATTAAAATTTCTTTAATATAATCGACATCAAGAAGAAGCCCAAAGCTGCAGCTCTTTTGACAGATAGGCAAATGTTTCTGTGAAACCGATTGAGCTGAAAATAAAAAGGTAGTAAAAAAGGTAACCGGCATATTTTTCAAACTCAATACAAACTTTTCAATACAAAATATCTAACATCATAACAAATTGATCACCTCACAAAAAGTGGTTCTTTTTTATCATCACATACAAAAAAAATATGAATATATTTGCATCGGACAGTCTCGTTAACTCGCAAACATTCATTATTGTCCCTCGGGATATTTAACTAGATATGTAAAATAGCCAAGCTGTGATAATCATTGAGTCAGCCATAAAACTCATAGTTATTGATTACATACAGTGAGCACGTAAAGGTTGGACGTCACTATAATTTTTTTCAAATGGCATTACCCCATTTTGATAATACCTTCAATAAGATCGTATTTTTCTGTGTATCCATGTCATATTTTTTTAATGTTATGCAACCCTCAGTAGACAGAGTCTTGTGCGAGCTAGGGGAAGACGCAGCCCTTAGCTTTTAATACGTGTGATGCCTTGCGCGAGACCGGTGGCAGTGCTGAGATTCGAACTTATGCTCCTTCGGATGTTTTGGCTTATGGAACGAGCAATTGCCATTCAAAAAAAAAAAATTTAATGACGCCATAACTCGAACGGTTATGACGTCATTAAAAATATGAGTAAATCAAAATGCGCAACTGAAAAAGAAAATCGACGTGTTCCAGCTTTTTTCCGCCAATGGCCATATCAAGCTTTTAGCGAATTTGTTCCAACCTTCACGTGCATGCTCACTCTAAAAAGATTTCTTTTTTTTTTGATGTATTATCCAAAGCAGTTTCAATTGAACAACTTTTTCACAATAGTGGACAAAATAACAGCTTTTCATCATCAGGACAGGTCAGAGGTTATAATCACCTTCTTATCTACAATACACGAAATATCGAAACTCATAACATTGTACGGAAAACTTAATTAAGACTTGTAGAGGTTTTTGATGTTGTGATTCTTCGATCGTTATGTTCTATTTAAACTCACTTTAGTATATGGAAGTATGATGAGAAATTCTGCATATGAATATGAAAAGTACGTCAAACTATACTGTTGGATGTCCTGTTTCGATTATACTTGAATGATTTAATAAATGAATTATTATACTTGCAGAAGAAATCCATATTCAATGCCACAACTTCTTTATTCTGACTTATTTCAGTACAATACAACAGTAAACAAAACATCACTCAGTAAGGCCGGTTTTGATCATTTTCTAGTATATATTTTGTTGAAATTAGGACCACTGATAAACGTTACTCTTTCCTCCTCAATATTATTTCGACGATATATTTATTGTTTGATAATTTTTTCGAAAAGATTATTCTCACACTGACCATTTGTGATTTAATTTTCAATGAGCATTTCCTTGCGACAATCCTACAAACACCATTAAGTAATATCGAGCCTCATTTATGAATCGGGTAATCATTCCACCTACTACATCCAGAAAATTCCCAATTCTCCCCAACAGTGCCTTTATTGATATCCTCCGATCTCCGCATCTTGAAAAGATCGTAAGATTAGAGTGACCAGTTATGAGAAAACGCCAAGAAGGATTTTGTGGTGTTGTTCTGCGGCTCTCTCTCCGTTGCTAGGCTACCGATCGGACCCTGAATGACCTCTCAACTCCAGATGACTTTATGTCATGCCCATACCAGCTATTGGCAACCCTCCGTTTCACCCACAACGACATCACAACTGAATTCCAGTCCGGCACGCTATTCTAGTCCTTGACCAGATTGCCGCTAAAGTCGCGATTTCCTTGATCACTTTCGTCCGTCTGGCATTATCGTTTGTTCGAAGCCGCTACGCTCGTTTTTATACATGGTTGCACCGTGTCAGATCTTTTTCTGAAAGTGAAATTGGGAATTAAGAGGGTTCAGATTTTTTCCTGTGCCTTTTGTCTTATTTGCATACGCTGCAGACCAGGTCTTTGGGTAACGACAACGTTGTGCCCTTATGCCGGCAGTTTAGAGATCTGGAAACAAAATACAATAAGTTTTAAAGAAAACATTAGTGCGAAATATAAATTTGTGTGCTGTACAAACAGACAATTTTTAAGACATTTCATATAGGACTGAGTTCAAAATGAAGGGTGGATCAAGTATAAGTGAAGAAGTGAGGAATTTTTATCAGGAGACATCACTTCAATTAGTTAAAAACAGGTAATCGAAAGATGATTAAATCTGAACAAGGTGAATATCTATGTAATATAGGAAGAGTAGATAATTTCTGGTGGAGAGCACATAGTCATCGGATTGCGCATCTATGAATGAAGTAAAACTGTTTGGTAGAAAAGAAATACGTTCAGACAAGCACTGAGGAATGAAAATTAGCGAAAAAAATTTAATATATAGTCAGTTCGAAATAAAGATGTTTACCATGAGGATATCGGAAAGATAATAACAATTTTGGTTGAATGATAATAGATTGCGTTTGAATGGTAGAAACCAAATAAAAATTGGGTATTCTTCGTCGCAGTTCAACCAATATTTCTTTAAATACGATTCCCAAATGATAGTTCGGATGATATCGAATTTTTGAAGAGATTTTCGACTACAGTGCTGAATGAAATATAATTGCGTAGTTTGTTTGACAGCAAGAGTTTGTATTTTCATTAAATTACTCCAGTTAACGTAACGAATCATACTAAACATAAATCTGAATATTCTCATTGGTGTAAATACTCCGAGAACGATTAGGAAAAAGAACGTCGTAAGTAATGGAAAATATAACGAACAACCTCGATTATCTAACGTTCACGCTTCTGAGAGGCAGATCAGAATTTTTGATTGATTTTGACTATTAAACATACATAAACCGCAAAGAAACCAAAATAATTTCCACTCCAAGCAAATTTGGCGGTTTGTAAAATTAACAAAAATGGGTCAGTTTACAATCAATGCTATAAAGAACTTAGATAAACAACTATTAACAGATGAACAGAAAATTTGTGGTGTTTTTTCAGAGTTCACACGTCTTAATTCAATCCGACTGTTGCATTAAGAAAACAGACACTATAGGAAGTAGTAATAAAAGTAATTCCATTTATCGAATGGCCATCGAATTAGGTCCTCCGGCAGAAAGTGTTCTTTTAGGCTTTCTTACTAACTCCATATTGTTGGCTAAGTGTGTTAACCTGCTAAGTCCACTATTTACCAAACCTGAAATATTTGATTAGTTCATTCGATTATGACTAAGTACTGCGTTATATTCAAAAAACTTCTTGCTGCATTAAAAAAACAAAATGACATGATTTTGTCCCCACATATATCTGCTATCTGCAAACGAAGTATTAATTATTGTACATGTGATTTTCGAGAAGCCTATAAAATCTAAAGAATTGGACTTAGCAGGTTTACACTCTTAGCCATTCAAAAGTGGTAAGGAATATCTTACAAAGAATCAATCTCTGATCAATTTCCGAACTTATTGCGTCAATTATTTGTGAATATCTTTGCTTTGCTATCGATGCTGAACAAGCAGTATTGGTCGTAGTGGTCGTGATGGTAGATTGCTTGCCTCTTAATCACAGGGGCGTGGGTTCGATTCCCAGCATGGTCACTGGTCTCGTGCTAGGAACCGTACGTTAAAAGGTAAGACCTCGTTAATCCTTGGCTCACACAAGTTCAGATTTTTGAGGGCTGTCGTTCGTAAGGGGATGACAGCTGGTTACCGGAAAAAAACAATTTTAACAAGTTCCATAGAAACCAGTCCAAAATCCTTCACTTAATATTGCTTGTGGAGGCATCTGATCTGAGATGCAGAAAATGTCAAAGCATGAATGCCTGTATTGCATGTCTGCGTCCTTACCGATGCCTTACGGCTTGTAAAATATTCAAGCAGAAGGTTGAAAAATGTACATAAATGCTGTAAGTGACAGTGACTTTTTGAAAAAGTAGGTTAGATTAGGTTAGGTTTGAACATATCAGGCCCTCCACTGCGGCCAATGGCCTATTGTGGCTCACCCTATGGTTATATTTCTTCCAGTATATTCAATCTCTTAACGAAATTAAGGAGTAAATTGGCAGAACAATTAACCGTTCTCTGGTCATACTGTTGAGTTGCCAAATGTTGAAAATCTAGTTCTGGCCGCTGCGGGACATGTACATAAAATATGTTTAGCCTTTTCATCTTCCTCCATGCATAGGCGGCAATGTGCATCTTGTGCAAGTCCAATTTTATGCATGTGGTGTTTGACTTTGCAGTGGCCAGTGAGCAAACCTACTATAACTCTGAGATGTTCTCTACTGAGTTCTAGCAGTTTGTCGGAGTCCTGTTTTTTCCTTGTGCAAGCAATAAATGCTCTGGAATGGGCTGGGCCCGGTAGACTACGCCAATACTCGAGTCTTTTATTGTCTGCCAAGGATGCTATAACATTCTTGGCAGTGCTATGTGCTATACCGATTACCGGTCCTGGTCCAGTGAATGATATTTCGGCCCCCCTTTTGCTAGGGCATCCGCTATTTCCTCCCCTTCTAAGCCCGTGTGACCTTGTATCCAGACTAGGTTAACGTTGTTGCGTTATGCCAGTCGTTTTAAGGTTTCTCTGCAGTTCCATATACTGCTCTGGATTTAAAGCAGTTGGATTCAAGCGCTATTGTGCTGATTGACTATCTGAAAATATTTCTATTGTTTTTTCGTACGTGGTGTCGATTTTCCAGCTTGCACACATTTCAATGGCATATATCTCTGCCTGGAATACCGTAGATAATGTACCCATATTGAATGAGCGTTTCACTACTGTGTTCATCCTGTATATTCCGGCTCCGACGCCTTCCAGAGTTTTGGAACCAACGGTAAACCAACGTTCATTTGCCCTACGTTCCGAATCCAGTCTTCTCTCTCAGGGAAGACCACAGTATAGGGCGAATGAAAGTTGATAGTTGTTGGATTTCTGCATTTCAACTGAAAAATATTTCAATTCGAAAACCCTGCTGAAATCATCACTCTCATATTTGTCTCCTTAAATGGCCATGCGGTCAGGGAGTTCATTCATCCAAGCGGCGAGACTTCCAGGAGCTAATCAGGCACTTGCCGGTATCACTCTTTTCCCCGCGCACACACTCACGCACAAAAATAGTTGGCGAGGTCAGTAGCAAAAAAGATTCTTGATATATTAACGTCATCGAAAATGACACCCGATTAAGTACAAATATGATTTGTTCTCTTGTGCCCGAAAATCTCGACCGACTAACGATTTCGTCTCAAATTCTCTTGGAGACATCAGTTTTATAACTTTCATGTACCTAGTTATCAGTGAAACAGTGGCAGTTCAGAGAACATTAATCTCAAGTGACTTTCTTCTCAAATAAATGAACGATGAACCTGAACCATGTCAAACTAATTGTATTGTTGAATAAAAAACGTTAGAAAAATCCCCTGATGTTCTAGAGAGGTGTCTAGAAGAAAAAAGAATTTTCCCATCTCCATGCCAGCGACTTGAAAGGTAAGCTTGCCATTGCTGCCGTTGGCATGGAGCCGTTAAGTTTAGCCAGGGCCATTTTTTTTGGCCCTTGCTCCACCAGACTACAGAGCCATACATGATTATTGGTCGTATGACGATCACGTACAGCCAGTATACTTGTTTTGGTGACATGCCCCATGTTTTGCTACATATTCTGAGGCATGTACAAGTAGACTTGTAGGTTTTTATTGTGACTTAATCTAGTCTGTCTTGTATTTCTATCTGTAAATTCAGTTTATGTGGAATACATTCGTTGTGTACATTTTTACAAAAAAACTTTCATACTCCCCACCAATTTCTGCCTAATTATATCTATGAGATAAATAATTTTGAAGAAGTTCAAGAGCTGAATTCTATATTGTGCTAATTGTGTTCTGGTTGACTGGTATTACCAGCTTTTGAAATGGTTGAAAACATATGTCCAACATAAACTAGGGGGCTAGGAACGAAGTTGTTTTACAGGTTCGATATGAGAATCTAGAAGGACTAATCTTACAGAGGCCAACTTTATTATGTCAGGAATATCCATATCAATCCATTCGAATTCTCGTTATCATCATCAGTCTTTCATAAGATAGGAAAAGCATGTGATGTCCATTATATTTATAAAGCACATATTCAAATACTGTTGCCATATTTGGAAACCGCAGGAAGGTTGATGACCAGGGACTCTTTCATAGATATTTTTGAAAGAGACTGACTTTGGAGACCTCCCGAACATATCCCTCAACGAACGGCAGAGCTTTGGAATTTACTGCCTCAGACGGTGAGTCCACTCAGGCCAGATGTTTCAAAAGGGGTATGTTTCAGGAGGACTCCCCAGCATCCGGAGGCTTCAGAAGAAAGAACTTGTTTCATTGATATGGATGAATATATGCTGTTCCGATCTTTTTTACTCCTCGATGGGCTGAAGAAGAACTGCGACTAGTAGCAAGTGTAGGGAGACCACTACAGCAGTCAGGTAAGTAGACCCCCATGTACTCTTTTTACCCTCCCCTATTTCACAAATATCTATAATACTCTGATGGAAATCAGTATGTCCTTCTACTCTCAGGAGATTGGTTTCCATTGTTGGAGATTTTAACTCCGAAAATTACTAGTCCTAACCTCCCATAGGCCTCAAACTTCATAAGGACGTGAGATAAAGTTTTTTAATCTTCTTTGAAGTTGCGGCAAGTGAAGCAATGTTTTATGCCTTTTAGTAATAGGTGTCTGTCTAACTTGTTATGCCCTGTGAATATTCCTATAAGGAATAGAGCCGGCCACTGGCCACTAAGTCTTTCGACGTAAAAACTCGCCAAATGATCTCCATAGAAGCTTGCGTCCTAGATCGTCCGTCTTACGACCATAATATGTTCCGATTAATTATTAATTGAAATAGGTACCTACACTATGTAAAATAAGTGATGATTTATTGTAGTCAATTTTTGATTAGGATTGTCATGGTCCACCCTGAAACATCATTAAGAAACGTGATCAAGCATCAAGGCGAATAAAAATATCGAAAAAAAAGTCATCATTCAGTATGACACAGAGTCCCAAGACGTATGTCACAACGTCACGTCGAATCTACCTACTGGGTGTGCACATGCCTTTCTCAATCCTCTGTCGCTTGTCTAATTCTAATTGCATATCGAATATCGGTAAAACTAACAAAACGCCGTCGATCAAGATCTCTCATCTCTTCGGAGTTATAAATACCATGTCCTACAAGGTATTGAATACCAATTAAAAACTATGAAAGAGATACCTGATAATTGTTCGACATTCCATCCCCTACAAGATGGCTGACACCGGACGGTTTTGTGTTACTTTCGGTCTGCTTTTATCATTTTTCAGTTCGAAATTATCCAGTCGACGGTGAAACAACGAAATTCACACAGAAAATGGTCGATCGGGTGAAGATTGGGTTAGACGGTTCGGAAGATGGACAGATATTGGTAGGTTGGCTTTTGGGTAAATATCAGGAGCAGTTAGAGCTTCAAGACGTTTTCTAGATTCCAGAATTTTATATTTATTTATATTATGATTGTTTTTTATATGATGATACATTCCTCAATATTCTTGTGAAAGAAATAGTGTCTCCTGCACTAGGAATGAAATAAATATTTTGTAAGACTATGGTCGTATTCAGGAAACCGCGATTTTGTTTATAACGTAAAAAGTTTTTTTATCTTCATTCAAAAATTCTTCTCGAAGTTTTGAGCGTCAGTCGGAGAAATAGTTCTGGCAGAAGCAGTTTACTAGACTGATGACAAACTAATAATAATGATAAATAAAATAAATAACTTTTTCCGACGACCTTATATTGACATGTCTGTTAAATGTTCTTCAATGCAAACGAAATCGACCATTAATGATGTTTTTATTATCAGATATAGAGACAAAAGAGATATTCACTTGTTGTCTACTAAGCTCACAGAGTTATTTGTTGAAAAAAAATATTTACCAGACATCATTGTCATCATGTACTTCAGAACCATCTGCCATTGAACATTCTTATAAAAATATGGGATGGGGATATAATTGCGCCAGGAAAAATTATATCTGGTTTAAAATTTGCTTACGTGGGGTTTCATAAGTATTTGATTGACGGCCCGCTTGCAAAATTTCTCCAGAATATAAACTCTGAGGCAAGAGTTCCAACATAAAAAAAAAACAAACAAAAAATACGAAGAAAAAAAGACATGCTTCTGCAAAAGAACATGGATCTCGTCGGAACGTGCGGAGTTTATACCAACAACAAATGAAAAGAACTTACATAGCTAATTCATGTGTTATTTGCCCTAACGTACTACTTCATTTTTGTTCGGAGGCACATTTTGATACATACCATGGTGACAATCAAGGTTGATATACTCACTTTTGAATTAACAAGAAATACGTTTCTGATATACTACCACAATAAGTAGTGAATTACAAAAAAAATTAAAAATCTATTTGTTATATCATCTGGAAGGTTCTTAAAATATAATCCTGGGCTTAAAGGAGTAAAAGCATGATTTTTCGAAATCGAACATTAACATCTATTAATGTTCGATTTCGTATAGCGCAGCCATAAAATGCGAGTTTACAGATGGACTTTTCTGTATCATTTTTCAGTTCCTCTAATTCAACCATTACAAAAGTTAATGTAAATGTATTCAAATAATTGGAAGATGATCATTTGTGTTTATTTCGTTGATTAAATATCTTCCAATCAAGAATTCCTTTATTTCAACAACAGTTAGGTCCACTAGCTCCAAGCAATAATCTCACAGTTTACAGATTCTGTATTATTTCAAGACAGATGATATTACCTTTATTCGTCAAAAATAGTTCAATCTTCTAATGTGACAAATTTGAGCACCTAACTACGAACTAAATGCTGTAAAAATCATTACATTTATACAGTAAAAAACAATAATACAATACTTTAAAATACAATACTTTAAAATACAATACTTTAAAATACAATACCATTGATACAATAATTATTACTTGGAAAGATTAGTACATTGATATACAGTGATAACATAAAAGTAGGCAACATAATGGAAATTTGTTTTATTAATAGTATTATTATATGGACCAAAAATATCATGACCACTGGTCACTAACTGTCATTGGTTTCCTGTAAAAATTGAAATGTTTTCAAAAAAAAATGTAGAAATGGTATTTTTTGACCGAATTTCGAAAACTGTCATTTGAAAAAGTCCCTTTTGCAGTTTTATGACTATATACCGAATTTCATCAATCAAGAACAAACATTATTGTTTTGCTATCTTTGAATATTTAAATGTGTATTTGGAAATAACATATCATGCTATTAAATATTCATGTTATTATTTATTATTTGGAAAATCATTCGGAAAGAAAGTGTTGCAAAGTCTAAGTAGTTTTATGGTTTTTTTATCAAATAACATAAGCTTGATTTTTTATTTAATGATTACAACCAAGGGGTGTACCACTTCAAAAGTATAGGTGTACAAATCGCCAAAATTTAATTCATTAAAAAATGGCAGAAAACAGTCGGAAAATAATTCAAACATAAAGTAAGTAGAGTAAAGAAAAGCCATGTGTAACAAAAAAAAAGTTTCAAATCTCAAGCATATTTTGACGCCGACGAGTTTTAACACTCTTTTGTTTTTTTGTCACGTGTGTCAGCCTTTTTTTGGGAAAAGTGTCATTTTCAGAACAATTATCTGCTCAGTGACGATCAAATCTACGAAACTATTCTGAAAGCTTGGAACTCTGCTTGCTTACTTTGTATCATTTTAACAAAATGCATTATATGATACCGTTGGAATAATAAAACTTTAGGAGATTGGTAATTGCACTATATGACGAAATTTACTCTGATTGAAAATACTAGGAAAAGTCTAGGCTTTCAGCACAAAATACGTATATTTATTTTCCTCTATAAAAATGCCTCAACCTTCTTGAAATAAAATTTGTCATTTTTATTTCATACATTTTCTTTACGATCCCGTGTGGGATTAATCAAGTTATTAATTGAAACTGGAGGAAGGAAAGTGCATGATTGTCAAGAAAAGTTCCCGATGTTGTTTTTCACAAGATTATGAATATAGACTATGTTCAGATAGATCTGTTAAAACAAAATTCAAATCAAATCAATTATGAAACTATCTATATTGGAAATATGCTGTGGTTCTGTACTTACGAAGAAAAAGTTGAAGATATAAGAGTGTAAAATTAATTATATACTAGGACTATTGCAGTAGTTGCAGTACGGTATAGCTTTGGAAATCAATCAAGAATATTAAAATTATTTAACTTTCATGAATCACTTAAAATTGTAAATGATAGATAGACTTTCGAGAAGAAATAAGGAATTCTGAAATACAAAAGCGGTATCTAAAACAATATCGAAGGCATCTATAATCAGGAAGACCAAAACAAAGACTCAAAAAGCAAAGATTTCTTAAATACAAATAACAAAGGACAAACAAAACAATATTGCATCTTTAATCGGGAAGACCATGATGAAGATTTAAAAGAAAACACCCCAAAGGGCATTGATTGAGTAGTCCAGACTGCTCAGATGATGAAAAGTCTTCATGTGACTTAACGAGTGATGGGGTGAATTTTAGTTGCATTTCGGGTTTCGTGGAGGATCTGGTAGTGAATCATGTGGTTCCTTATATTGGCCAGATTACCACCTAAATTGAGAGATAGTTGTCCCTCCCAAATGACATTCAATATTGTTTCCTCGATGTTTCCAATGAACTTGTTTGTCATCACCTAAAACTTTGCAGATTATTTTTTCATGCCAAAAAATAGAAGCACTCTAACTCCCGCTTGAAAATTTAAATCCTAAATGAGAGTTCTTCAGAAATTGAAGGTCAAGGACAAGACCTTGGATGTCCGGACCAATGTGCGATACTTGCGGGTACAGCTTGACAAGCGTACAACATGGCTTATGCATATTAACCTGGCTATTCAGAGGGCTGCGGCTGCACATATGAAGCTTGAGGCCAAAATGATGATCTATTAGCTTATTATTCGGCTGGCGATGTTGTACGCTTGCCCGGCATTCTGCAGCCTGCCCTAGACTCCTTTTATGAGGTTGGACAGGATGCAGAACAAAGTACTGCGTATCATCACCAAAATATTTGTTGACATTGGTTGATTCAGAATGTTTTGCACTTACTTTCTCACTTCATTGCAGTTGGTATGAAAATTCATTTGAGTGATGTTGGGTAAACTGATAATATTATTGCCAAAGGTCGTAAATTTGGCTTCAGATTGATTTGAGGATGAGCCGGACATACTGTAAGTTTGTCCCATTATTACAATTTGTTCTCTCCCTGAAAGACAATCTAATAGTAAATGCAGTACTATTTATTTCATTCTAAACGCCTCTAATTTAATTTTCAGTAATTCATGAGAACACTATCGAAGGCTTTGGATGGTCCATAATAAGAGGTAAAACTTTTTCTTTATTATTCAATGCATTTTTTATTTTTCTACAGTACAAGGCGTCTTCAGTAAACACACCATCTCTGAATCCAAATCCTCGTTATTAAATGATATGGTGTTCCGTTAATCTTCTTTTTATTTATTTCTCATATATCTTACTGAAGTTATTTAATAATTGGGTACTTCCCAACTAAGTTTCAAAGCGTCTGGATATTTGCCAGTGTTTAAACTGATATTAATACGAAACTGAAGAGTTTTTATGAGGTCTTCGCCAAGACAGGCGCTGTTTTATGACTTCATTTTCGTCAATAGGTTTCATAAACATCAACTCTTTAATGAGTCCAAAGTTATATGATTATCTACTCATTGACAGGCAGCCAACAATTCGTTGTTCTGACCAACCCAAGACTCAATCAAGATTCTCGTGCGTTTAGAGGAACACAAATAAAATCTAAAGTGAATAGAATATTTTCGATTCAATTCCGAGAGCTCATCTGTTTCTTAGTTTCCTACTCATCAGCACGGCTTTATGAGGTCTCTCGAAGTTGAAACAAATTCACTCTGTCTGCGATGTCAATGTGTAGATAATAATCAAACTCTGGTTTCCACGTCTCGTTTAAAACTAGTGACTGTAGATATCACAAGTTACTCTTTATTTATTCGATCTTTGTCTTAGAATACTAACTCAGAGTGACGATAGTGATTTTTTCGGTAAAGATCTGATGATTCATAACTTTCAAGTGGTTGGAAGATAGTCAATCATATTTGAGGAATGGATGGAATATAAGGCATTCATGTACCCATATATTTTTTGATTTTGAATAGTAAGATAATATTATAGCCAGAGTGCAATAATTGATTGGATGAAATTTCAATATAAAATTCAACTAATTTTCTCAATTGGCAAAAATCCGTTTCTCTTATAATTTCTGGCCTCAAATTGTTGCCTTACAAAAAACGAGACCTGAGAAAGATATGTTCCCAGAATGATTACCTAAAGAAAGATAAAAAACTGAATTTGTTAGTTAGTGGAGTTCCAGAGAAGTAAAGGAGTTCGTGGTCATCATCGACGAGAATAATTGATTTTTTGCTGAATAAATTCCGGAAACTGAAGAGTCCTTAGTTTCATATGCGTAGTACAAAATACAAAATAGAAAATCAACAATTTGAGAAATACTTTTGAGTTCATTGACCTGTATAAGACATGCACGCCTTCTGTCTGTGTTGAACTCTATTTATGGTTATCTTCACTTCAACACTTTCGTGAGGACTATGTTGATATCGATCATATTTATTCCTCCTTCAGTGTTGATTTCCTAAGCTAATACTGGATAATGAATTTTTATGATGAATAGTCATCTACAGAGTCACGTACTATAGACGAGGTAGCTTCCAACAAATCACTTATGTGAAGTAGAAAAAGTATTGAAATGGTTTGATTTCGGTTTAATTTTTTGTCAACAATTTCCGTTCGCCAGCTTTTCTTCCAGAATTTACTTCCGTGAATAATTCAGTTTTCCTACCATGTTTCCATGGGTACGCCCCAAGATATCATTCTCATAAATGTTTGTAATAATTTGTAGATCTAACACAATTTTTTTTTCACATTTGATGTTTTGACTAGGTTCTTTTCAGAGATCAGTGTTGAAAGAAACATTCAAATAATTCAAGTTTACCTACATTATGCCGAAACCTTTTGACATCACTCTGCCCCGCATAAATTATTCGTCTTCAACACATCTTTTGCATTGGTTTATGCTCGGTGTAAGCAGTCAATAAACATCTTCACAGAGTTCTTGAAATCCGTTTTCCAGGGCTCTATTACCAAATAATAATAATAATAATAATAGATATTTATTCAAATCACAAATTACAAAAAGACAGGTATATTATCAATCATAATATCGAGTGCAACGATAAGTGTATATCAAACTTGTTTCGAAAAAAAATTAAAAAAATATCAATTTAGAAATCAAATTGGAATTATAAAGTAATCACCAAATAATAATAATAATATAAGTAACAATATACAAACAAAAAAGTTAAAATTCGCAGTAATCAGATCAGTCAATTCAAATCAAAGAATATACAGGCCGTTTCTTTCATCATGTGGTAACATTGCTATATTCTAAACCGTAATAGATACAAAGACGATTGATTAAATGGGGAAAAAGGTTACTATTGTGGTGCGCAGTAAATGGGTCATGGAAAATTTACGGGGATTCTCGCCCTTCCCAACTTATACCGGGAAAACTAAAAATGCTATTTTCGGTTTTTTACGAATAGAATTGTTATTTCAGAAAATATAAAAAAATTAAAAAGGAAAGTTTTATTGTATACAAAATGTACGAGAACTACGTAACGATAAATTTTTAATCAAACGTTTCGTGTCAACCCCGCCATCATCAACTATTTTTTTCAAATACGGACCTGTCTATTTCATCACAAATATATATAGAGCGATAAAATCACAATTCAGTGGTATATCACACTCGACATTTTTATAACGTTTCATATAAAATAACTAGCATCATCAGTGACAACAATTTTTAATTACGGTCCTGTCATTACGTTGTTCTAGTACATTTTGAATACAATAAAACTTTCCTGTTTAATTTTTTTATATTTTCTGAAATAACCATTCTATTCGTAAAAAACCGAAAACAGCATTTTTAGTTTTCCCTGTATAAGTCGGAAAGGGCGAGAGTCCCCGTAGATTTTCTCTGACCAATGTACTGCTCACCACAATAGTTACATTTTTTGCCATTTAATCGTCTTTGTATCTATTACGGTTTAGAATATAGCAATGTTACCACATGATAAAAGAAACGGCCTGTATATATATATATATATATATAGACTAGACAAGACATTTTTTTAAACTATTACCAACAATTTCGGAATATGTTATATATTTAAAAGTAGAATCACATGATCAGATCGGCAACTTTTTCCCTAGGTTGGCTGCGAATGAATATCTTCAACTTTTTTTTATATAATATCAAATTATCGATTATTTGTATGTGGAGAGGTATGGACTTATACATTTTGGGTGATATGATCGCTGGCCAATAGATTTTTGCAGTTGTGGGATTTTGTGATGGTGTTTTTTCCGAGTTTAGTAATTATGATCAGGTAAGTTTGAATTTATATGTTTTTCGCGGTGGTATTTTATGTTGACATTATTATAAAAAAGCTGAAGAATATCGAATGCATGTGCTTCACGAAATAGTGCTTCAGATGGATATTTAAATTATTTGGACATAATCAGCTTAAGGAACCTTTGTTGCAATATTTCATAACATAATTAATATGAGAATCCATTTGAGATTCGTGTCTATTATTACTCCCAGATATTTAACATTATTTTCAGGTAAGATTTTATACTGTTGTCCCATTTTGGTAATCGTGAGGCTATCGAAAGAACGCGAGTTGGATCGATTACAGCGATAGTTTCGCTAACCCCTTCTCTCCGCAATATCCCACGAAGTGGAAAATTTGAGGCCAATAAAATCGATACGAACATCGAATTACATCTATTTATGCAACGTTTCTTCAGGAGAACACTATTGCGAAATCATTCGTTTTAGTCATTTGATATTCTCCGGCACACTTTTTCGAATTCATGTGTATTATCTTCTAGTTGTACTAATGCTCTGCCTGGAACCATTTATTTAATGATCTTTGGGATGCCGATACAAGTCAGGAGAAAACAAAACAAGATTCATCAAAAATAAACATTGGGTGACATTTTTCGTTGCAGAGTTATTTGCCTTTATCAATTTTTCCTCACTCATTTTTATACCTGCCCTCTATGATTTGAAAAACGTCGCTGTCAATTCCCTACCCTCGAACAATAAAAAATTCACGACATTTCATCTGGTCTACCGAAACGATCCATCTTCTGCGTGACACTTTAAAAATGTCATACTCTTAATTATCAGGTTAAGACAAAGCGGGTTTCGGCATCGTCTACAATCGAGATCGGAATCTAAAAATGATCAGAGAACGGTGTTAAACATGAGAAAACAGTATTCTTGACTATACCTCAAGATGATCAGCATTTTGGGATGAGAATATCTCGAATGCCAAGCTCGAAATGCCAGTTATGTGCATGCTAATAGATGACGATGGTCAGATAGCGCCAGACAGGACCGTACTGAAGTAGGATCACTTCTGGTATTATATAGCCTAGTTCCTAAATTGTAGATAGTGACTCATCGGTTGTACGGTCCATAATTCATATAAAGCAGGTCAAAAAATAGAACAGAAATAAGCTAGGTACTTTGGCTTCAAATCAAGTTTTACTTTACCACTTTCGTACATCCCCTCCGCACTTTCAAATCCCGTATATAACAACCAGAAAATGTACGATGAGATACTATCTAAAATTTAGGAACTAGACTATAGGTATTTCTCTAGTTTTTAGTATTTTCGAATGAAAAATTAGTTGTTTCGATTATAATAACTGAATATTATGAAACTATAACGAACCTACGAACAGATTATAGGTGTATGATATGAACATTAAGTTACAGTATGAAACAGAAGATTAAGATGGCTTGAGAATGAGCATAGTAAGAAATATAGTATTTTCTGTGTATCTGAAGCCTAGAGGGTTTTAAAAAGTA
The DNA here is from genome assembly GCA_958502065.1 of Chrysolina americana. NCBI lineage: Eukaryota > Metazoa > Arthropoda > Insecta > Coleoptera > Chrysomelidae > Chrysolina > Chrysolina americana. Next base: position 34,587,916 of record OY293410.1, on the reverse strand, counting down.
AAATTACGTCAGGATGATCCAACAGAATCGAAAGACACCGTTCATATAATTATTATTTTAATAGACGCTATCCTTCATGGAACGGATATCAGAATTTTACGAAAAGAACTATCTGGGGTCCGAGTAGACCCCATGCGTTAAATGCAGAAATGCTGTATTTTTCTTTAAATGAAATATATCGTTTTGTTAAAATTGTTGTTTTTTCCGTTAACCAGCTGTCACCCCCCTACGAACGACAGTCCACAGAAGTCGAAACTTGTGCGAGCTAAGGATTAACGAGGTCTTACCTTTTAACGTGCGATTCCTAGCACGAGACCAGTGACCATGCTGGGAATCGAAGCCACGCCCTCTGATTGATAGACTAGCGCTCTACCGTCATGACCACTGCGGCCCCGAAGTTTCATTAAAGTTTTACTATTAATCATTTACCAGTCAAAAATCATCATGAAAAAGTACAAAATACCCTAATCACTAATACTACCAGCTACATATCATTGGAATTTTTTTTATAAACTATCTCCGATTTTGAATGTTCTAGGCACACAAAGTTATTACACTTAATACATATTTTCCTGGATTTTCTGTGTTTTCCTCTTTGGCAGCGCCCCCTGGTTATGTTTTGTTGCATCCCGTAGTTCGGGAAAAACGTCTGTCATATGCCGTTTTCTAATCGTCTAAATAAATTTTTTGTATTATCGCCGGAAAACGTTTTTCTTTATGAGTTATTTTCCGTTTTTCCGCCAGTCCGGATTTTTCAGTAACTACAAATTATAAGCAGTTACCCGGATTATTTTACCGGACGTAAAAGACTGACCAGCGTCTGAAGAGACCCTCGAATAGGTATAAAACTTTTTTTTCTTCATATCAGCCAATAAAAATTACCATCATCATCATATTTTATCAAAATAACCCATAAACTGCAGCTAGAAGAAAGATCAATTTTTTTAAATTTGCGAGTGCAAAGATACAGCAAATACATATGTCATGGGGTACAAACAGACCTTGGCCAGCCCTATGAAGGCTATTAAAAATTTCAGCACTACAAACTTCAGAATTGAATTGGACTTCAAGGTGACTGAAGAAAGTCCTGTTGTACTTCTTGATCCGTGGGTAGTTTTCAACGTGAACATAGACATAGCCCTCAGACAGTGAATGAAGTAGTGAAATGGGATAAGAATAAACATTGGGGATACTATGTTATATAAATTTAACTATGCGAATGATAAGTAGTAAATGCTCAGGAAAAAAAAATTTAAACATATGTCTACGAAGAAGCATTTAAAAAATTGGGTTTAGAAGTGAACCTTAGAAAAACTCAATACTTACCTTCGTATATGAAGTAATTGAAATTCCTACGGATGGATTGGATATAGAATTTAAAAAATAAGAACCTGATTTGGGAAATATTATAGAAAAACTGGTCAAAACTAGATGAATGAAGTTTCTATCTGCTCAAGAGTTACTGAATCCTCGTCAGTTTTGCTTGTACTTATTATACTATTCTTATTGCACTCCAATGACTTGGCAAATCTCAAGATAGATGTTAGTTTCACTATATTTGCAGACGACATGACTATAGTATAGCATGAGACAGACATAAATAGCCCTCACTCTAAAATACTGATATAGTGACTAGCAATCGTACTGATGAAGTTAACTTGGTTAACGAAATGACCATCTAGGAATGAAATAACTAGTGTGGTGAAAGGGAAAACTATTTTTTGTTCTCATTGAGTGACACTACAGGCGTCCAATACCCCAATTTCTTTAAATAGGACGATGTTAAAATATCTATATCTATTTATTTGTTTACTTCAATATTTATTAATTAGATGTAAAATAAAGTATATATTTGATTTGATAAATGCACATATCTGAAAATACAAAGGGAAGAATAAAAAAGGAAAAAAGTGGCAGGTTGAAAAACAGATGATTATAACAAAATACAAACATAGCAGCATAAAAAACTAAAATGTTATAAGTATGAAGGAAATTGTAGAAAAATTATATTTTTTTTTAGAATTGCCAATAATTTATCACATGAGACAAAAATTACTCTTCTAAGTCTATATATATATATATATATATAGTTCAATATAATTTTGGCTTCTGCCCGACTGTTTTATAATGATTATTTAATCTAAACAATCTGTCATGACTTCAGAAACTCTAAAATTCTGGTATGAGAATATTCTTGAGATGCAACAGATTTACTCCCATCAATATAATGTTAGATAGACACTTTGCAGTGGCATTATGTTACTCAAATATTGTTTTATTCAACCATAACATTTGTTCAAGAAGTAATACAGTTTCCTATTTTCGGCGGTACATATACGCTATGCAAATGTTGTAACCAATGCAATCTATTAACAAATTAGATGAAATATATCTATCTCCTCTGTGAACATTTTCAAAAGCAAACTATTACAATCCCTTAAAAACACGATGTGAATAGACTCTTGTTGACAATTGACAATGTTTTGAAGATATCACATCACCATTCAAAATACACTCTGTTCCCTTCGCAGTATATGAGAAAATTCTTCACTGATCAAGAAACCTCATATATGACAAAAAATTACATATCTGATGGCTATAACTCAGATTTCGGACCATGCAGAACTTTCTATACTTGTTATCCTCTGTGTGGTATGTGTTAACGAGTTGATTATTTCAACAAATTTTCAAGTTAGTCACCGGTTTATTATCGTCATCCATAATTTTATTATTAGTAGTTGAGTCTAGCCATATATTTCTTTAAACCTAAAATCATATTCACATAATCTTACGATGATTGGAACCTAGGAGAACATAAATAAGATCGATGATTTCATACCTAGCCCCCTCCTAATGAAAAACAATAAGCGAAATCCATTATTACTCTTCTCTTCGCATGAATCATTTACAATTATTATTGTCGATGAAAGGTTTCTTACTTTCGCTCGTAAAGTAGACAACAATTGTAGATTATCGACAGTCAGATATCAATCGCACTAATATTTTTATTTTACATTTTTTCGTATCGCTGTGACAACTACTGTATAATAATTTGACGTCAATCCTCCCCTTCATCGATTCTAGAAGTGGCCCGGTCCTGTCAAAATTTGGGTTCGATTTCTGAGTTTCACGATATTTATGCTGTGCTGGTTCTTGAACATTTGTCCCAAACGGAATTCACTACAAATGAAACACCGGAATAATACTCTATAATCCCAAATAAATCGGCTCTCCTGGTATATTATCATTTTCACTTTTCAATACTCCGGTCCTGTCTATTGTCAGAGTTAACAGATTATTAGTGGCGAAGGACCACAGTCCAAGTTCATTGTTTTAAAATCTGACTGATACAAAATATGTCGTTAATAACTCAAAAATATTTAATGGGAAACAGGTACCAAATGGCTTCGTGAGGTCTTGTTGATGTTTAGGCTTTTGTTAGAGAAAAATAATATGAAAATAAAGAACAAGGGAAAACAGATTACATATATTATATCGACAGAGTGTCCCAGAATAAAGGCAACAAACTCATCACTTCATTTTAAGTCTAATCTGCTGTAAATATTAACAGTTACGTAATTATTGTGGAACACATTTGTATTTCCTTCTTTCAACACCTAGAACACTTTGTCTCAGAATTTGTGTTCATTGAAACTTTCCGCCTTAGAATAAAGTGAGTATTGCACTCCTACCTTTCATGCCGTTTCTTCAAATGGTAACTTACTGTTTCAGAATTTGAAATGTGTTGGAAGTTTTCATATGCAAAAGGCGGTGGTGAAATTTATCACATCCATTTTCGATACTGTTTCTTTTTTTTCACTTTCTATGAACGCTGTCTTCACACAACTTTTTGATGGTTTTTGTCAGGTATATTAGGTATAGGGATATTCTGGCTTATACCGAAACTCTTTTCCAAAATAATAATCATTTGTTAGATTCCGCAAGTGGAATTGAACAGCGCTTTGCTTTTCTACGCAGACATTTCCGGAATCTATTAATGTTTTCATGCAGAGTTAGAAAAGACACATTGTTGTTTCCCTAAATTGAGATAAAAATTGCAATCAATCTTTTGGATTTCTAGAAAAACTTGGTAGATCTCTGCTTGCTTGCTTGCTGGAGAGCAATAAAACTATTTATATCTTACCAAAATGAAAATTGATTACCTTTGAATAATCCAGTTTTTCGCCCATTTTCCTATACGATTCAATGGACCTTTCCACGGACTATGAGAAAACACTTCAAAGTTTTGTTGTTTGTGTCAAGTAATTTCTGTATTTCTTGTATCCATGAAAATGTCTTAGAAAATTGTAAAGTTACAAATAATACAAAAAATTGCTTTTACGTAAAATGTTTTGATGTCTTGATCCAGTGACAAAGTTTCAATTATTTCTCGATGGCTTATAATCAGCCAGGAGCTATATCTTATAGAAGAACGATATTCCCTATTTCGGAACGTGGATTATGGTGGGGGAAGTTTTCGATGAACGTGACGTTAGAGGCAAACTTTAAAATGTGATATTTTTCTTTAATAAAAAAAGTAGAGTGGCACGCATTGATAAAAAGACATTTTAGACTTTCAACAATCGATTGAAATGAGTTTTGCAATCAATTATTTGTAAATGTAAAGGTCCATTGTTGGCAAATGTCAAACAGAAAATAATTCAACATTCCTATACGACTGCCAAATCACCTCTGCCCAACGCATGGTACAGTTTTCTACAAGAACATACTTCGTGTAACAATCACCAAATTTTAATCGAAAACGTTCTGCCGATCATCAGTGTCAGAGGAAAGCTAATGCTCAATCCATAAACATGCAATCGATTTCCTATTGGTATTGCCAACTGGCTCCAACGGTAACTTTAGGAGCCACCAAGAAAATGAGTAATCAGAGTCATCTATAGAAATGAAATCACAGTAAGCGCTCCGAGTGGTACCCACTTTCATCCCATATTCTTTCTGTTTGTTCCAGATTTCGATGTTTTCTTTCAGGAAACTTGGTCCAGTAATCCATCAATTTTTCGGGCCCCAATCAATAATTTTTATATCTATAGTCCTATTGTCGCGGTATTTTCCTTTGTTGAAATCCAATTCCAATTTTGATTGTTCTTGGTTTCCTTTATTTTAACTATTCTATGTGCCAAATGAAAGAATATTTTGAAAAATTGGAATCTTTGTTGTAAATGAAATTCAAGAAGAAGAAACTTCCTAAAACACCAAAACAACGTTGATACTAAACTTCGTATGAGCTTCAACAGAACCTGGATACTCCCAAAGATAAGAAAGAAGAAATAGAAACGTCGTGGATCTATGGAATTAGCTGCAAGGACTGCGGGAAGAAGAATGTGGGGGGAAGAAGAATGTGGGTCAAACTAGAATGACCATGGAAGTACGGTCCAAAGAGCACAGTGCATATCCGTTTTTCTAGTGTGCTGGTCCAACATGCTTTGGATCAAGACTACCGATGCGATGACACAAGTTTGGAATTGATTGGACAAGTTCATGACAATAGATGCATTCGAGAATTTGGAAATTGCAAAATGTAAAAAAGGTATGAATACGGATAAGGGCCCAATACCATACAGTCCCTTGTTCAAGTTTATTGTGTAGTAAAGAAATCATTTGTCATTCATTTTCAAGAATGTCATAAGAATCTAGCGTTAGTAGTTCAGTACGCTTAGAGCTTCTGGGGATGACACCTTTGTTGGCGAAACGCGCCTCGATTGAAATTGAATTTGTTTTGGGTTTTGGATAGTTTCTGTTTCTTGGAATATTCCATGTGCAACAAATGGTATATGACAAGAGTTCGACTCAGCTAACAGTTTTTGAATCCGACCAAAATTAATAAAATCAAATTCACAAGTTTGATTTTACAGAATAAACAGTCCATTTCTCAATAAGGCTGATTTGACTCAGCCATTATGAATGATGAATCAATATCTTTTTCAATTTTCACTTTAATTAAGTTTGGGAGCCTCCGAACTTAATTTTTAAAAAACAAAAATTACTTTCAAAAAACTCGAAAACCAAAAATTATGAGTTACAACGTATTTTTATTAGCAATGTCAAAGCCAATGGTACAATTATAACTGAATAAAAAATGGAAAAAGCATATATTTATAAGTTCATGTTATCTCGGATAAAAATGCAGAATTCAGCGGATTCTATGTGTCCAGCCCGATGATCTTCAATGTAAATGCACTTCTGGGATGCTGTCTTCGTTATCTACACAATACAGGGAATCGTTACATAACACCTCCCCCCATTGTTTGGAAATCGGGATTGATTTATCGGTCCTGATTTCCAATCCTCAGGTCTTCTATTGGTATGAGATGAGTTGATGGTTCCAATACACTAGTGGCACTTATGGAACCGTTCGTCCCCTTGTACTTCTTTATATATATTGTTAAGAAGAAGTAGGCTGCAATACAGGCTATGGCGATGTATAGCAAAACGGTCCATATGTTGGTTCGTGAAGAAATGAAAGGCTCGTCTTCTTGAAGTTTTTCCTTCACGTTATCCAGTCTGTCTCGGATGGTTTCTAGGTCGTCAAGATCCAGTAATTCTAGATGAATTGGTGGCATTTCTTGAAGGTTTTTTTTGACGTTTTCTTCTATGTCTATGTCTAGGTGTGGCACTTTAATGATTTTGGTAACAGCATTCGGGTTCCTGTACGTCTGTAATATGGTAGTGTCGATTTTCATTTTGCAATATTCGGGAACTTCTTTGACATAGGTGCCCTTCAGGGATGACATCTCTTCATCGTTACCACAAATTGATAATGCAGTGGTTTCGTTGGGGAATATTGCAATCCATTGATTGGTATTTATCTTCTGAATTTTCTGGTCCTGGAGTTTGAGGTGTTCCGGATGGCAGCTTCCATAGTCTTTGGTGAAACGGATGAGTTGTACTTCACATGGCGTCTCGAATTCCATTGGGTTCCATTCTGGTAGGGTGCAAAGCGCTTCTCCGGGAATGACTTCATGGCATGGTTCATTCGAAAATAAGTAGTGATGCTCATTGAGAAAAAGGAATTTAGTTTTGGGTACTACAATTTGGAAAAGGTTATGTTGTGTTTCGATGGGAAGGGAGTAAAGGTGATAGTAATTGTAACGATATTGTTCTGTAATTGGTACTTCTAAGATAAGTAATACAATTTTAGCATTTTTTTGGTAGGCCTTTATTTTCGTTATCTTCTCAAAGATGACTATTTTATCTCTGTAAGGTTCATATGGGAGGATGGTATCATCTAAGTGGTGAGAGATGAACGTTAACTCTTCCAATAGGTCGTCGGCTTCTATGATGGATGGATGAAGCACTCCTATTTTGGCAAAGGTCATTGCTGTTTCTAAGTCTTCCAGTATCCTTATGATGGCATCTGTGGCGTGAACAGAGTATTTGAGTTCAGTAGTTCATATGTATCAGTATTTTGAAGGAACTGTTTTCTAATGGCTGTTTCAATTTGCAGAAATTTTATTTGAATATTTAATTGGTTTGTCGCGATCGAACGTATTGTTGAATTGAATTTTTCGATCGCCTTTGTAGTCAGTGAAATTTGTTCCTCTGATAGCATCCTTTGTTTCGTTTGTTGTGCTTGAAGTTTTTGGATAGCTTCTTCGAATTTTTGACCATCTTCTGCATCCAAGTTTCCTGTTATTGCTTTAACAACATTTTCCATAATATTGATCAATCCACGTTTTTTGCGGTGTATTGTTGTTGTTGGGAATATCTGTGTTAGTTTTCTTTGAATTTCATTGGAGAGGTTGTCCATTATAGTGATATAATTTTGCTCTCTATGGTGGTTGGTCCCATTTTTTTCAAACTGATATGTGATTTTCATATGATTGGTTATGTTTTGGATTCGTACATATTCTTGATAGATACTTTGAATGTCGAATATCCTAATGAAAGTCCAGTAGTTGACGATATTGCGGGCTGTACCAAGTTTTTGGGTTAGCAGTCCTGGGTTTTCTGTAAATTTCGTTGTAATTACTCCACTTCGTTCGGCAGATCCGAGGGTGCAGCAGGTGCAGCAGGTGAATCTGGAACAATAGGGTGTCTTAGATTGTCGAAATGTACTCTTCGTGTTTGATTTTCGGAATTCGCTATGATACAGGTGTTGTCTTCATTAATTTGGATAATTTTGCTTGGTCCTAAATAGCAGTTTTTCGATTTGTTTCTTTCACTTTCTGGGTTCTTCTCAAATACTTGATTTCCAACTTTAAAAACTTTTGGTTTGTTTGTTTCTGGTTTCGATTCGTTATGGTCCTGGTCTTTTCGTTTTGTAGTTTATCTTTGACTTTCTCATAGGTTAAAGATATTTTTTCCGATGATCTTCCACATATTGTCCGTAGTATTGTTGATCGTAGAATATATCATATGGGTTCCTTGAAGCGGTATGTCCATACAAAAGTTCCAAAGGGGTATATCCTGTTGCTGAATGTATAGAGTTGTTGTATCCGATAACGGCATATGCCATGAGTCTTGTCGGTGTGTCTGTAGAATGTTCTTTTACGATTCTGTAATGCTCCGTTAAAGTTCCATGTAGTCTTTCAATCAATCCATTAGATTGAGGATGTTGAGGTGTAGTGAAGTGTACATTGACCTTGTGTAGTTTTAAGAGTGATGAAACGGTCTCGTTTTCGAACTCTGTCCCTGAGTCGAACGTTATAGATTCCGGTACTCCAAAGTTACGAAAATATTATAACAATTTATCTGCTATTTCTATAGCGTTCTTGCTTTGGACAGGATACGCTTGACCAAATTTAGAGAATTCGTCCACTATGGTGAAAAATGTTTGACCATCGATTGTGAATAGATCGGCATTCAATTTCTCGAAGGGTTTCGTTGCAGTCTCTGTGATTCTGAGAGGTATCGTTGGTCGATGTCTTTCATATTTAGTTTTCTTACATACCAAACAAGAATTAATGTAATTTTCAATTGATTTTTTCATTTTAGGCCAAAAGTAATGTTTTTGTATGTTTCATTTATACCGCGATGGTTAGTTTTTCCTTCGTGGTAGTTTTTTATCAATTCTTTTTGCTCTGCATCTTATTAAAATCGGGTGGTCTTTATTGAATGTTGTACAGAACGTCTTACAGAAATCTCCGTACATTTTTTCCTTATCGAAGAAACAGAAATATTTTTTCCGAGGTTCACAATATTGAATCAAAAAAGTTTTGATTTCATCTTCGTTGTTATCTTGCGATATTTGGGCATGGATGATGACTTGTTTTCCTCGTCGAATGATTTTGGGCTGCACAGGGTTGTTGAAAACAGTGGTGATAATGAACTGCTTTTTTGTCGATCGCATCTTGAATAATCGATATGCTGTCTGGCGGGTCTGATTCTTGTCTGGAGTTCATAGTGATTTCCGTATTTTCGGGTGTGTTCCGGTAGTATTGGAATTGCGAGATCCATTTGTTCTGAAAGTTCAGGTGGTGAATTGGGTAATTGATGGTTTCTTTCTTGATTATCAAGATCCATTAGTTCAGGAGTGTTAGATTGGCTACGGTGGTCTTCCTCCATATTTACTAAATCGTCAAGTAGTTGGTTTAGTTCGGGATCCATCTCAACTTGTGTCGATCTGACATCGATGTCCATGGGATTGATTTGTATTCTGGAGAGGGCATCGGCATTTGTATTGTATTTCCCTTTTTTATATACTACAACATAGTCATACTCTTCGAGGCGTAGTCTCCATCTGGCTAGTTTCATATTAGGTTCTTTTAAAGAGAAAAGCCACTGGAGTGGGCAGTGGTCAGTGTAAGTGGTAAATTTTCTTCCATATAAATAAGGGCGAAATGTCTTTGTGGCCCAAATGATGGCTAGTAATTCTTTCTCAATCGTTGAATATTTCTGCTCGGTATCGTTTAGTGTCCAAGGGCAACGTTACTGGCGTCTGTAGTCAATATAAATGGCATTGAAAAATGTGGAAACTGTAATATTGGATCATTCAATAAAATTTTCTTACAATTTTCGAAGCTTTCAATGAACTCCAATGAATGAATGACCTTGGCGTTTTTCTTCAGACATCTGGTCAATGGCTTGGTGAGTTTAGCGAAGTCTTTTATAAACCTTCGATAGTAGCCAAGTAAACCTAGAAATCCCTTTATCTCTTTTTGTGTCTTAGGTATAGGAAAGTGTTGAACAGCTTTCACTTTCTCTGGGTTTGGCTTGACCCCTTCTGGCGTGATGATATGCCCGAGGTAGGCGACCTCTTTTCTTAGAAATTCACTTTCATCTAGTTGGATTTTGAAGTTGGATTGCCTTAATCTTTCGAATACTTCTCTCAGACGTTCTATGTGTTCTTGTAAAGATGTCGAAAAAACTACAATATCGTCTAGATATACTAAACACTTCTCATTCTGTATGCCTCGTAAGATGTTGTCCATAACGCGTTGAAAAGTAGCAGGGGCATTTTTCAACCCGAATGGCATGCGTTGGTATTCATAGTGACCATTTTCAGTGCTGAAAGCCGTCTTCTCAATGTCACGTTCTTCCATTTGTATAATCGATCACTAGTCTCCATTTCTCTTTCCCAGATGCGTCCATTTTCTTGGGCACTACCCATATAGGTGAGCTCCATGGTGACGTAGATGGTCGTATGATTCCTTGTTGTAACATAGACTGAATTTGGGATCGGACCTCTTCCTGATGTATTTGAGGGTATCTCTAAGATTTGGTGAATATCGGGGTATCGTCTGTCAGTTATATATGGTGTTTGATTTGGTTATTGAAAGTGAGAGGAATTTGTTCGCAGTGAAATATATCCTTATAGTCACGGCAGATTTGTTGGATCGCTAATTTTTCTTCAGGATTCATGTGTTCCAATCGTATGTTCTTCAAGTTTTTGTTTCGAAGATTTTCATAGTGGTTTTCATTTATCTGTACTCCTGGTTAGTCAAAAGTATTGATTTCAAATGCTTCTATTGGCTCAATTTCGATGGGTTCGAATAGATCGAAAGAGAGTTTTTGATCAGTTGGGTTGATCAATGTTGTGAAAGCCTTTTGATTTTTGACTAACACGTACGCTGCTGGCATTTCCAAATCTTGAAATATTCTGAAAGGTATCACTCCTTCATTTAAGTTTTTATTGACAGGTATTTCCACAATGTGTTCCGTTCTTGGTTTAGCTTGATCTTTATTGAAGTTGAGTGGGATGATCGCTTCCTTCGTGACCAGGGCGTTCTTGTTCAGGTCAACAGTTGCTCCAATATTTCGAAGTAAATCGATTCCAATGAGTCCATCATATTTGGGGTTGAAATCGAATATATAAAATTTTTGGTAGATGTCCTGCCTTTTGAAAATTTTTGGTAGTGGTATAGTTATACTATATTTGTGCGTAGATGTGTTGTAGGCAGACTGTATTTGAAAAGGATCTTCCTGAATGTGTTGTGGGTAAAACGTACTTTCAACGCCTGGGCTAATGAGTGTTTTTGTGGATCCGGTATCGATAATGAATTTTGTTTTGGTTTCTGGTATAATAATATATGAAAGTTTGGAAAACGTTGTTGCATTGATAATTACTACGTTGTCTGATTGTTCGATGGGGTAATCTGAAAAATTTCATCTTCATGCGATTCGTTTTCATATTCATTTTGGGGTTGTGTTGTTTCGGTTGAATATCCTGGATAGTAGTTTTCTTCGATCTGATCGGTTAGATAATATTGATCGTATTGATAATCTTGATATTCCGCTGATTGGTCTCCATCTTCTTGCCAGAATAGTTCTTCTGCTATGAAATTGGGTTTAGGTTTCGGCTGCGTATTTTTTGAAAAATTTCCCGAAGATGTGTCCATTGGGGTTGGTCTAGAGAGTGGGCGATATGGATTAGATTGAAAAACATTTCTTTGTGGTGGTCGAAATTGTTGGTTGCCTTGAGGTTGGGTAAAATTCCAATTAGGTTGCCTTGAAGGTGGTCTCTGAAACGTTGGCTGATTCGCAGGTACGAATGGTCTTATTGGTCTTGGTACAAAATTTTGGCGGTTTTGAGGGGGTGCTTGCATGGGTCTGATTGCTTAATTTCTTGATTGAAAGTTGTTGAAATTTGGTGGAGATGTTCTAGATTCTCTTCTCTGTTGCTGAATCAGATTGTTCGTTCTGTTCCTGGCATAGGAAATATTTTCTTCACATAAAACTTGTGCAAGTGCTGTTTCAATATTTGTGGGTCTTCTTGAACGAATTATTGATCCAAGTGGTTCCTTCAGTCCGGTGAGGAAAGCTTTCAATGTGAGGTTATCGTATAAAGTGGTTTTGACTGCTCTCACTGGTGCATTGGGTTCGTTGCATGCGAGGTTTGAAAGAAGTAAGCTTCTTACGTTTTCACATCTAGATCCATATTGTAGGGGTGATTCGTTCATTTCTTGTCTCAGGAGCATGAGATCTCTGAGTAATGTATTTTCGTCGCGTTTGGAGTAAGTTCCGAAGTTCGTCCCATGACTTTACTTCTCTTGCTTTTATAATAGTTTTGGCTCTCCCTGTAAGCTTGTTCTTGATACAGGTTACCAAAATTTTATTGATGAATGCAAGTGGTTCCAATGGTTTAGAGAACTGATTGACTATGAGATCACAAGCTTCGATGAAATCGGCAAGTTCTGCAGGTTCGCCTTCGAATTTTGGAATAGCATCCAGGTTGCTAGTTTGAAATGCGGTCGTCATTTCGTTGGTTTCCTCCTCTAGACTATTTTCACTTGCGTTGTTTTCAAGATTTATGTTTGAAATGAGAGTGGTGAGTTGGTCAATATCAGACATAAAATTGCGAAGAAACAAGGAAATAATGATAATAGGAAAATTAGGAATTGAGCAATCACTTACATTAAAATAAATATGATCTTCATTGGTATAAATGGATTGGTATATCCTTGATTGGCACTGGTAATCCAATAATTTGGCACTGATAATCCAATAATTTGGCACTGATAATCCAATAATGGCACTGATAATCCAATAATGGCACTGATAATCCAATAATATGTAGTGTTCAATTCACTTATTTTGCAATAGTTCAATTAAAGTTCAATAGTTCTTATAAATAGTCGGAAATAACTCCGACGATTTTGTTCGAAATCTTCCGGTTCACGAAATAGCACTGGATAAGCGTCGATATTTGATCGCCAAGGGCCGGTGCTATCCTACAACGACTGCGCCAATTAAGTTTGGGAGCCTCCGAACTTAATTTTTAAAAAACTAAAATTACTTTAAAAAAACTCGAAAACCAAAAATTATGAGTTAAAACGTATTTTTATTAGCAATGTCAAAACCAATGGTACAATTATAACTGAATAAAAAATGGAAAAAACATATATTTATAAGTTCATGTTATTTCGGATAAAAATGCAGAATTCAGCGGATTCTATGTGTCCAGCCCAATGATCTTCAATGTAAATGCACTCTGGGATGCTGTCTTCGTTATCTACACAATACGGGGAATCGTTACATAACACTCTCAAGTAAGATGCTGACGCATACATATAATGCTTCTTTACTCGCATCATATATGTAACTGGATATTTTTTGCCCTATGTATATCTGAAATATATTACGAGGAATAATTTTTTTTTATTCATTTCAAGGTCTTCCATCCATTTGAGCCGGTTTGCATTCATTGAATTTTCCCGAGCGACGTCCCATTCTCTTCCAGAATTTCAAATTTTTCTCATTAAGTTTTTTTATCAGAAATACCAGAAACATGTGTGTTTTTAAAACTTCTCTCTCAGTAGGTTCTTTTCTCACTTCTCAAAATTTAAATTTTTTTCTATTTTTGACTGTTCTTCCTTGTTGGGGTTCAAAAAAAGTACTAGAACCCTTTTGTTGGGCAACTCAGTTTCCATGTCCAAGCCCTTCATTTCTCCTGATCATAAGTTGGATGGAATCTTCTTTGAAACTTTCCTCGAATTGGTCATCCAATTCTTGAAGAAAAATCCACCTCTCCTATGAATTTCTGGTCATTGGTTTTATCAGTTCAGTAGCTTCGTTTTCATGATACACACAATATAAATAATCATCTACATAGTATTGATTGCAAATGGCATCAGCATATTATGCTTCTGAGAATTCGTTTCGAGTTACAATGCATTTTTTCGAACGATGAATGTAGCTGATGTTGGCGAGGAAATTGCTCCAAAAATCATGGTTACCATTTCAAATTCTTTGATTTAATTTTGTTCTCTCAATTAAAACCTCTGTGCACCCCCGCCTTCTCTTTTCATATGAATTTGATGAAACATGTATTTTATGACAGAATTAAAAGCAATATTTCTTTGATGAAATTTAGATCATATGATGATGCATTTTACCTATGAAAGTTAATATTTATATCCAAGCTCGAATAACCAAAACGTTTGACTTACTCAAAAATTGTTTATTTTTCTGACCTCATCAAAATCTTTTTTTTTTAATCACTGATAATTCAGATGAGTCAACAACATTGATGAATCAAAATTCTTATAACAAATAAAATATTTCATTTTCTATTGAGGTTTTTAATTAGATTTAACAATAAGTAAGTAATTATTCAAACTGAAGTCATTTGTCTTTGCTGCAGCATAAAAAAGAGTCTGATTTGAGTATGTTTGTTTGAATTTTCCTGAAGTTGTCGCGCAAAAGTGCTTTTTTAGTTTTTTGCTGTCGATTTTAAAAGTCGTGTGTCTTTCCAGCTTTTTAATCTTTCATTTAAATGCGAAGTAGAAAACGAAATAAAGATCACAAAAATGACAACAATATCCTGGTTCCAAATTTTCAATATTCGAAAAATTTTAAATTCAGTTTTCGTTTTCATATGAAACAAAAATAGGGCCTGATTTGAAAAAGTAAAAACTGCAATTCGTTCAGGCGTCTCTTGTTGAATAACATATCGGGGGTTCGACTTTAATCTCGCGGGCCCAACTTTATTCTCGGGGATCTGACTTCAACCTCGGGGGTTCGACTTCAATCTCGGGAGTCCAACTTCAATCTCAGGGGTCCGACTTTAATCTCGGACCCCCGACATTCATCTTGGGGTCCGACTTTAATTTCGGTGGACCGACTTTGATATCGGGAGTCCGACTTTAATCCCAGGGGTCCGACTCAAATCTCGGGAGTCCGAATTTAATCACAGGGGTCCAACTTCAATCTCATACCCCTGCATGACTTTCATCTCGGGGGTCCGACTTTAATTTCGGTAGACCGACTTTGATATCGGGGTTCCGGATTCAATCCCGATGGTCCGACTTAAATTTCGGGAGTCCGAATTTAATCTCAGGGGTCTAACTTAAATCTCGGACCACTAACTTCCATTTCGGGGGTCCGACTTTGATTTCGAGGGACCAAATTTGATATCGGGGGTCCGACTTTAATCCCGGGGGTCCAACTTGAATCTAAGGGGTTTAATTTTAATCTTGGAGCGAGTTTCATTGCAGATTCCTGTTTTTATTGACTTTCATGGTTCTTTAGTTCTCTACAGTGGTTGGCACCCTATTATTAGATTTTCAACACTTTCAGTCGAGTCGGTAGAATATCTTGTCGGGTTGGGTGTTGAAAGTAGCAAAAAAAATCTCCCAGAATAACTCCATAACGGCTCAACTTTCTCAATAAAATTTGGTATGTGATTTAACAGAAATTTTTTCAACGTATCAATGTAAATAATATAGTGTTTTTAACTTAAAAGAGTGGCGTACGGTAGATGGTAACCCTTTATCGCCCCTCCCAAAATTTCACAACTTTGGATGAGTACAGATTTTGTCTTCTTTTTCTCATGCCTCAATAAAAAATAGATGAGTTTCATTACCGAAAATGTTCATGGTTTTCAAGATATTTGAAGCTGAAGAATGAGTGCGTGCGTAAGTAATATGGAGACGTTTTGTTGTTTTTGAAAATCAGGTATTCTGGTGATATTTCAAACTGATTATATCTACAGTCGTACAACTCGTTGAATTAAAAAAAGCCAGAAGAAAATTAAAGCGTTACTTAGGGATATAAATTTACCATCACTATCACATTTGGTGCTTGCTTATGGAGATTTTCCTACAGCTGAAAAGAGAATACGCCACCATAAATCAGTAGTAGTAGTAGTAGTAGTGGGGAGGCTGCTACTGCAGCCAGGCAAGTAGACCCTCATGGACCCTTTTTGCCATGTTCTCCTCATCCATGACCTGCTCTGTAAAATCTTCCTTGTTTCGCCCTTTTATGGTGTTTCCTCGAAATGAAGCGCTTTGAATTGTGTATGTGTATTGTGTGGGTGCTTGTAGAAGGAGCGAGTTCCTGCAACCCTCTTTCTCGTGAAATCTCTGGTAGGGCTGGTTCTCAGCCCATAAATCAGTAAGTCACCCCGGAGTGCCACGGCAAAGAACTTTAATAGCCGTCCTCTACCCGCACAGGCTATGCCTTTGGGTACACTCTTTGAGTGTTCTTGAGATAGTATTATTATTATTTTGATACGGGTTTAAAGGCCGTCGTGATTTGGAATTTTTTTTTAATGTTTCGCTAGCGCGAGTGGCTAGCTTCCTCAGAGGGGTCTGTTCATCTTCGTTTTTCTCCGATGACTGAAGTAGGTCTGTTCCCCAAGTTACGAGTCCTCAGGTAGTAGATAGTGGGACTCTTTCGTCCTTTGCCTATAGTGGGCTTGAAACCCGAATCAAAATATTGAAAATTTTGCCCGCAAAAGCCTATGCTAATTCATAAATTTACTACTTTGAGTGTTTTTCTAAAACGCAAAATCCACTGAATTATTGCAAATTTTTTTATGGAAATCAAATTCATTTGGGGAAGAAATTAAAAAGTTATTGGGAGCAACGGCAAATAATATGTATTGAGTTTTTCAGAATCTGGAATTGGGCAAAAGTGTAGTACAACTAAGAAAAATACATTCAAAATATTCCAATTTCTTGTAGAATTATGTTAATACTCATAGCAAAATAACCAATAAAGAGTTTTCACATCATACAGATTGAAATATCTCTGAAATTTATGACGATAGAGTATTTTTCAGAAAACTCCTCGATATTCAGAACAAAAAATAGCAACTTTTATCTAAATCATCAACAATGAATTTTCATATCACGCACGTACTTATCCAATTCCAAATATGTTGAAAACTGTTGACAATTTGATAAAAAAACTTGTATTTTTTTTGTATGTGAACTATTTATAATTCAGAAAAAGCATAGAAAATCTGTTTCAATCCAGTGGCGTGAAAGTTGATAAGCGGCGATTAGTGGTATCCATTTGTCGTACGCCCCTGTCCGAAGTTACAAACATGTAAATGGCAGACAAATATCAAACAATATACTGTCAAGTGACACATCAAATCCCTAGAAAAAAGTTGCTTCCCCGAAATTAAAGTCGGACCCCTCCGAGATTACAATTGGGCTCCCGAGATTAAACTCGGGCCCCCGAAATTAAAGTCGGTCTCCCGAAATTACTGTCGGGTATCCGACTTTAACGTCGGGATTTGAAAAAACAATTGATCATGACCTTTCTGCGCCTTCGTAGTTTTCCAAAAATGTGGGCATCTTGAGCGCAGAGTCTCGCCGACCACAACAAAACTCTTTCAGTCGGCAAAAACAAAGTTAGCGCACCTAATACCCAATCAGTGTTTTCTTTATATGTGCAAATTTTTTGTTGGATTTTTTCATGCTTGCAGCTCATATGAAATGATTTATTCGATGTGTGGTGATTCATTTCATAGGTGGTTTGTAACGAACTTTTTTCTGTGAATAATTTGTGTCAAAATAGTTAGCGATATCTGAGTTAAAATCCACCCATTTTTAATGCGGCATTTTTCAATGACGTACCTAATCCATGTAATAATGGCGGACATAAACTACTTACCCATCTATATAACTGAATATTCTTGCTTCGGATACGTGCTGAAACACAAAGCTCAATTTATCTCATCAACTGCGACCAAAGCACAATAATGCAAGCTTTGAAAAATAGTGGCAGTGCCTCGAGTCGTTGAGAGATACCTGACAAACGTGTAAAATCTATACATGGTAGTTAAAAGTGTATCATAAAGAGCAATAAATATAATCGGTATGCCCTTATAAAAAGCAGCAGCGACAATGTTGACGTTGACAAATGACGGCCTCCTCCCGATCGCAGCAGCCTCGACTGAAAAACGTCGAACACGGCATCGGATAGGTTTGAAATAACGAGTGACACCGGCCAGGCATCATGTCTACTGTAATGTATGAACAACACCTTCATTGTAAACCGTTAACGTTAATTAGAATTTACTATTAACACATTTTGTTAAACAAGCCATCGGCGAACAATAAAGCGAAATTCAATCCATAGGCGTGCAGTTTGGATTTTTCGATTCATTCCTGCCGATGAGTGCATAATGAAGACTATTTTTGAATAATCAAATCATAAAAGGTCATATGAAGTATCAGTTGAACGTAATTATGAAAAGAATTTCAAATCAGATTTTTTTCTTGAAATATTTCATCAATAAGCATTTGAAATACATTTATTTATCATTCATTTGCATTATGTATATTTTATAATAAATAATAGTAGTTGAACAGGAATATCGAATGAATTTGATGAATGATTAAATGGGTTATGAGCCCTGTGTGTCATTATATGATAATAATAATAATAATAAATGTCTTTATTATTTTCAACACGAATACAAATTCAAACGAGTTCCATTCAAAATACTTTTGAAAATAAAAGGCGAAGTTTATTTTCAATTGTACATTGAAGCACAACAGAAAATATTCTTCCACTTAACCCAAAACAAAGCTTGTGTAATTCTCAATTGCTATAATTGATGACACATGACATTTTATTTGTTTCAAAAACTATTTGCGAAACAGAAGGAGAAAAATATATATATATATATATATATAATAAAAATATGAATGAAACAGGGAGCAGTACATAATGTTGGATGAACTTGAGACCACTTTCTTTCATTGAATAACTTACAGATAATTTCATATGAGAAGATATACGAAGCGAGACATAAGGATAATAAGTATGCAAAGCAAGATGCAGGTATATATTTTGCGTTACTGCTAAATTTGACTGTCTAATAAATACTTTTTAAGTGTGTTTTTGAATTTAGAAATATTATAGACTTTGAACTAGGATGGAATTGCATTATAATGGAAGTAATGCCAAAACTTTCTATTTGTGAAAAAACAATTTAGAGGGGTATATAACGATAATGCATGGGGTCTTTTTCAAGAACATTGATAACCTTAGCTTATCCAGAGACCTGACTTTTACATTTCTCGGGTCAAGTGGGCTGAAGTCGGAAACCGAGGGATTTATAATGGCCTGCCAGGATGGTGTCTTCAACACCCTCGTCTACCGTAGTGGCGTGATGGGTATTGAGGTCCCTGACACTAGATGCAGAGCATGTCGTGGGGCATTTACTCTCAGCATGTCCAGCTTATGCAGTCTCAGCCTATATCCACAGGCATGACGCGGCCTTTCGAGTATTGTACCACCATCTACGACACTTGTACGGTGTAGACGAGACACCGGTGTTGTCTTATACTCCGGGGGATATTGAGTCCGTTGTGGAGAATGAGGAGAGCCGAATCTATTGGAACTACTTATTCCCCACCCTCTGGCAAATACAAGCAATAAGACGGATGTAGTCCTCCTCAACCATCAAAGTAAGAGGATTTTTGTCATTAAGTTTTCAGCTCCTAGCGAAACGAACATCGTCCGAAAAGAGGACAAAAAATGGACTAAATATCGAGACCCACTCTTTACACTCCACATCAGGCTCTACCCAAACTATTCTGTGAAAATGGTGGGTCCTTGGTGGAATGATGACACACTACTCTAAAATTTAAAAATAATACCGGCTTGCCGTTATATGGCAGAAAGCTCAGCAGGACGAAAGCAGAAGGCCGTAATTCTTGGTTCACTTCGCCTGCTCAGGGCACATGATTCTCGGACCCAACAGTCACTTACTCCACGGCGTGGGGAGCGGTTATTGGGATAAATGATCCAGCTTGCCCTACGAAAGTGTCGAGGCTCCGGAGACAGTGCCTGACTAATGAAACAAAAACAATTATTATCTATCTTAGCAATCACAAAATCCATTCATCATTATATCAGTGGAATTTATTTCGTTTATTCTATTGGCAGCTTGGAGCACATGGCCTAACAAACTTGAATTTGAGAATTGGTATTTTTGTTTGTGGCGAGTATAACCAAGCCTAACACACTAGCGATGTCAGTACAGCATCCGCCAGTGGCACCCGTACTACTGTATAGTTGATACTTTGTTGACTTCCGGAAACTGGAATAAACTCTTACAGAAATCCAGATTCCTCAAGAAACTCATCGAATTTGAATAATTCCTGCTGATTTTCCTGGAGTTAACATGTTCATAAGATTATGCTAATTCAGCCTGATGAACACTAATAGTTAGATCTCTTAGAGAGTCCATACACAAACTTGGATATTGTGGCAATGAAGCCGATCCACCCATACCCTAGCTTGCACAACAACATTGGACAATCGTGATGCAATTCCTCTGCTGTTCATTTGCTTCTTCCTTGATGACCGGTAGACTATATTAGATGATACTTGATCAAGCTATATGGAAAAATTAGTCGAGATTGTAAACCTGTGGCATTTTAACTGTTTTAGAAAAAAAACTGAAACATAGTCTTTATTTGGCCATTTCGGGACGCGCAATGCACACTTGCTTCGTATACAAAAAAATACGTGGGGAGTAAATAAGATCATATTCTGTAATTCCATAGCCTGATGATTAGGTTTATTATTGTTTAAAACAAAAAAGCTACAGCCTCAGATATGTTAAAAATGGTTGCCATTACGGTCAACGTGCTAGCGCTATGGAACTATTTCCGTTCAACTCTATAATTTAGGGCTTCGCGAGACCAAGACTGTCGGTCTCGAAAAATTAATGTAGCCTTGGTCTTGGTACTGGTCTTGATGTTACAAGACCAAGACGAGACTGACTCAGTTTATTTATTCGATCATTTTCGTAGAATTGCTCTAATATCTGGCCACGTGGCATTCAAAATCGAAGTTTTGAGCAAATCAAATCTACGAAAAGATTGAATAAATAAACTACTATATATAATCTATAATAGAAAATCTTCAATTACCTATTACATTATTAGTACGTACACTGAAGTTGTTATATCTCAAAAACAGTTGAACATAGGTATAGAATATTAATAAAATATTTAACCTAAAATTCAAATAGGTATGCGTCAATATACAGAACGATTTATTTAAAATAAAAAATCGTTGCAAAGTTCAGCTGGGAGTGCCAACAACGCAATATCAAAATGTTTCCAAAAATTTGAAATTCAAACCAAATAACGTTTGTATTAAACTTTTTTCTATCTTCAAGTTATAAAGGTATAAACCACTGCGACCTTACAACATACGCTTATTTGGTATAAACTGTGAAACTGCAATACTGAATTTGAAAAATATATTTTCGATTTTAAAGGAACAAAAATTAAAAACCTACTATATGAAAAATAAATAATTGAAATAAAATGCCATAACATTTTCTATCAGATTCTTCTTAATATTGAGTAGATTTAAGTTCATTATTTTTCTTTCGAGACCAAGAGTCTTGATCTTGGTCTTGGTCTCGAAAGTCAAGTCTTGATCTTGGGAAGATTTATCAAGTCTTGGTCTTGGTCTCGCGAAGACCTAGTACAATGGCAATAGAACAATCCCAAAAGAAGAAAAATGCCCTTCCTTGCAACTACAGACCCATCGCAGATCGAAGGTCATGGAAAAACCCATCATGGTTTTCGTCATGACAGATCAACTGGTAACCTGCTTGCTTATGTCTTACATATATGGCGTATAT
Source organism: Chrysolina americana (assembly GCA_958502065.1). NCBI lineage: Eukaryota > Metazoa > Arthropoda > Insecta > Coleoptera > Chrysomelidae > Chrysolina > Chrysolina americana. Next base: position 34,566,105 of record OY293410.1, on the reverse strand, counting down.
CTAAATCAAAATATGGTGAAACCTTGGCTGTTGCATCCAATGTCTCCAGAGCGTTTGATTTTGAATTAAGATGATATGTAAATTAGAAAGTTGCAGGCAGATCTTTAGGCAACATAATTCAAGAACTATGTCGAACGATGTTTGGGACCAGAAGTTCATCTTTCTCAGTACCGAAGTGTTGAGTGTTGAGAGAAATTATGCTAGCTACGGAAGCTGTTCGCTCTGTGTTCGCTTCAGTTCTCGTTTGGCTTCACCAACGCGATCTACTGATTCACAAATTTAACGCCGTATTAACAGACGCAAAAAATCCAACTACCCTGAGATCAATATTAGTAAACGCGTTGGTTATTATTAAGATCTAAAGAAAAGTTAAATGTTACAATGGAAATAGAATAATAATAGTACTCCCATTGTAACATTCAAATTTATAATAACCAACCCTTTTTACTGATGATGAAGGATTAATCCTTCGAAACATGTCTGAGCTGATGTGAGTCTTCCGACTACATCGTTATCAAAGATCGATTTTTTGGTGGAGTTGACTGAAAGTTAATTACCTACCCAGTTGTATCTTCCCTCCACTGTATGTGATGGATCGCCTTCAATAGATTAGTAAACGCTCCTATAAAATATATCTTCCCTATTCTGTTCATTCAGCAAGTGATAGAAAAAGCCCATGAACACAAGATAAACCTCGAACTGTTCTTTGTAGATTTCCAGCAAGCATTTGACTCAATAAAAAGAAACCAACTCATGATAGCACTGAAAGAGTTAAAAATCACACAAAAACTGAGAAAGATGATATTAATGACGATGAAAACAACTGAGATCACAATAAGAACACAAAAAGGAGAAACAGAGGAATTGACAATCAATAAAGGGGTAAAACAAAGGGACTCACTTTCAACGACGTTATTCAACCTAACTTCAGAATATGTAGTGAGGAGAATTAACAAATGGAATCTTAGGACAGGAGGAGGATGAATTATTGGGTACGCTGATGATATAGCCATAATTACCAAGACCAGAAGAGTAATGAAAGATATGCTGGAAGAACTTATAGAATAGTTGACGAAGAGAAATAATGGGGCTTAGGATTAAGCAAGAAAAAACTAAAATATTGAGATGAGGAACGGAACAATTACAGGGAAAGATCAAAATAGGAGCGAGAGTGTTTGAAGAAGTAAAAGAGTTGAAATATCTAGGAGTAACTACCTATCGTTACTCCTAGATATTTCAACGGGAGAGAGAAGACCAGAAATACAAAAAAAATATATTAAACGCAAACAAAGCATACTTTGCCAATAAAACAATACAGAAAAGTAAAATATTAACAAATAATAGTAAAATAAATATATTATATGAGGAAGATGAAGAAGACATGAGGAACCAAAAAGATCAAAAGGACCAAAAAAGATCTCAGAGGAAGAATACAGAATAAGAATTAACTTAGAAATAAAACAGGAATTAAAAGAAGACATAATATGTAAAATAAAACAACACAGAATATGAGGGTTGGGGAATCTATGGAGGGCGGGAAAAGGGGCAGTAACTTACTCAATGTTACAATGGAACCTCGGCAGAAGAAAGAGAATAGGAAGACCAAGATCAAAATGGATGAAGGAATTGTAAGAGGACTTAAGCAGGGCAGGAGTGACTAATTGGCAAGAAGAAACCAAAGACAGGGTTAGATTAGATTGGGCGTGATCCACCCAAAAAACTAGATCTAGATAGCTTTTGCGGCTTAACCCCACAAGGGGTGTATAGCCACTATACATATATATAATACTGTTCATTTACCATTGGACTGAAGGCATGAACCACTTTTCCCTAGACCATCTGACTCGCTATCGTGAAGATGAAACTGCCACATTTAGCGGACTATCTTCTGATCTTTCTGAGGCCGTCATCAGTTGGTGATGTCAAAAACATAAAATTCATATTTTTCTAAAAAATCTCGTATACGACTGAAAAAATTCAATATCTACTGGTCGCTTTTCAGGTTTCAGACCATGCAGAACTTTTCGTGAAGAGTTTTTTCGTATTATTAATTGAAAAAAATCCCATATGCTGGGAACTTAAGTGGACACAGAGAATGAGGGAGGAACATGAACGATTCAAATATGGATTTGATGAAAATTCTAGAAGTGTAGAATTTGGCTAATGTTATTATTCAAAGAGTACCCAATTGGAGTTTGGGTAAGCAGTCTGATGCGGATAGTACCTTCCCGTATGAATTAGTATCAAGATCTTTACCGCACGAACGAGAGAAGGACTTACGTGAAACATCAGCGCGCAAGAAAAATCTTTCCCATGACTCGTTTTTCCAATGAAAGGCATAGCTTTGTTAGTCATTGCTTCTGGAAGTTTTCCTGAGGCATGCAGCCTGCAGAGATTCAAGAAGAACACCAACTCTCATATACTTTATCTCTGCTCTCTCGATGTCCTCTGAGCATCAGTGGATTTTCCTTTTCGTGGGTATCAGAAGAAACGGATACTGTTTTTCCACGGTACTCGCCGAAGTTGATTTGCCGCATTGGAGGTATCTTTCCTTTTGTTGGGCGAGGAGTGTGTTTTACTACGGGGTGAACATACTCTTTTTTCTGAAACTGCAATGAGCATTCTCATAAATCAAGGAATTCCTATAAATGTATTACAATTTTTAATCGCCATCTTATTACCTATGAAATCGTTTTCTTGACAATCACTGAAGAAAACAGCAAGAACTTAACTGACTGTTCAGGTAACATAACAGTTTAATTTAGAGTTGACGAAGAGAAAGATTTTTTCGGATAGTTCAGCCTACGTTTAATAATTATAAAAATTGCAACATAACATAGACCAATTAGCCTAATACCAAGCTTCTCAAAAGTTTTTGAAAAATGTATCACTAACTAAAAAATTATATATTCTGTACATGTCAACATGCATACTTAAAAGGAAAGAGAACTCACACAGCACTATATCAATTCACTGAAAACATCTTGCAGTCACTTGAGAAAAATGAGTCTATTATGGGTTTATTTTTGGACTAAACAAAAGCATACGACTATGTAAATCATCAGCTTCTACTGAAAAAATTGAAGCTCTATGGAATATATGGTCTTGTCTATCTTGGCTAAATTCTTATTTATCAGAAAGATCTCAGCAAATAAAAATCACAAAACAGGGTAAGAATGTTAAGTCCAAAACTAAACTTGTTAAAATGGGAATACCACAGGGTAGTATAATTGGTCCAATAATATTCATTTTGTATATAAATTATATGCCAAACTGTATTACAAATACAAATTGCTTCTTAAGCAGTTATGCCGATGATACAAATATTTTAATAACTGCACCGGATTTTCAAACTACACTCGATAGGATCTCGAATGAGAAGCTATTACTGAATGAAAAAAAGACAAATTGTATAATGTTCAACAAAACAAAAAGGTCACAGTTATAAGCATTCAATTAGATTAATCTAGAATCAATATAAGTGCAGAAACAAAGCTTTTAGGGGTAACTATAGATGAAGTTCTGTCATGGGAAAGTCATATAGTAGAACTTTCTAAAAGATTGAACTGTCTGTTATACATTGAGGGTAATGTCACGGTACTTGAGTGGAGATGGTCTAAGAGTCATATATTTTTCAAATTTTGATTCTCTTGTTAGATAGGGTCCTATTTTTTATAGTAGCAGTAGTTAAATAGAAAAAGTATTTATTTTCCAAAAAAGAGCACTGAGAACCATTAAAAAACTTAGTTTTAGAACTTCTTGCGTAGGCATTTTTTAAAGCAATCAAATTTTAACTGTTGCAGCAAAATACATTGAAGAGTGTCTTATTTTTTATTTAATAATAGGGATTTTTTAATGCAAATTTACCAACTCATTTATACAATAGTAGAGACAGGTTTTACATATATATCCTATTCACATACTGACCGTTACAGAAAGGGGTGCTAAATATTCTTGTATGAAACTGTTAAATAAATTACCTCAGAATATCAGACTGATAGGGAGGATTGAACTTATTTCAAAAATGCAATACGCAAAATTCTGGTTGATATTGAACCTTATACAGTACAAGATTATTCAAATGTCTCATTTTAAATATTTAAATGTACTGAGTGACGAATATTTCGTTATGAATGTCTATGTAATATATGTGATTTTCGAAATGAATATTATTATAACTATAAATATATCAAAATGATTATAATTAACTTTGATATGTGTAACTAAATGTTCAATACATGTTCAGGTTGTTTGCGTGTATTATTCACTGTCTAAAATGTGTATAAAAATCGATAGGGACTAGCCTAGGTTGGCAAAAAATTTCCGGATCGTTCTCGATCCGGTAAAGTTTGTCGCTCAGCAATGGATCAAAATACTAGTTTGTGATCTGAAGTTGATCCCATAGAGAACGCATTCTTGAGAGATTTCAGAAAAATATATTTCTGCAATATATCAATTTTATATTCATGTTTTACTCTGTTCACGATTTTTTTACCCTGTTTCAAAATTTGATCTGTTGGTAAATCATACGCAAAAGAAACAGCTCTCTTTCAGTGAATCGTGTCTTTTGTGATTACACTGAAATCGTTAACAAAAATATCCGAACAACGAGTGGAGAAGCGGAATACTTTCTTCTCTTTCTCCTCTGCACGACGCTGTTCCATTCCAACAATGGTCGTGGAAAATCCAGTGGAGTCACAATCAATCAGTCAATTGTCTGCGCATGTGTATTTGTTATTCCGAAAGACAATCGCTAGATGTCACCTGTTTTTTACGACAGTTAATTTCAGACATGTCCTTCTGCAATTGTCACTCTGTCCATTCCAAAGCCGCAACGATGTTTGCTATAAATCGCTAAAGAAACAATTGAAGATATTTTGTTTAGATACAACCGTTTACGGCCTACCGGGAATTTTTAATTACGTAGTTTTTATGACCGAACAACAGATTAAATGAGTATCGTGAAAACGTAAAAGGATTTCTTTATGTGCCACTTACATTTATTTATTTTCGCCGGACTCGAATCTGTAATGATTCTTTTGGAATACCCGTTCGTCGAGTTTGACCAATTATTCATTGGGTAAGAAATTTTTGACATTCCAGCAGTTTCATATAAAACTTTGTGTATAATTCGGAAAAACCTATTTCCTTCGTACTTTGTCGTTATTGAAATATTAAAGAGTTGAGGATATAATAATTTCAGTTTTGTAATCTTCGTTATTAGAACAACAAATATTCTTCCCCTTCACCACACTAGTAGGTAATTTCATTCCTAGATGCGTATTTCGTTAACCAAGTTAACTTTATTAGTACTACTACTAACCAGTTTAGTGATCCCACTGACCTACACTTATAGAATGTTCTCAAAGCCAGGGCGGGTGGAGGATGGCTATTATCATTATTTACCGTAGTTCTCCGGGCCGGCTCACTGATTTTTGGTGGAGTATTAATTGTTTAGCTGTAGAAAAACCCGGAAAACCTACAACACCTCCCCGGGTAGTCGGTGTGCACACCAAGCAAACACCAGACGTCGGGGTTGGCCACCCCGTAGAGTAGTAACAATGGTACCACTTCGGGAAGATTACCCAGTTGGTAACAATGACTAGTGATGCGTACGAGAGTCTCGTTTTCGAGAGTCTCGCAAGGTCTCGTCTCGTTTTCGAGACGATACTCGGACAAGACAAGACGAGACTTTTATTGGTCTCGTCTCGAGTATCGTGCATGAGGTTTCGCGTCTCGTATGAGAGTCTCGTAGGTGAATATTTTTACGTGCGGACTTGAGAACATGATAAAAATCGGATTTTGTAATTGATTATGATATTTTGTATTCAGTAAATCCTACGCTTTCCGATGGAGAATGGATGCAGGAGCATCAAAAATATTATTCTGTGCCTCGGAGTAATGAAGAAACATATATATTTCAATAGTGGAAAATTCACTCTTCTGAATTTTCTATTATAGATATGTTTAATGGCACGAGATCTCTTAAACATACCGGCTGTCCCGACGGAAAGATAGGTCTCACGTGCTGCGTTAACTATAAGAAACCATCGAAATCATCTCAATAATGAATCTGCACGATGTTTGTTATGCCTAAACAACTGGGTGAAAAACGAGGGCTGTCTGTGTGTTGTTTTTTTTTTTTTCAACTTTGATTTTTCAACTTATTTCATTGCCAAAATGATTAAATAATGCTAAGTTTTTATTTTGTATAGATGTATTACTCTCAAATACATGATGTTATGTTTCAACAATTGTAATCTTCTTTTCCGACTCTTACATTAGGGCAAGTATTTAAGCATTCCTTATTGCACTGAAAAAAATGAGATTATGCATGACGATATTTCGATTCTTTTACGAGACTCTCGTACGAGAAGCGAGACGAGACGAGACTCGATACGAGATTTATCATTTCATCGGCGAGACGAGACAAGACTTTATGGAAATCTCGTCTCGTTGGTCTCGTGCGAACCACTAACAATGACAATATAGCACACGAATCAACGAGTTCCCAAACCTAAATGATCTGAATTTATTAAACAGAAGATGCACAATGAAGAGCCAACAGTTGCGACCAAAATTAGTTGTAAGTTCACTAATCATATACAGTGGAAATCCTAAAATTCATTCTGTAACAATATCAGTTCCATCGCTTCGAGCATAAGCAGTGACCGCCATGGAGTACCTATGTAACATATGGGAAAACAGTTTATTATTGGTTAATGGAAAAATGTTTTTGTGTGATCGATTGTGCATGTCCAACAACCTGAAAATCTGGAAAATAAAAAAAAAATACTATGAAGGTGCAAAAAGTCGGGTCAGATGGAGGATACCGAAAAAAGTTATATGAAGAAGTTACAGACGAGTTGGAAAAAGGGATTATTCTCCAATAATTGAAAATTGTTTTTTTCAAATGAAAACAATCTACTATAGAAATGATTTTTTTTGTAATATCTAACAGAAAACCACTACTTCCCCGGCTAAAGCCACATTGGACATTGAACTACATCTGATATTGTGAAAAGACCCTAACTAGAAAGAGAAAAACTGAAAGTGAACATTTTCATTTTCTTTCAGATAATTGATTTTTTAACAAATTAGTTTTCATTTGAAATTCATGAAGACAAATGAGAATGTTATTTATTCAGAGCAACAGGCTTCCTGCCTTTCAATCGCGACATCATACTAGATAACATCTCCGAAAAATACAGCACACACCTCGCCTGAAGAACAAATCGACAATACAGAACAACAAACTGATGGCCCAGAAGCACAACCATCAACTTCTAAAACCGTAGATGACATAAATAACCATATTGTCCGATTTGACGGCAGCTGCTCCAGAAAAAATAAATGTGGTTAGAAAACGAGCTTAACACGTAGCGACTATTTTATCTTCACTGGAGCATCTGAACATTCGTTAAAAAAAAAGAGAAAAAAGCCCAAGAGAAAGAACAAAAGACTCGAGATGGAAAGGTTACAAAAAAGAAAGAAAACATGATTTTTAAGTCTAAAAAGAGAAGAAAAATGGAATCTTCAAGTAGCGAAGAAGATTTAGAAGTATTCTGGAAAGTGATGAAATTAAAAGGTGTGGAGAAGACTAAAGAGAGACAAAAAAAGGTTGACTGGATTAAATGTTAATTGTCAGTTGTGGTTACATGAATCCTGCACGACTTCTGTCAAAAGTGTAGAAAACTTGTCAAAAAATGCAAAAAAATCGTCAGCACAAGAAATTCATAATTAATTATCATATGGCCATCACTCCCTGAAGACATGGGAGAGATGGCCATATCACTTATTCTAAAGTTCTTCTCGTTTTGGATTCATATTTTGTTTTTACTCAGAATTGACTAAATTGAATGTTCTTGAGAAATAAATACTTTACAAAAAAACATATCAAGGGTTTGTTTTCAACCACTGAAAAAACTATGGTCATCTATCCCGGATTTACATTAGTGGTTTCAAAACCAAAACAATTTAACCCTCCTTTTTTAATTGTGTTGCCCAGTTAACGCATAAAACATTATCGGAGGGAGGGTCTTCTATTCGAAGCAGTTTATCAAGGAGACTGAGAGAGCATTTGAGGATTGCGTATGAAATTCTGACGACCTATTCACGTCTTACAGCAAAGTCTGTGGTAAAAGAAAGAGGCGTACAATTTGAGCTGAATACTTCTTAATACGTCGGAATATCGGAGTTCCCAAACTGGGATACAGTTTAATAAAATGCTCACCACGAGATAATCGAATAATTGTAATCCTGAATACCAAGTGTTTATTTTGAAGTCAGCCATATTGCTCCTATTGTTTGTTTAGCCTTTTCCACTGCTGAAGAGGCCATTTCTCCAATGAAGATGGCGTGAAGGTGACTCCCAAATATGTATGTGTACCTATAAGTGATTTCGATACGTGAATTTTCCAAAATAAATTTAAAGTCTGTTTTTCGACCAGATGATCGTCAGAATTGAATGATTTGCATTTTATTGCATTTCACTGAAATCCCCTCCGCCTTCGGCGTCGGGCTGTTACCAAGCAACACGCTTTCGAAAGTATACCACAAATTATTTCGAAATTATCAATAGCCTTGGGATATTATAAGTGACATTAGATATTATTATTATCACCAGCGTAGAGCAAGAGTAGATGAGGCAGCTTATTCATGAAATACTGCTAAGAAAAGTGGGTAGGGCTTGAACGTTTGCCCTGAAGACTTCCAGTAGATATTTCAAAATGTCTTGTATACCCATCCGGTGTTTCAACTCTCATAGTTACACTTCCACACATGTTTTTTATGATAGTTATGAATCGTGAACTGTGTAAACACTCTTCTCTTCTTTAAGCGCAGATCTAGCTGAATAGTGTGGAACTCAAAGTAAAAACATTATTTCCGCATCCTCGCTTGCTTCTGAACCCTGATTAGCATTCTGGTATCATTTCATCCAGCCCAATTTTCAAACGTGATATCTGAGTGAATAATTTCGCCAAGCAGTTGATAAGAGAGTTATTCCTGTAACTAGAGGGATTTTCAAGTGGGTCTTTTTTGTGTAAATTGTTAGAATAATATCATGCATATCATGCCAACCGGCGGGCATAATTTGAGACTCGACAATCTTATTGAACGTACAAACAAGTGATAAAAAGTTTTTTATGAACTCGTAAGAAATATTGTCAGAGCCTGGTGACTTATCATGTTTGCATCCGTTGATAGCAAAATACAGGTCGTTGGTATTAATGGGAATATCGCGATACTGGTTAAGTGCATCAAAAGAAGAGAATTTTCAATTTACCTAGGAGGAAATAAAGTAATATTAAATTCCTCCCACCTAGCAATAGGTAGATTTTCATGTGATTTTGTCTTCAATCTCTGTTTCCCCAACCGTAATCCAATGCTGTTTTCTGAATAAATTTTCCATTGAGTATTTTCAAACTTGAAATCAATTCCTCCCACAGTTACCTCCTTGTGAAATAATCTTATTTGGATGCGGTTATAGCTTTTTTAATTATCTCCCACAATCAAAATTATTTTGATTTTTCCTTGGTGCATGGCTTAACTGCGGCATATTCAACCAAAATTTTGTTGGTATTATCAACGTCACTGCTAAATGAAGTGGAATCATATCAACACGGAGTTAATACTCAGTCGTTTCTTGCAAAATATTTTCTATCAAATGAAATCCATGGCTATCTTATCGAATATTGGTCTCTTGAAACAGCTCAAGAGATAAAAAATAACATTTTTGTAGCAATTTGAAAAGTAGACTATTGAAAAATTATTTTTGTCCAAATATCTTGCCAACTTACCCCACTTTTGGCCCCTTCATAGTATACATTTTTCAATTTATCGCCATACCAGTGATGATGTGAAATGTATCAAAATCGATTTTCAGGTGGTTGGACGTGCACAATCTATCATAAAAAAAAATTTCAAATACTCCAATAATAAACTTTTTTCCCCATATATTACTTACGTACTTTATGGTGAGCACTGTATATGAAGTGGGAGAATAGTACTTTAGGAACAAAATTATGAATATAATGAAGGCCGATTTCGACGGGGCATAGGCATACTTTTTTCTATATCGTATAGGTATAATTCATAATTATTTTAACACTATTAATGTAGATAAGAAATGTGGTTTACTTATCGACAAGTGACACTGTTCTCATTTTGATTGAGATCCCATATACATGGAAATTGTTTCAATTTCTTCGATGAAAAAACACATCGCTGAGATTTTCACTTTGGCACGAGGTGTTAAATGAATTAAGGCGCCATATTCAATTCATCCAAGCAAGCCCATATTTAATTTTTTCACATCACTTCGGCATTGAAATAAAAAGTTTGGAACTTCGAAGTTATGGATTATGATTTATGAATTATTATGAAACGGGTCAATTGTTTCATCACAGGAAAAATGGAAACGAACAAATGAAAATCAACGAGTATTCAATTTTTCAATATCACTTATGACGTGAAGGCTCACGGACAAGTACAAATTGTGAACATCCTGTTACAGCTGAACCATTGGTGTATAAGTTAATTTCCATTACTAATATTGCCATAAATACTTCAACGAACTGTCAGCAATGTTGTTGGTAACTATCATATCTGCTTTAAATTACATGTATTAAATAGTTCAATTTACATCGAGCCTAATTTTATGGAAATTATTTCCCTTAATGGAACGGAACTCGATTGAAAGAATACCTATAAATTACGACTACTAGATTGAGACCAATTATTATTAGATACCTCAGTTTATTTTCAGAGTTTTTATCTATACCGTTTGGGGTTGGATTTTGCCAAATATTGTTCGATTTCGGTGGAATATTGTAAAAAGTGGTATGTACTGTTTTGGGGATCTGTTCTTTACGTATTTTCGAATAACTGCATGAATAGACAAGTATAGTAACAGTGATATCAAATAGATCCATTGATAATGTTAATGATCATTTACCTTGGAGATATCTAATGCCACGGCAAGGGTTTCGCCATATTCTTCAATAGATAGTAGCTAGTGAGGCAAGAATTATAAATTAATATACTTTAACCGAAACTCGCTACGAAATTTTGACATTCCTGACAAAATTTCTTGAAGAAAAACTAACTGTGAGGAAATTTAATTTCCTTACAGTTGTTGTTCTACTGTAAGGAAATTATATTTCCTTATAGTTGTTAGTGTTCTACATAAATGATTGAAAACACATTGTTTATAAGGAATTAATTTATATTTTGAAAACATCAATACATTGCAGAATACATGTAAAGATCAATTTGTTATATTTACAGTTATTTGACAGTTAGTACAATTATTGAACATTGGAGGAACATTATTAGAACTATGAGAAACATTTTGGATAACAAAATTGAATATTTTGTAGTGTGAAAATTTTATTTGCCACCTCAATGTTATTGTCTTCTTCAGCAACGTTTGATGACTTCCATCCGCCGTGCCTCTTCAAACTAGTTATGTCGGCACCAGAGTCAATCAATATTGTTGCAGAAGACCGACGAAAGCAGTGACCATTATATTCTGTAGGATTTACCAAGTTCAAATAAATAGCAACTATTTTAGGCATTTTTCCAAATTGATGAATTCCTACTACTTGCTTACAACCCTTTCCGCTTTGATATTTAAAGAAAAATCTATCTGGTCTTAACGACACATACTTTCGATTAACATTCAAGTACATCTGATTACTTACTAATGATCTTGATTTGTTGGTCTTCGAATCAGGTATGCTAATTATAATATTAGATTCTAGGTCTTCTATATCGTGTAGAGTCATTCGGACTAATTCATCCATTCTACAGGCCCCAGAAATACCAAATATCAAATCCACCTAAAAATTAAATAAATGTGTAATCTAAAGATAAAATAGCTCCTTGTGAATTACCTTAATCATTAAATTTTCTTTATCTGGAGCTTCCTGGATAAATTTTTCAATTTCTTCCTTCATTAAAATCTTAGATTTCTTTGCCGTTTCAAAGAAAAACGAAGTTTTGAATATGTACGTATATCTATCTACATTGTGTTTAGTTGCAAGGGTTGACTTCAACATTGAATAAATAATGGCCCATAATGTTGAAGATTTCATCTTCAAACAAAGGTCTAGGAAGTATGCCATTACAACATTTTCTGAGAGAAAACTCGTGTTTTTACTCTTGCGATAATCCATAAAACGTTTAATTTTATAAGCGTCAAGTTTGACAATTCAACCTTAATACGTTTCCATAGTAACCTAAGTCATTTCATTGAGAATTTATTTGTGAATAAAATTATTCGCGATTTTTTCAAAATTAATTAATATCTGTCAAATTTCCTAACGACGGAAAAATAGTATGTTTACCCGTAGAAAAAGCCACATTCCTGGACTCTGCTGTGTTGCTAATTAGGCTGATTATAATTAGGTGCAGAAAACTGACTTTGGGTGCCGGATTTGTTTAAATATGGGATATTCTGTAACTAAGTTTAGTTCAATCATGGCAGATGCGAGCAAAAAATTGAGTATGGGCCAAAAAAAAATCAAATCAATTATGAATAAATGAAGTTATTTGAGGAAATATTTTTTGATCCTGCTCTTAAAAAGGAGACTTTTTTTATTTATTCCATTCGGGAGTGAATTGTAAATCACTCTACCATCATGATTAACTGCTCTGGCTCAAAACGTTTTTTATATTGTTTTGTGATCATGTATATTGAAACTTTATGTTGGGTTTCAATGAAGTGATTCGATAGACATATATATTCATATATTCAATTCAAATCTGGTGAACTTTTTGTTTATACTAGTAGGCGGTTGGTTCTAAAAACATCAAGTTGAAAATACTTTAAGTATAAAAGGATAAGACTACAAGACTACAGTAAATATTCTTCAGGTATTCTAATAGAAGAAATTTTCTAATTTTGAACAGAACACGAATAACTGGATAATTTTTTTTATCTCAATTTATCATTATGATTTATATTTATTTTTCTGTAAACATACTGGTTCATGCTTTTTTATACCAAAATTTGTTATCACTCAGTTGATAGAGCACAAATAAACCGAATATGGATAAAATCACTCGTCCTAAAGGACTCGTGATTTTTTGACGAACAAAGAGTTATTGTTAAAAATAAAATATTAAAAATAAAATATTAAAAATAAAATTTTAGGCACTCGTAGTATTACTTTTGATAAATATTTGTCAGCTCAGTACCTGTGAAGAGCATACGTGCATTTGCTTTAGAATCCGTGACATAACTAGCAGGTCTCTGTACAATAGTAGCGTCTACCTGTCTCTGCCTGGTGTGTATAGAAGGGAATTTGGAAATTTGCCATGCTGATCTTGATTGAATCGATTTCTACTACCCACCATATTTCACTCACCATATCCAAAAGAGAAAACTATTTAGGTGTGTTGTCACCATGACAACGTATTTTAAAATTGCAAAATCCAAGCTTATGACAACTGAACAGACTTATGCACTTACTTCACACACTATACAAAATAAATTAATAATCACCACAATGCTAAAACCTTTTCATTAGGAAATCGGTTTCCGCAGAAAATTTACAAGAAAGACACACGTAGTCTTAGGGTAAAAACATAGTGGAGCATCGCATCAAGCATCGCCTCAGGCATCAAAAACAAATATACGTACCAAATATAAACCATGCATAGTAGAGCATCGAGCATCGACTGAAGCATCGCATCGAGCATCGCCGTTCCCGAGGAATCAAATCAATTTGATTTTCAAGAATCTTCACAGGACTGATGCCTGAAAAGTGATATACGATTGGTGCGCTCAAGGTCGTGTCAACAATAGCCGTTGTTTTACAGTTACAACTGCTTTTATAGATGCCTCACTATGTGCCCTCTGATGCCTGGTATGAGTCGATGCTCGAGGCGAGGCTTGGTGCGATGCTTGATGCGATGCTCCACTATGTTTTTACTCTTAGGGTTAAAACATAGTGGAGCATCGCATCAAGCATCGCCTCAGGCATCAAAAACAAATACACGTACTAAATATAAACCATGCATAGTAGAGCATCGAGCATCGACTGAAGCATCGCATCGAGCATCGCCGTTCCCGAGGAATCAAATCAATTTGATTTTCAAGAATCTTCACAGGACTGATGCCTGAAAAGTGATATACGATTGGTGCGCTCAAGGTCGTGTCAACACTAGCCGTTGTTTTACATCTACAACTGCTTTTATAGATGCCTCACTATGTGCCCTCTGATGCCTGGTATGAGTCGATGCTCGAGGCGAGGCTGTGCGATGCTTCATTGAACTAAAACGTTTTCCTGACAAATTTCGAAAATACATGAGAATGTCTTTAAAAACATTTACATATATTTTGGATTTAATTCAAGTACGGCATGTAAAGACAAACTGCAATTTACACCAACAACCCATTGAGATAGAGGAACGGCTTGTGATTACAATACGGTAAGAATACTGATCACTAGCATGATTAACGCTATAAATGATGATGACTATTTTTTCTAACAACTACCTTTTGGGTGCCTCATATATTTTTGTTCAGGTATAAATAATATAACGAGACGGATGATAGATGGGAACTATCACTATATATTTACTTATATTAATTACATTTGTCGGTAAACCTAAGGAAATTGATATAAAGTGTATTCACTCCCTGGTACATTGCCATAGTTCTGTCCTGTGATTTGAGCATTACCGTTGTGTACTATATTTTCGTTAAATCTTGAGTTAGAGGATTGAAAGGTATTGGACTCATCACCGAAGCACGCATCAAAAAGCAGTTTCTGCACGTTCATGCGAAATAATTTTTTTTTTCTGGGATCAAGGGTCTTTACTTGCGGTAAAAGGGAATTAAAAAAGCTGATATCCTCGTCAATTGTAGCTGTAGTTGTCGCTTTTGACTGAATCACTTCCATTTTCTTTTTTTCAATTTCTACTAATTCCCTTCCAATTAGCTCATTAGGACGAGGGCGTTTGCGAACAGTGCTTGCTGATATTTGAGAATGCTGTTGATTTTCATGTCTTCTTTTAGTAGTTGTGGAAGTGGAAGAACGTGATGAAGAAGGAAGGGATGACACAGATTCTGCTTCCTCCTCTTGGTTATCTTCCCTACTATCATCAGCCTCATCTTCCGTGTGTCCACCACCTGAGCTTGGTGATGTAACAGACATGCCTTGTGTTTCTAAATTAGTATCAGATTCCCGCGGAGTGAATTGATCCGAGAGAAATAAAAGGCTTAAAATAAGGCCACTCTGATTCCAAATCATCAGGCGCTGGATTACCACTCCTACACTCCCGAGCTTTGTCAAAATGCTTTTTAAAATCTTGTCGTAATACTTTCCACTTGTTTTTCACCCCGGTAACTTAAACAAATTAAAACGAAAATCGGTTTTTGCAGTAAGGTTCATTGTATTTAATGTTTTAGGTATCTTGCTACAGGAAATTCCTTCAAGAGCCTAGGATTCTCTTTTCGTATTGGAGCATCAACAGTGTCTGCAATTCTGAGAGAAATAACCGTATATTTGTGGTTAAGTTTACAACCGCTGCACATGCCACCACCAACAACTAATGTATTTAGGAAGACTGCCAAAGATTTTCAGGAAAAATGGAATTTTCTTAACTGTGTTGGTAGTTTGGACGGCAAACATATTAGAGTAAAATGCCCAGCACATAGTGGATCTATGTTTTATAATTATAAGCACTTTTTTTCTATCATTCTTCAAGCACTTACAGACGCAAACTACAAGTTTCTTATTATTGATGTCGGAGGCTATTGCAAGCAAAGTGACGGAGGGACTTTTCGTGCTTCAGAAATGTATCGTTTAATGCAGACCAATAACCTAAATATTCCACCTGATGACTTCCTTCCAGGTTCAACTTTCAAAGTGCCTTTTGTTTGTATAGCTGATGAAGCTTATCCCTTGATGACACACCTTCTGAAACCTTATGCACGTCAAAACCTTGATGCAGAAAAGGAAGCGTTTAACAAACGTCTGTCCAGAGCGAGAAAAACGGTTGAATGTTGCTTTGGAATTATTTTCGCGAAATGGCGAATACTAGGAAAATGTATAGAAACCAATCCAGATACTGCTAATAGTATTATAAAAGCTGTTTGTATTTTACATAATACACTAATTGACCAAGTAGGTGAATTAGCAGGTATAGCAGGTATGCCAATGTCGCCTGATGCAAATGTCTCGGCAACATGTATACGGCGAAGGAGAGAACATAATGCGACATCAAAGACGTCGATTAAAATACGAAATACTTTCAAAACTTATTTTTCGTTGTACCCAATTAATATATAATATAATATATAATAATATGTAATCTGTCCAAAATATAAATCAGTTTGCTATAATACAATTTTTCTGCTTACTTGACATATTTGTAATATTGCTTATTTCCGCCCAAGCTTCATCCAACACATATCTGTTGTGATGTCTCCTATCTCTTTTATCCCATATTGCCGGGCGAACAAATACTTCAGTTATTAATTTTTCTTTGTCCATTTTTCAGACATCAGTCCTGTGAAGATTCTTGAAAATAAAATTGATTTGATTCCTCGGGAACGGCGATGCTCGATGCGATGCTTCAGTCGATGCTCGATGCACTACTATGCATGGTTTATATTTAGTACGTGTATTTGTTTTTGATGCCTGAGGCGATGCTTGATGCGATGCTTGATGCGATGCTCCACTATGTTTTAACCCTTAGGGAAAATAGCTTTGTTTGTCCCCCCATGTGCTGTATGACAACTGGCAGATTACGTCACTGACTTATCTATTGTGATAGCTTTCTTCGCAAAAGTATAAAAAATTAACTAATTTTGTATTGCAGATACCATAAAGACATCAATATGGTCAAAACCTGAGTTAAAATGACAGGATGAATTCATTTGATCCAGAAAATGAATGCAGTACAATTTTATGTACAAATATTGAAAAAAAAAGCAGAAATATATTATAGATTTGTTCAATTAATCTTTAAGCCTTTAAAAGTCACTCACTCGGTGTATGTATTTTCACTGTCAAATATATTTTTTCTTGTGTTCTTGTGTGATCGAAAACAAAAAGTGCTATTAGTTCACGAGTTTGTTTTGACTCAAATTCGAAAAACCACACCTCGGATCGTTTTCTCCAAGGCGTGATCCCACCGATAAATATCCCCGATCGGCTCACCCATGACGCAATATTCACTCAGTTTCACCCAATAGTAATAACATGTTATTATCCGGATTATCTAGTGGATTTCTATTACGATCTAACGACTGCACAAATGATCCACTCTTTGCTTTTCGCTCCGTAATTATACACCATAAATCTGCATATCATCGAGCTGGATGTTGTGGGGATCAACTGCTCTATATGCACCGAGAATTGGAGAACAAACATGCTGATGGTGCCTGCTGGATTAGGCAGAGGCGGATCCAGATTGATTTCACTGGCGTAGTTTTTAATGCTGTTAAACTTCTGATGGAATAGTGTGTTGTGTTATAAGGACGCGTTATTCAAACGATCATATTATTTTTATATTCCTGTACCAAAATCATTAATAAATCAAACAAATTTTGAAAATTGTGTTCGGAGACGATCAACGTAATCAAAAGAAATAATTCCGACTACTACCGAAAATACCATTTTCTCCACACATATCCACGAAGTGGAAAAATGAGGCAAATATCTGACAGAAAACAACTACTTCCCCCTACGGACATTGAATTACATCTGTCATCCATTTCTGCAAGGGTCCTCAATGAGGAAATTATTTTTAAATGCTGATTGTAATAAAGCCATTGAATATCATCCTTCATTTTGTTGAAAATGACCACCTACATAGATGCTTGTTTCGAGCTTATTCCTCTCATCAGTACAAGGATAGGTCAGACGACAATCGGGTTAAGCGCTCGCTTCTCAATTCAAATATGGTTTCAAATCAGCATGATCACCGGCCTCGTGCATGTCATCACACGTTCAAAAAGGTAAGGGCTACGTCTCCCCTACCTCGCACAAGTCTCTCAGGGACTTCTGAGGGTTGTACTCGTAAGAGTGCAGCAGGTTGTTAGATTTTACAATACAACAAATAAGTGGGGAGCCCAATCTCCCTCGTGGACATCCTCTGGTCGTACGTATTGAAATAGTGTTGTCCTATTTTTGTCATTGTTATATAGATAAACAACGATGAACAGGACATACAGTATAAAAAAAATTCTACTCATAATCAGCATCAGCACACTTTTCATAGACCAGCTAAATTCGCCTATGAAGTAGTCCACACTGCAAGATTATCTAGGGCTCATTGCCGGACAATTATAAATTACTCTGATATCTTTAGTTTTCCGATCTTCAGGTCGCTGTGAGAACTACTGCATAGATATTCTTAAACTGAACGGAACATATGAGGAGGATAAGAAAATGAGACCAATTGATAAATATGCAGCGATGTGTTTATTAGGAGAGCGAATAGTGAAACCGAAATATTTTTGGATTTCAATTCATTTATGTTCCGTTAGTCGTGAAATTATCTGTTGTATTGAACATTTGAAGATGATTTGGTGAGATCATCGACACATCTTCTTAAAAAGAAACAAGTTTTATTTTGTTCATTTTCCAAGAGATTATCCATCATCGTATTTTATTATTTTTGATTAGGGCTCGACGTACCGTTTATAATGTAAGTTCTTCAGCCAAAAACTTTTCTGCATCATACCGTCCAATCGTTCGCCACATATTGCTTTTTTCTGTTTCCTTGGTAATATTTGCGTTGATTGTTTTGATTATTTTCCACCTCCGTTTTCGTTGAAGGCAACTACAGATAAATCCTTGTGCGCCTAGTACATCCTATGGAAAATATCGCTGGGATATGATCCTACATTGAAATAAAAAGTAGTTGGTGAATTGACCGACCTTTCGGAATGGCATTTTTTATAATCTTCATAACACTTTCAGCAAGACCGTTATTAAAATGGTAATAGGTTAAGGCCGGGCAACTATTGTGCGTTATAACACCACTAGACTTAAAAAAATTGGTATTCGTTAGATATTTGCGTTGTCAGTAGCAAATACAAAATCAAGTCTTAGAAACATCTTATAAATAACTCTTATTGTTGCTAAGGCTGTCGTAGTTGTTATTTCTACCTACTCTATCCATTGGGACGTACCATCCTCAAACACTGAAAATATATATTGAACATGGTGCCGAAAAATCCGCACAATATCTATTCTAAAGCTTTTGGGGTCAATTTCAAACGACCAAGTCAGTTTTCGGCACTACAATTGTTTGCAAAATTTTCTATTTGATAATACAAGATATAGGATATCGCGAGTGCTTTTACTTTTATCACTCCCATTTGGAAACTTAAGAAGGAGTTCAGATAAAACTGAGTTTCTGAGTTTTTCAGGAACAATCACTTGGTACCCCAAATTAAACAGTTCTTCTCTATGACTATCACATTTTTTTAATTGCTGACGAGTCCAAGTTTGTCTAGTGAACACTTTTCTGGCCATCCATTTTTAAGAAATATAATTATTTCAGTCGAAATGGCATTGACAGCCGTTTTTCTTGGCATTTCTATGGCGAAGACTGTCTTTCTCTTTCTTAGATCCAAAACAGTGCGCCGAGACAATTTCTGAGATGAAAATGCTGAGGATATGTATACCAAACCCGTCATCTGATAAACCATGGTTCAGCGAAAACTGCTCCAGAGCTGTATCCTTCAAGCAGGCAGCACACCATAGATAGCACTTAATATGGTCTCTCAGATCAGATCAGAATATATTGAAGCTGGATACATGTGCAAGAAAATTACAATGGTTTTTTTTTCGTTTTGATCTTATGCCAGAGCTATGAAAAATATTCTCTTCACTTCTAGCTCATTTCCTCCCCTAACCAACGAAGATGGCACACTAGCCAACGCCCAGGAAAAGGACAATATTTTTGTCAATATGTTCGCTGCAAATTCTATCCTGAATTAATTGAGGAAAGAACCCTGGAGTAGCACTCCAATTAATAGTTATATGTTTGAAATTACCTTCCGTTGACGATGACGGTATTTCGGCGATCAAGGAGTAAGCTCCCAAAATAGCACCATATTTGTGCAAGATATTGAACCACTCTTATGATGTGGGGATATTTCAGCCTACTTGATAATTGCTAGAGTACAACCAGTACCCAAATAAAGAAAAACACTACCTAGTAACTACAGACCTATCGCACTCCTATCTGAGCTCATGAAATACTCAGAATCAAGAATTGTGAATGATTGACAACATGGTTTCCGTCATGAGAGATTTACTGGTGATCTGCTAGCTCATGTCTCACATATTTATTGAAAATATGGTGAAACTCTAGCTATTCCATTAGATATTTCCCAGGCGTTCGATCGCGTTTGGCGCCAGGGCCTCCTCGCAAAATTTCTTATGGCTTGCTCCCCCAGTTATGTTCCTTGCTATCTAGTTTTCTTTTAGACAGATTATTCCGCGTGGTGGTTGATGGAGTTTCATCTGACACTCAAGCTATAATCGCTGATGTCCCACAGGGTTACATTCTAGCATGAACACTCTTTCTTCTTCACATCAACGACTTGTGAGCTACGTCATTCTCAATGCACAGCTTTGCGAGTGATAGTACCCTCCATACTGCTTTCTCTTCAAAAGCTCCTATATCAACCTGTGAAACCAGAGAAGAAGTGAGAGGAACCTGTACCAATTGAATGTGGACTTCCAGAATGGGGATCCAACGAGTTGGTGGAACTTAAGGCAAACAAAACACAAGCATGTCTTTTATCTAGAAAGGCCAATCTCAGAGTGTCCAGTGCAATTATATCAGGTGTACCCATTCAAATGAAGTGCTCCATTTCGATACTTGATATTATCATCAGCAGTGCCTCTTCATGGGAAAACCATAACAGGTACATTGCCCTCAAAAACTTGGTTTTCTGTTTCTTGCCACAAGCTTGTTTACTCCCCGTCAACTGTTTATTATTTATAACCCTTTCAGTCTAAATTTGTTCCTTTAGTTGAAATAACTTTATTTTTTGATGTGCCAGTAAATGGATAACAAAGAAATTAAAAAAATATTATTTATTTATTCATTCTTTGAAATGGGGGGTCTCTTAGGGGCTCGGAACATTTACCCCAATGGGTTTGAAAGGTGGGACATTGATATCCCACTGGTAATTATTATTCTAACAATGCAAAAGCAGCTATGGAAAAAATCTTTTATTTATTATAAACTAGGTGTGATATGGATTAAAACAGCTTTTGCCTAATGGTACATTACAACCCGCACAAATTGTTGTGGTACATTTTTCCTGCTTTCTCTTAGTGCAACGATGATACCTTATTCTAGTTGCCCCTTCGATATATATGTGATAAGCCTGGAACTTGATGATGGCCTACCAAATTGTCTTCGGCGTACCACAAATGCATGTCGTCGATCATTACTTATTAGAGATTCAACCAGAGAAACTGAATGATCCAAAAAACTTCTTTATGTTTTCGTCCATTTACTTCCGTAAATACGATCTAAGAGTTTACAGCAGCTGTCATCAATAGACGATAGAAAACTCTTGTCAACCATATATTTATTATAAAACTCAATCATCTTTCGACAAATAATTTCTCTTCGAGTACCATCTTTGGTCTTTCTCTTCACCTCAGTCATTCATTTCATTCGTATGACAATTAGAAAGCACTGGGACATTTTTACTGTCTTTTCATGAAACTGCAGAGGTGTGGTACTGATTGCACATGAACTGAAAATCACCTCGTTCTCTTTTGGCATATTTTTTCTGAAGATTATTGATGTACCAGTTGCCGCAAAAAACAGCGTATTGCTAAGTTTAGTACTTGTAAAAAATCTGTCAAAACATATGCTGACATCTGTATCTCGAATGGTACTTGCTCACTTCAGGACATCATCTTCTAATAGAGTTGAATTTTTATTTTTATTTTCATGTCTTCCCGAATATTTGTTCAAATCATATGTGAAGCCAGTTTTTGAATCACATCTAACCCATGATTTCATACCCCTTTTGATGGGCTTTAGGTAAGGTATTGCTTCAGGCTGCTTCTTCCTTCGAACTTGGTTATCGTCGATACTTTGGAAAATACTTTCACTTCTTGCTACTAGAAGAGTTTGTTTCAAACACGAGAGCACTTCTTCCATATAATAAATTTTGTTGCTACAATCTGGCTTTTTTTGGAAAATTGAAATACAGTTTCGAAGAAAGAAGTTTAAATGTATTTCTGGAAATGGCTTGTTTGATTGTTATGTAGCCAAGGTTTTTCATTTGAAGTACGTTAATATTAAAACAAAATTGTTGTCTACAAATTTCCATTGATCTAAAATTACTATCGGCATATTTGCCACTGCTGCATTATCATTATAGTCTTCTGATGTGGAAGAACTTTTTGTGCAATGTGAATTTTTATTTCGATCGGATTTTGTTGGAATTTTCCTTCCTTTCTTGTTACTCCTAGATGGTCCCAAAAACTCACCTAAGGCCCCTGAAGATGACTGAACATACTCTAAACCTCTATCAACAAACGGTTCGTCTTCAATCTCAGACAAGAGTTTATTTATGAAAAAAAAATTACTCATGGGACTCATGGGACAAATACATCCCAAATGGTTATACTACTGAGACATATATGTCCCATTAACGGATTTTATAAATGAACACAACTCCGCATTATGCAAGAAGAAAATGCAAAAAACACGATACAAACAAGTCCAAACTCGCAGAACGTGGTTACTTAGGCAGCCAGCAAACTGAGCAACCATGACCGACCATGCGCGATCGTCCAACAACGACCAAAATTTCCAACACGTGTATTCATATCGTTTAAGTCACACTAAGGGCGGGTTGTAACACAACTGGTCATGGAACCGAAGGTTAACCTATAGTTAACCTTCAGGCACCGGTCAGTCGATTTTCGTTGCATGACAATAAATTAACCATCAGTTGGGCAACTGCTCAATTTTTGATTGTCAGTTGTCAACAGTGTCAACCTGTCGACAAAAGAGTTGTTATGGCATTTCATTTGAACTTGATGGCATGATGGCAGAGATCCAAAGAATAGATATAAACTGATGAAGATAACAGATTAAAAACAAATATAAATAATAGGTACTGAAATTAAAATCACACGTAAAGTAAAATCATAGCAAAGTTGCACTGTAAAATTCTTGCCTTTTTCAGTAGAGCTGCTTTCATTATTTTTCTAAATTCGTAGTAATTCCTTATTTCAGAGGATAATATATATATTTTTTTGTTTTATTGATCAGAGAATGCTTTTTAAAGTTGATTTTGGAATAGGGAGGGGTATTTTATTTTTAGGTCTTTGCCTCGATACATATTTAATTTGTTTGCTTGATTTTTGGGAATGAACTGCATTATGTTTTTTATGTATTAGACACACAGAATGAAAATGCAGGCGAGAGTTGAAATTCCTTTGCTGATAAATACAGGGCTCTTTTTTATACAAACACTGATAGAAATAATTGTTGGCTACTGAATCCCCAGGAGGCAATTCCATATCTAAAATAAGCCTCAATAAGAGAGTAAACCATCTTTGCTCTGGGATGTATGTTTTACAATATAATACCAGATTAGAAGTTGTAAGAATTTGAATAATTTTAAGAAAGAAGATATTTCTGAATTTTAACACAGTAAATTTCATGCATGTACATAAATATGTGCTCATTTATTTAATATATATATATATAAGTTTTGTTCGTATTTTATAACTTTACATTTATAATCCATTTTACACTGACATTTCTTGACATTCTGATTTTGAAAGTGTATGAATGAATCTTGCGTAATTCCTTTATACAAATTTGGTTAGATTCGAAATAAATTGATATTAATAGCATCCCCAATCCTTGCTACAATATCGTCATCAACAGGAAGCTCAGGATCATTTCCTTCACATGCTATGTTGTGTAGTACAACACAATATACAACAATAGCTTCTACCTTATTCATATTCAGACGAAAAGGTTCCCAATGCTAATACAGGAAATCGACTCTTGAGACTCCAAAACATCTTACATATTTGACCCTCTACAAAAAATCCTTTCCAGTTTCTGAAAATCCTTGCATTATCTCCTCCAGGAGACTGTATTTTGATGTGGGTGCAGTCCAATGAGCTTATACACCTGGGAAAACGGCTAATGGCATAAAAATCAGCTTGTACTTTTTGCACTTCTTGTTTCTACTGGCATCTTTAAGAATTCTGGACGAAGCATTACTATGCTTGTGGAAACATTATCATTTATTTAATTTAGGAAACAGTTCTTCAACGAGTTCCAGAAATTCTTCATCATCTATGAGTTCTTGCAGCTCTCCTCATTATATTTATGTCCATGATACTATTCAGAATTAATACTTTCACTTTCTATACAATAATACAACGCAGCCTCTTCCTAACTGGATTGCAGGCAAGAGTTAAGAGTTATATTATTAATTATATACCGATACCACATAGCTAAAGCTAAAGGCTGAAACACAATGGAAGTTTTATGGTTTTAGTTTTGATTTTCATAATTTTGGATAAGTTATTAACGCGAAACTATCATTGCCATTATTATTCTGATCACTCCTCATAAATAATCTGGTTGGTAGAATTCAAGCTTCATTTTTCAATACTGTTTTGCATCTTGTTTTACTTTAATAAGTGTTATCCAAAATCCCAAAACTTAAAACTTATTACATAAAACATCCATTGTGTCTAGGTAAAGCCTAACATAAAATATTAATGTCTCAACCCAAATCAAAACAAAACCATGGAACAAGTAAAAATTCAACGTTCTGAGGACTCAACTCTAGTTAACCATCGGAAATCGGATGGTAAGAAATTCAATGGTTAACCAGTCGGTGAACTTCTGAAATTCCAAGTTACAACGACCCAATCGAAGATAGCCAGTGGTCAAGAAAACCATAGGTTAACCTGCCGTGTTACAACCCGCCCTGAATGATCGTCCTCGACCGGTTTTCAAAGACCGTGTTTGAAATTCCAATCTGCTGAAAATTTTTGGTCGTTGCTGGACGGTCACGGACGGTCGATCCTGATCGGTCAGTGTGATTTCTAGCTAGAGTAAATAATTGCACTGAACCGCTGAAACTGCCTAATCGCGCTACTATTTTCGGGTGGGGATGATAGAAATAAGTTGTATTTATTACCAGTGGGACACAACGCGGGCTGAATTAGTATCGCAGAATTTCCTCTGGGGCTCTGTAAACATCTTCTGGGACCTCTATGATCCATTGGGACTGAATGGGATAAGGAACAAATGTGACCTTGTTGGAATACTGTTCTCATATATATGTAGTACATCCTCAAAACACACACTGAAAATTCTAGATTCCGCCCAAAAAAGATCCATCCGTCACGTCGGTAATGCTTGGTTACAAGCTCGCTTACTTCTTTACTTCAGAAGAGTTGTCGATTTGTCACTGTTTTAGAGATATTTTCGTAGACGATTCTCTGCTGAAATATCATCATCGAGACTGATCCTTCGAGCTATGTCTTCATATTCCTTCGTCGTCACTTTGGAGACATGCCAAACATCCATTTCCCGGGGCTCGTTCATACAACGAACGGCAAAGCTATGAAACTACCTGCCTCGGGAGGTGTTTCCTGAGGCATACAACCTGAAGAAATTCAAGAACACCTACTTTTCCTTGGCTCTCACAATGTTCTTATTCCACTCCATTTTGAGGACTAAAATAGACAAAATATAAACTTCTCCCTCCCTTAAACCCTACAGAAAATAACAGCTTTACCCACGGACAGCAAATTACATTCGACACGTAAGCAACGTCTCTTGCTGTTTGCCTAACGTGAACGGGATGATCACCTAAAATGGTCTAAAATGAGTTTCTGTCAGGGTATGTTTGACGACATTTGAGTCATATGACTCCAATCCAGGCCAGAAACACCTTCAGATGCGAACTTAGGCTGTAACCACTATCAAGTTAGCGAAGCAATAAGCACTCCATATAATGATTGAATGGAAAGTCTGAAAACCTATAGAACAGTGACACATGAGAAAAAGATAAGAGTATATAATCTTCCAGTGAGAAGTTATATTACTCTTTGTGATGACATCCCTTCAGCGACGGCTCTGCACTCTCCAGCACCTTGGGCTGGTCGAGGGCTCCACGTCTAGCCGATGGCGGGCGATTCTGACCATCATCAGCGGGAAGCGTTATGGGACCACCCATCCGAACACACTCGCGGCCCGCAATTACGTTGCGGGGGGGCCCGCGCTATTCGCTCCATTCGCCACCGCAGTCTCGATTCAGTCTGTATTTCTCATAGTACAGGGTTTGGCCGAACTGATGACGATCTGTCACAGGAACAAAATTTCGGTGGAATTATTCATGAGACCATCTCATTCATGTTCTGTGTGTTCGGAGTACATCATCAGAACAAAGGCGTGAAGGTGGTGCAGATTTGAAACTGTAGCGGTTGAAAGCTTTGGTAAATCCCTTTTCGGACAATGCATTTCATAGCTTTGCCATTTGCTGAACGAAATAGGGATATTTGACAAGTCTACAACAAATTGGCGAAAATATTTAATTTTTCGGATCGACTTCGGTGTTGAACGATGGACGTCAGAAGAGCATATTTCATAACCATATCAACAAAAATGACACAGGTCGTCAACTGTTCTTGAAGAGTTAACGAGTTTTCAGGTTACGTATCACAGATAAGACAAATTGCATTCCAATATTTATAAAATTCGCAAACTTCAATGTACATTTTAACTCTGAATTCCGTATGCTGGGTATTAAGGGATCAGCCTAGGTCGATTAACTCCCTTGTTTGTGAAGATTCAAGAATGAAATTTGTTAGGTCCCAACTGAATAAATCATTTAGTAGATTAATTGAAGGGCTTGGTGAAAGAACCTGCTTAAGGCCAAATTTTTCAAATATCAGATTATGAAATATTTTGGTGCAATAGCGGGCTTCAAAAAGTCATAGTAAATAGATTTTGTGATCACAAAGCCGCCCTTTGCCCAAACGAAATTATTATTCGAAGTTTCGAAGTTTGGGTATGTTGGAGGTAAGAATGTGTCACGTACTTCACATAGCTGGTTTTTGCTCCAAACAAAACCATCACCTAACCTTAAAAATTTGCAAGTGATTTAATCAGTGGTGCGTTCGTGTGTATCAATTTCATTTCAAAATATGAGTATTCAGTTTGAAGAAAGCGAGGAAGATCCTTTTCATTGTTCAGATAATAGTGATTAAGATCCTGATTATATAGAAAAGCCAGGAAGTAGTGGAAAATCAAAATATAGACCAATTTCACATATTGCCGCTGATGATATACCAAGTACCTAGTGATGAAGAACAAGGTATGTTTCTATAGTTGAATTTTAAGCAATATCTACTTATTTTATTATAATATTTCAGGCAATAATTCAACAGGAGAAACATCGCTAGAACAAAGATGTAGAAAACGCAAAAAAACTCCATCAAATTGGAAGAGAAACCAAAGAAAACTGAATGAGAATACGGGAAAAGAATACGTTCATAGAACAGGAACAGTGGTTACAGGAAAAAGACAGGGACCCAGGTGCGAGTGCCATAAAAAATGTTATGAGTAATTCCAGAGTTGGAAAGAGATACAATGTTTAATCAGTATTATCAAATGGCTGACAAACATGTCCAATATAGCTTCTTAGGCTTTTTGATTGTTGCAAAACAGATGGAACGAAGGCGTCAAGAATCGGATGGTCTTAGAAAACAATAATCATACTACTATTACATCAAAGTTGGAACAAAAAAAGAAGACGTTTGTCGTACCGCTTTCTGTAATTTACACACCATAGGTAGATCACACTTGATGAGAATGGCACAAGTTTGTGCTTCTGGGTGTTTTTTGAAAAAATACGGCCGTGGCATCCACCACAATAGACCTAATAAAATATCAGAAGCAACTGTTGCAACTGTCGAGGAATATATTAGAAGCTTCCCAACAAGAGATTCACATTATTCAAGAGATGATTATAAAAAGAAAACGTATGTTTACGCCGAACTTAATGTAAAAAAAATTGCATGAACTGTACCTCCAGAAGTATGAACCAGAAAGCTACAGACTCCTCAAGGACAATAACAAAATAAAACCTAAAGTGTCATACGACTTTCACTAGAGATATTTCACAGATCACTTTAATATTTCCTTCGAGTATTCACGTAGTGATACGTGTTCCACATGTAACTCATTCAAAATACAAATAGATTATACCAACAACTCAGAAGAGAAGCAGTCCTTGATTCAACTTGACGAACTACATTTACGGAAAGCAGAAGCGTTCTACGATGACCTGAAAGCTAAAACTGCGTTAGCAAAGACGGATGCAACAGTGGATGTTATTTGCTTTGATTCTGAGCAGAATTTACCGTTTCCTGTACTGACTGCTGGACACATTTTTTATGCTCAACTTTGGGTGTTCAATCAGTGCTTCCATTCCTGCTTTTATAATAAGTCTGTCAACTATAACATATTATGTTCGATGAAACAGTGGCCAAAAAAGGTTGTATTGAGACAGTCTCATTCCTTCATCATTTCATTGAGAAATATGTTGATAAAAATGTTACCACTTCATATATTTTTACCAGTAACTGCGGTGGCCAAAATAAAAATGCTGTTTTGGTGCATTTTTTGATGACCTTAGTTGGCAGCGGTCGATTTCTCAAGATAATTCATCACTTACCAGAACCCGACCATAGTTTCTTACCGTGCGACCGAGATTTTGGTAAAATTGAACAATGAAAACGTAAAAAAGAGCTCTTGTATGTTCCTGAAGAATGGTATAATTTACTAGAGAACTGCGGTAAGAATTTTAATGTCGAGAGAGTTTCTTAAAGTATGATATTCGACTTTAAATCTTACATACAGCCACATACAGTCAGCAGTTGTTAAGAAAAAGCCATTTACATTTTCCGTAAGATGCTCAAAATCCTCAACAGGTGTTTGTTGGATGCAACCATTCCACTGAATAATTGATGCCATATGTTTTATTGAAACGTCAAGGTACTATTTCAGATTTAGAGAAAGTACCCCGAGCATATCATGAGAAGGTACCTCTGAAGTATAAAAAATATGACAGCATCATGCCATTGGTTAGAAAATAAGTCCCACTTACCATTTTATGACAGCATCAAACGAGGGGAAGATCAGGAAAGCGATTCCGAGTAGCCAGTAACTTCACACCCAAGTTTTGTTTCACGTCAAATATACATTCCCAAAACACCCACTGAAACTTCTAGATTATGTCCGAATAAGATCCATCCGTCTCGTCCATAATGCTTCGTTTACAAGCTCGCTTACTTATTTGGAACACCGCAGAAAAGTTGAAGATCTGTCTCTTTTTTATAGATATTTTCATTTTCATGCACTTCTGAAATGTCATCAAACGTTCCAACGTTAGTGGTCTCATCGAAACTATCACAACCCTTTGTCGTCATTTTGGAGACATGTCAAACACCCCATTCCAGGGCTCATTCATACAACGAACGACAAAGCTATAGAACTCTCTGCCTCAGGAGGCATACAGCCTGTCGAAATTCAAGGAGAACAGTAATTCCTATGGACTTTTCCTCAGCTCTCATGATGTTCTTTGAGCATTACAGGATCCTCCTTTCCGTGAGATCCAGAACTTAAAAAAAATTACACACTTTACTGAGAATCTGCTCTAATATAAATGTGTATAGAAGAATTTCCCGCTGATGCAAATAATGTACCCATTTCGAGCGACCCAGTATATCAAGAAAACGCCTCACGGATCACGAGTAAGGCCATTCATGCTCGCTCCGATTAAAACGTTTCGAATGTTTGTCGGTAATGAGCGGATACTTGATGGACGATACGCGACGATACGTGGAAACTCGGAGGCGCCCATGGGGTTGCTCCTTTTCGGGCAAAGCGGCGGCGGCGGCCTTTTTTCGGTCCGGTATCCAGAGAATTTCGATGTGTGATGGCAGATATTCGCTAGGTGGAACGTAAGTGAATGTTTTTCGATGCAAAAAGCGCTTTGGTGAATAGCCAGCCAGCTAAGTTGTCACATACTGCAAGGTAATTATTACAGAGAATCGAATATGATAATGCAAATACTCGAAGAGAAATAACAATTTCCAGATTAGAACTGAGTTGGATAATATATAGTAGAGATTATTTAATAAAAAGATTTACTATCTGAACGAGTCGAAATCGGTATGTATTTTAACTGATAAAATGGTTAAAGCTCTCGCGGCCAAAGTTCACAGTGTCACTATTTTCACTATATACAAACTAATTGATGAATTCAGAAAATGTCATGATATGGAAAAATCAGTTCCAAAGTTGGTATTGCGGACAACTACATTTTTAGAAATTTTACAGTTTCAAGATTCATAAGTGCCAAGTGGTCATAAGGAAGACTATTGGGAATAAGGAAGAATTCAAGGAAGTGCCAAAGTATCAATATCGTCAAGTGAAAGTGTTTTTCAACAATAATCATGTAAACGGGCGAATAAAACGAAAAATGAATCTTAATATAAACGGAATTCCAGTCACTCTCCAGCTGAACACTGGATTCGATATCACTAAAATATCTCAAGATATATGGAAATATTTACAAAACGTTACCCCTAAAATTTTGCATACTCACATCCAAGTTCATAAAAAGCATAAATCAACAAAACTTTAATCTCTTAAAGCTCACATTCTCACATCCAAGTTCATAAAAAACATGAATAAATAAAACATTTCCTCTAAAATTTTGCATACTCACATCCAAGTACAAAAAAGCATCAATTAACAAAATTTTACCCCCTAAAATTCTTCATCGTTTTCCGGAAGGTACAATAAAAGCTGTGAGTCACGCATCAAAAACACTAATATCAAATGAAAGGAACTTATAGCCAAATAGAAGGAGAGGCAATATGGCTTTAGTTTTTGCAGTTACTGAATTCTACAAGGTGGTTATGGCAAAAAGTTCATTCTCCAAACTGATCATGAGCCTCTACTCACCGTGTTTGGTCCAAAGAAGGGCGTTCCAGTATATACTGCAGACTCAAAAGATGGTCATTGGTTTTGCTGCCGTATTATCTTGATTAATAAAAACTACGAGAAAAGTTACTAACTACTGTTATTGCATCTATGAGACGAAAATAATGCAGGAACAGGTTGGCCTGAAAACAAAAAATGCTTGTACAGAATTGCAAGAATTTTATCATAGGAGAAAATCATTATGTTATTCACAAGGACGACTGATATTTATATTAAGAGTCGTGGAGAGATTTCTAATCAACTGCATAAAGGGTATCCTGACATTATGTCATATAACTTTACAGACCCAGAGAAACGAAAAAAAATACAAGCGTGTGTTAATGCTAGTAGGCACTATATTTTGATAAAATATAAGCAGGTTCAATTGCATTTTCTTTTATTTTCTCTGTACTCTAATAAAATAAGATTTGAATAATGATCTAAAATAAATATTATTCTTTATACTTTCCATAACTTAAAAATAAAATTACCTACATTATTTGCTTCTTTTGTACAGAATCTGAGAATTTTCAAGATTATCAAAGAAAAATTACAGTCCTAAATTCTGATCAAGAAATATAAAGCTGTCAAGACAGTGAAATGTTTATAGGTCCTAATCTTGCAGCTAGGTGCTTATGGATATGGTATAATTTCCCAAGAAAATTAGGTAATTGTCATAGCAACATGTCAAAATTTGATTGGCTCAAATTAATAGGTAGGCATAACATTTTCAGAAAATTTACAATTTCCTGAAACAATCGGATTATATCATGATTCAGATTAGGTGAAGTCAACAAAGATAAATAAAATTCAATTTGAATTCTCTAGAAATATGTCATGCATAAAGGACAGACCCTATCAAATATTCTATTGATCAATAGTTGTTATACTATACTCATTTAATGCGAAAATCTCCATTCACAAAAATTCGCAGGTGAAAAGAGCAAAAACAAACAGAGGATATTAACTCACATGATACTCATTCCACTACCCACCCAACTGAGGTAATTTATCATATAATTTCCGTTCAAACTACCTAAACCTTAATGTAACTGTCAATTTTGGCTGTTTACACATTTTAGAATTAATGTTATTATATTCGATTTAAGTGTGGACGTGCCTATTACGCCACCATCCTGCTTTCGAACAGACCAATTTATTAAAACCAACAGCAGAAGTATAGGTTGGGATGTGTATTATTTGTCTACAAATGTTAAAGAAAATATAATTCTGTCTCCTGAAAAATAAAATTGAAAAGTACCAGTGGAGTAGGGTGGAATTATTTTCAAGGTAATAGTCTCTCAGAATAGACACATGACACATGAAATGATTGAAAAGTGATATAATTATGTTACAGGTTGATTCAAAAGTACTTTGACAAAGTTCATGAGGTTAAAAAAAATGTTAAAATTATTATATGCTTCAACTTCAACAAAAACACTCAGTACCAGTTTTCGTTTAATTAAGTTCAGTACTTCAAAAGTTATTTAAAAAAAAAAACAAAAATTATAATTAAAATTTGACACCCTGTATCTTTGATTCGAAGCGTTTTCGGACATAGGTATATTTATATGGACTATTCATATTACAATATTGTGAGGAATCGCCTCTTGAAATGTGTCAAAGTACTTTTGAATAACCCTGTAGAAGAATAGATTTTACTGTCTGTGTTTGTAGTTCTCAACTGATACAAACCCCACAGAAACATCCAGAGTTGTTCTCTGAGCCTAGTTATGAACATTTTAGAGCACATATTTCATTTCATTGGACATAAGGTATATTCAGAATGAGTTATTTCGCTCTAACATCAAAATATACCTAAGATAGGTATGTCGTTTTCCAGAATAAAGCAGTGTGCTGAAATGATCGATGGTGGTAGAATACCAGAGAATATTTACAATACTGAACAAGAAGCGACACTTCTGTCGGTCCCTTTGATATTCAGCTAGTATTTTCTGGTGACCTCCGCCATTTTGTTAGGGTGCTAAAGGTGGGGACACAGAAGAAAGAATTCATTATTGAACGACAGAAACAAAATGTAAACAGATTTTGTTATTTAATGATTATCTGATTTATTTATTACGTTATCGTAGGAATAAGAGTCGAAATTTTTTTAAACACAGAATTTGTCAGATTGTTTTTGTAACCATTAGAAATTATTGAAAGAATTTATATATTATAATCGGAAAAAAATTATTGATCGATTAAACTTGCAGAGATGAACTTTTATTTTTGGTTTTTCGATCGATAACGAAACGTTGGAAAATAAAAAAGCTCATAAGTCAATGTAAGAAGTGTTTCTTTTTTTTTTGTTCTAGCTCTAACGATAACACAAGAAAAATATAAAATACAATATCGATTAATTCAGTTTTTTTTAATAATTTGAATGTGAACATTTTTGAAAATTTCATACCCCTACAGGAATGGTCTTTTTATTATGGAACTTTTTCTCCCATTTAAACATAAGTAGATCACCGTTTTTGATATTCTCACTGTGGACTTCTGTATCTTGGACTGATTATATATCAAGGATAAAATAAAACAAATACACAATAATGAACTAACTCAGCCATACCAATCTCCTATCTTCCAGCCATAGAATCTCTATTATCTAGGTTGGTTTCACATATTTCATGGATAATCAAAGAAAGTTCATTTAGTAACTCATATCTTAAACTTGTTATTTAAATTTATATATATTAAAAAAAATTACCTATTCATGGGTATAGGGGTAGTTGAATAACAGTATCTGCCGGAGCATTAGCAACGTACTGAGTTGGTATTGCGTGAGGTTGCAATCTATTTTGTAGGTCATTGAGGAACATTTGTTGTGTGGAGTGTTTGGCTCATACTCTCAAATTACTATGAAGGTACCCAACGTCTTTACTGTATTAGACAACTTCTGAGGGCTACAGAGTTTCAACCAATCCTGGCATCTAAAATACAAAAAGCATTCTGACCTACCCTATCAAATCTTTTGTGAATCGAAAAAAGCTAATTTTTCGATCGTTTTTGGTGGTACAAGACTGAATCACACAGGAAAGATCACATTTTCTCATTTTTTGAATACATATATTATTCACAAGTTGTACACATCAATCCAATTCAAAATATAGAAGGCTTTCTGTTATATAAATATACAGTGTGTCCCAGCTAAAACTTGTCACCCCCCTAATATCCGAACTCATGAAAAAAATTGAAAATCGCTCAGACCCGTCGATTTCTATTTCAAGGGGGAACACTTTCACCAAATACACCATCATTGTATTGTCAACCCCCTCAACCCCAGCACCCCCTACTTTAGAATTTTCAATGGGACTACTATACTTGTGATACATCATTTTGAAGGGAATTCAATCCCAAATACATCGGTGTACTGAAATTGAGGATCGATCAAGTGTTGTTGAAGTTTTAATGAAAACTAAGTTTTATCCAGATATTTTAATTTTTCATCACCTCAAATGTTAGCGTCGTAAGAAACGTTCACTGTGGGAACGCCACTGTATTGAAAAATAATATGCTGTCAGAAATAATAGTTTCGAAGGTGAGACAGACGTTTTTATGGAAAAAAAAAAAAACTCATTCATGAACTCCCCAGAAATTGAATGTTTGGGCTGGTATTCTGGGAGACCATATTGTAGGTCCATATTTTATTGATGGTAACCTCAACGGACAAACGTATCTTGAACTTCTTGATAGAACTGTGAACCCCAGAATCACTCAGTTACTTGAAGACGATGATAGGTTACTTGACGGTCAGCTCACCTTTCAACAAGATAGAGCTCCTCCACATTTTGTTGCATCTGTACGTCAATTTTTAGATGACAATTTCACAGGGCGATGGATTGGAAGGCGAGGACCAATAGAATGGCCGGATGGATCTCCTGATTTATCACCAAAGTTTATATTACCCAGCCAACTTCTCTTGATGATCTACGCAGGAGAATTGTTGTGGAGTGTCGTGCAGTGAGTGACTCCAGAAATGTTGAGCAATGTGCGAAGAAATTTCGAAGATCGCTCATACTTCTGTATGGAACTGAATGGTTCACATTTTGAACCTTTCATACGATGATAACATGTTAGGTGATGAAAAATAAAAATATCTGGAAAAAATTAGTTTTCATGAAAACTTCAACAACACTTGATCGATCCTCAATTTCAGTACACCGCTGTATTTGGGATTGAATTCCCTTCAAAATGATGTATCACAAGTATTGTAGTCCCATTGAAAATTCTAAAGTAGGGGGTGCTGGGGTTGAGGGGGTTGACAACACAATGATGGTGTATTTGGTGAAAGTGTTCCCCCTTGAAATAAAAATCGACGGGTCTGAGCGATTTTCAATTTTTTTCATGAGTTCGGATATTAGGGGGGTGACAAGTATTAGCTGGGACACACTGTATATTTATTGATTTGACATTGTCAACAATGAATCAGCTGGTGCTACAACGCCATTTTTCCAGTAAAACTGCGCACCAGAAAACGATTTTTTCCCACCATGGCTACTGTTGCTACCTGTTCAGTAATGTCTTTGGTGGTACCTACTATACCTAACTGAAGAGGACCATTTATCGGTCTGATTCTGGATGCCGAACATCCAATCGAGTCCCAACCCAAAATGAGAGTTCTCCGATTGATGAGTATATACCGCAAAAATGGAAAACATCTGTTTTTAATGCTCTTTTTTCCACATTTTCAAAAATTAAATTCACCAGCCACCAAAATGAGTAAGCTTGATTTTCCCAATGTTTTAAATTGGCTAAGATTTTTGTATTTCCATGCATTATGTAGAATCCATCGATGTTACGATGAAAGTCCAAAACAATTTCACTGAAACTGAAACATTGTCGACCAATTTCAAACAAACCCTTCATTTGATTTAACAACTCTCATTTTGATAGACTTATTTCATCTATGAATCGAATTTTCTTGCATATATCCTAACAATTCATTGTAATGAACAATACTATCTGCCTCATTCTTTCCAGAATTCCAAAGTGCTATTAATTGCTATAGTCCAAAATATCACATTCACTCGCTCTAATTTTGAAAGTCAGTTTTTATCAGTATAAAATTCGTTTTCAGTATTAACTTCAAGCCGCAGTTTTCAATTTAACTGAAAATATTCCGCCACTGCCCAAGGAAACAAATAAAATTCAGTTTTACCGTAACTGTTTGGGGCCCTATGACCGTCGTTAAAAATCTATTAGGGTATTAGATTTATCTTCCTGTCATAAGGTTTTGTCAGTTTTAGGTAAAAAATGAATGGGTGCTTATAACAAGATTAGATGGTGCCTTTCATCACGGAATTATCATTTTCAGAAATGTTAGACAACTACTAACAACTGTTGTAGGGGGTTCGGACATAATAACGTTAATGGAATATTATTATTATTCATGAACAGGATCAAGAAACATTCCGTTCGACAACTTTTGTGGGTGCCAGGACTACATACAATTTCAAAAAAATGTAAATCGGAATCTAATAATCGATCCAGGAGGACTATGCGTAATATGAAATCAAGGAGCACCAAAAAAAGTATTACTTTGCCTGATTAAAAGTAAATAAGTTTGTTGTTAAACTCATTGTAACGCTTGAAGGATAACAAGTACATTCAAATATTCTGGATGTTTTTTCTGTGACGTTAGCCTCGGATATTATGAAATATATAATATTCTGAAAAATCATCATTGATAAACAATATAGTGTCCCCATACAAGAACAATACATCATCAATATATCTCGATTTATTATCGAAGCTATGAAAATATTATATACTATAACGATCCTGGAGCCGGACCTGACCTCTTGTGCATCGATAATCGAATTCGGTATGTTAACAATGCGTGACATAATCATTCGAGAATGCTCTAATCACATCGAAGAAGAAAAGAGGGCTATGCATGTAAAAACATCATCAGTCAGCAAGTGTTCGAACCGTTCTAGATAGTGGAGATATCTCTCTGGAATGATCAAACAGGTGCCTATTGCCGGTATAAATACAGGAATCTTGAGCACAGAGAGCAGTAGTTTTAGAGAGTTGACTTAGCAGTCGTTGACATAAATTATTATAGTTGGTTGAAGAAGTTTGTAGATTTTAATTAGGTGCATTTTATTACAATACAATCCTAAATTCGAGATAACTTAAAATTTCAAAAAAAAAGATGTGGGACAATATTTCGAAATGCCAAATTTCCCAAGACAGCAAAGGATAATGAAACGAAAGAAAAGAAAAGAATGAAATGGAACACAAAACTGAAACGCACGAATTGAAAAAAATCTGATTGAAAAGTGAAACTATGTTTATTGCATTTTGAAAAAAGAATAAAGATGTATTCGATGCATCAACTTGCAATTTTTTCTATTTGTGTCTACCAAGATTGTGGCACACTTTCAAAAACACTATGTAAAAATCGAAATTCACTTCAAAACCATCAAAAATTTAAACAATACTGCAGCTTTAGCACTATTTGGTATAGATCTGTGAAAAATTAATTTTCATCATATAAATTTTGCTCCATGTAGTTGTAGCGAGAGTATTATCTGATGATGACTTGAAAATGTCTCATGGTGAATGGTTGATTGCGATTTATATTGTTAATATTGATACAATTTGTTTCGTCTCTTTCGTTTTTCTTCAGTGAGTAATAAAAATTGGCTTGTGCATCAAAGATACGTATTTCAAACAGTCATCATTAATATTCATATTTCAACTGAAGTTGTGTTTCCTGAAGAATTCATGTTGTTTGTGCTAGATTGAAAATTATTATTGAGTTGATTATTCAAAAATCTTGCACACCTACATACATTTTTCGTCGTTTCTACCATTTCAAATTCAATATCACAATTACACTGAATGTTTCAATACTCATGAATTCAAATAAACACAAAAGGATCGTGTTACAGAAATTAATATAGGAACGTCTCTGGATTTGATAATGTCCGGGACCCTTGTTTGATATTGGTCTAGGGGAAGAACAGACATGACGGGAATTTATTACGGAAAATGTTCAGAGCCGGTCCGATGGAAATTATTATGAAAGATACGAAGGTTGCAGTTATTATTCTAAATTACATACTCAGTTAAACGAATTCGAAGGTGGTGAATTATTTCAGTCTGAGATGAATTTTGGTTCCGAACCTTCAAATATTTAAATTTGTGCGCAATATATGAAATATCTGTTGAACTTATCATCATTCAGTAAACCTTATACGGTATACGATATACGTGCATTTTCATATATTGTATATGTATCGTTTTGTACTAATTAGACATATTCATTTTCGAATTTATTCCGTTATACGTAGGTGATCAATTCCAAAATACCTTTCCATCAGCAAGTCTATAATCCCTAATAATATCAAATATATAGGGCCTGCCATAGAGTATGTTTTATATGGGGAAACAGTTTATTATTTTAGTATAACAATTTTTTTAGAGGGGTTGATTTTTCCATATGTACCATACTCTGTGGCGGGCAATGTATATTATCAAATTAATGACTTTTGTGATTTGCAAACGCAGAACTTTTTTTAAAATTGATATCAGTACCATAATCCTAGCAGACTATCGCCTGGCATTGAGTAAAACACACAGTGTTTATAAACGTTAAAAGCCACCATCAGCGCGTCACACCGAACAGTCAAATTCATTCCTCTCCCCACGCAGCAAAGGTTTGTAGGCATATATCTATTTATTACATTGTTCTCGTTAAAGCTTATTTCAATGCTAAAATAATATGTAGAAGGCAGCGCTGATCAGGTACAAATTCCACGATCGTAGAATCGGTTTATTGGTTTCATAAAAGAGATCTTTTTCGTATGGGTTCGGTGGTCCCATTAGAAGTCGGGAATCTCTCAGTTTTCATGTCATATCATTGCATTTTTTCCTCCTAAAAATTATCATAACCAAAAATCACTGAAGTTTTCGAATTCACACAAAAACATTAAGTCATTCACTACAACAAAAAAAAATCGTAAACAAAAACTGTTAGTGTAGAACCGATTCCTATATTAACAACATAGTGTTTGCTCTTAACGTTAAAAAATTGTGGTAGAAGATTAATTGAATTAAAGTTCCTAATTTTTGTGGTGACATATTTGGACAATCTTCATTACATATTCAGAAGGTGTTACGTAATAGTTATTTAAGTAATAAGGAATGTAAAGACGTGTTGACATTCGAAGTGAGCGGGTACGAGCCGAGACAACGCCGAGGCTTGTCGCTTGCCGAGGATGTTAACAGTCGATACATTCCGTGTTACTTACTACGTTTTTCCCGCTGCTTGTTGACATTTTTCAAAATTTGCCTGGATTGAAGTTTGTTTTCTTACCGTTCCTTCATCATTATTCGTTCCGCTATTTCATTCTAAGTTGCTTGTGCGCGTAACTAAGTTACCGAATAAACGGACAACAATATTTTTGAAAAAATCTGAAGGTATTACTTGTCAACGTCAAGGTCATTATTACTCCAGGCATGTACATGACAGTATTTACATTCCGTTGTCAAGATGAATTAGTAAACGAATGATATGGGCAATTTACCTGTTTTGTTGCTAAGCATGTATGGACTATTTACAGTGTCGGCAGCGGGAAAAGTATTTGTTCACAAAAATGTGTATTTAATTTTGATAGGTACCAAAAAATATAGGTCATTGAAAGCTAATCCATCGCTCAAACCACCGTACTATATGGGAATTTGTACTTTAAATGCACTTAGTTAATAATAATAATAATAATACTCCCTCATAAACACTCGTAGAGTGTATCCGAAGGCATAGCCTGTGCGGGTAGAGGACGGCTATTATTATTATTTGCCATGACTCTCCGGGGCGACTTACTGATGTTTTCGGTGATGTATTGGAAAACCCGGAAAACCTACAGCACCACCCCGGTTGGTCGGTGCGCACTTCAAGCTAGCACCAAACGTCGGGACTGGCATCTAGCCAACTCATATCACACTTGATTTACAACAAGGCATGTGGCCACCTAATGAGACCCGTGTACTTGAGAAAAAAATTCCGTACCCGAGCCTCGAACGTCTGTCTGATACGAGCCAGAAGTTCCACTGCCATTTGGAGATGACATTTTCATTTATATCAAAATAAATTCCAGAATAACCTATTGGGGTGTCATTTTTATGCATATTCAATGCAAAAAAATGTTTTCTTAAATATCCAATACCTAGTAGAGGAATCGCAAACTCTGTGGGAGACTGCCTTTACAGGAATGGTGTATCACTTACCTTCCCAGTGAGTGGACAGCACTGGATTGCAGAAGACGAAACATATTATAAAAATAAAAAAAATATAAAAATTAATAATAAATTGTATATATAAAAAATCAAAACAGCGAATGATTGTTTTCGTGGAGCTCTCATGTGTAACCTACCATAAATGTGGGTTGGTAGAATGATATTGCAGTAGAAGAGATACATTTTCTTAAAAAAAACGTATAGTGTCATCGGAAACTGATACCAAATGACATCACGTAAAATCCAGGTGTACCAACTAAAGAATAATCATATATCCATATTCCATTTTAAAAATGTTCTCATCAGATATTGTATGCACCGAACAGAATATGTCTGTGCACCCTCTAAAATTTATTTTTAATTTCGCTACAAATTGAAGAGATTATGATAACTCTGAAGAGACATGTTGTTTTTTTTTATTATACTGAGTTGGTTTACTCATTATAACGAGATACTTCATCTCATTGTTATAAAATACCATGGGTCAATAAAATAAGTTTATGCACTAGCGGGCGGTAAAGTACACTTTACCGCCCGGTTCGCCGGGCGTAAAGTGGCACTTTACCGCCCGTGGGCGTATCATGGCCCGCTGGCGGTGAAGTAGACAATATACTAAAATTGTCCCTATATACCTACGCACATCATTTCACGGAAGACCTACCACGAAACAATGAATTCAATTCAATAAATACTCATTTAACAACTTTTATTCATAATTTACA
Organism: Chrysolina americana; assembly: GCA_958502065.1. Classification (NCBI taxonomy): domain Eukaryota; kingdom Metazoa; phylum Arthropoda; class Insecta; order Coleoptera; family Chrysomelidae; genus Chrysolina; species Chrysolina americana. Next base: position 34,525,084 of record OY293410.1, on the reverse strand, counting down.
TTTTTGCTCCATATCCCTGAAAATTTGAATTTTATATCAACTATGCAATTGTTACAATTTTGAATATTGAGGGTTGGATATTCAGTTTCTGTTGAAAATAATTATTCCCTTTTGAAACATCCTCACCACTCATTTTAGATGTGGATGGTAGGTCCATATAATTATTATTTGGTATCGGTCCATCACCATCGCCGACAATATTTTTGGCAATATTCAATTTATTTGAAATCGATTGTTCAATGTAGCTCTCTGCTACTGTAGTTGATTTCCAACCAGCGTGTCTTTTGATATTGGTGATACTTTCCCCAGCATCAGCCAATAAAGTGGCTGAAGAACGCCTGAAACAATGACCCGTATATTCTTCTGGGCCAGGTAGCTTCAAAAATGCTGCAATTTTTCTTGGAATTTGACCGAGGATATTCTTCCCAACAACTTGTTTTGTACATTTGTTGTTCTTATAGAATATAAAAAAACGCCCATGTTCAGTATTTGCGGGACGTAGACTAGCATATCTTCTATAAATATCCAAATAATTAACTGACTGGTTTTCAGTACTGCAGATGGTAAATCTTCGTTGTATTTTAGTTTTTGACTCTCGAATTGTACAATAAAGCATAAGTTAGGTCTTGAATGTCATCAAGCTTGAGATTTGTTAATTCTTCTCTACGACAAGCACCATGTACCCCAAATATTAATGCAACCTATAATAGAATCAATAAGTTTTTCAATTACTTAATAAATCAGATGAAGCTTCTTTCAGAAAAAGTTCGATTTCATCCTTATTCAATATTTTGGATTTCTTCGGCTTATATCCATCATTCTTCCATTCAAAAATGATATCAATTTTGGAAATTTGTTTATGTTTATATTATTATACAAATTCAAAGTAGACTTTAACATCGAATAGTATGACCACAAAGAAGATGGTTTTCGATTCTTGGACTTCTCAAAAAAATATCCCAATAATATATCTTCTGTAATCACCTTCACATTATTTTCATTGCGCCATTTTATGAACTCATTATACGTCTTTTCGTAAAGTTTCTTTGACTTTGTTGTTAGCAGTTCGAGTTTGGCACTCTCAGCCGATTCCAAAATTTCCATTGGTATGTATATATTATGTTCTTCATCTGATGATTCCATAATTTTCGTGTTGAGTTCACTCACGCACTTTTTCAGATAAACATGAAGATGACCGTTTACCTTGTTTATTGAATTTGTTGCTAGACAACAACCAGCTTGCCTAACAACGTCATAATTAGGTGGGTATATACTGGGTATTCTGCGTGTAATGACCCTTGGCTAACGCCTTCGGGCCATTATCCACACCGCAGGCCATAAACGCCTACTTTACGCCCTTGATACATAAATAACTCTTATATTATATGCAGCGTTACCGTCTGATGCTGATTTTCCTATTCAATTAGAATGTTTGGAATTTGTAGAAAAAAGCATGTTAGTTAACGTTATTATTATTTTTAAGATTTCCAATGTAAAGCTGAGATCTGGGAAATTATGAGAGATCTTTAAGACTTTATTGTTACTAAAACATCACTGAAGGAAAATATGATAAAACTCGGTCAACTCAGCAGCTGAAAAAATATTTTTTCAAATCATAATAATTAAATAATATGTCTCATAATAATGAGTTGGTTATCTCATTGTAATGAGATACCCGGAATAGAAAATAGAAACAAACAAATCCCTTCAGCGCTTCTATATTTTTCTAATGCATCCTATATTTTGTCGAATTATTTGAGTGTCCACTCAGAGGATTCAGAAATTATTTAAACTTGAAACGAAGAGAAAACATATTCGTTTAGGCTCAACATTGAAGTTTCTTTCATTCAGTCTCAAATGATATATCAAAGAAATGTTTTTTCTCTACACATCTTAGATTATCGTAGGTTACAGCATTTTTCTCAATAATTTTGTGAAGATTGACCAAATACATATTAAGTTATTTGTGAACCCTTTCAGAAGTGTAAATATATAAGGGTGAATATTTCCCCCAATTCTCATTGAACATGTTTACAATGACAAGATATTCCCAATCTTCGTCCTCGAATCAGTTATCAAAACAAGAACATACTGTAGTCGAGGGTCAAACTCAATAAATACGAAATGATACAATCAGATTAAGGTTCCAATAACACCACCATGACAAATTTTGTATTCGACACACCAGATTATACGTGTCCCACCATTGGCGTAGATTACGAACTTTGATATGATACTTAGTATTAAAATATAGGATTGGTTGTATATTTCTGGGCATAAACTCACCAGAATATGGTGTGAAATTCAAAATACTAACAATAAAAATGAAAGAACGTGGGAATTAAAAAAAATCATATAAACCTCTGTTTTCTTTACAGAACATTTTAATAGGGCTTGAAACTGCAATCGTCTTCAAAATTGTATTCACTGTAAAAGTATTACATCGAATACCTCAAGTCAGATGCAAAACAAAATAGAATGAAATGGTAGAGAAATTAACGAGGGTTAATGTGATTTTTTCATTGTCGTCATTACAAACTGGAATTACAATTCAGTCAATTTCAGATATAGGGAAACTGCCAAGTTCGGTTTTCCAAGCCCTAAAATGAACATTTTTATAGGATTTTTTAATGGGTTCTAAGAAGTAAACAATATGCATAGATAAGCCATCAATTTTTACAGCTTTTTTATTCAAATTCTGACTGATGAAAATAATATATTATTGGTAGGTACATTCACGAATTGTATTGAAAGGGAATATTCTCAGTTCTTGTTAGTGCCAAAATATTGAAAAAATGTAGTTTATACCTACTTTTGATATCAAAGCAATTTTTTGATGGATCCATTTGGCAGATGAAAGGTTTTATATCTGATATCTGTATTATGAAAATTGAATGCACGTTTCTCATGTTTTGTGAAAGAAAATACTGAGATATAGTTTTTCTGGGAATTGTAATTTGAACATCCTCTAAGGAAACATAAAATCAGTAAAAGAGCACAGCAACGACTATAGGCACATTTTGAGAGGCCGAGTTAGTTATCTTCATCCGTAAGATTGCTATACTCATGAAAGTATAGCCTACCAATGAAATAACACTACTTTAAAAAATATTAATCTCTGTTCTCAACCGCCAAGAAGAGGTAAAAATCTGAGAAGGAATAAAAACATTTACATACCTAGAAATGTACTTATCAATTTGTAGGAACACGTTGCCCATTCATATAAACAAGCTAATGTAGAACAGATTCACTTCCCCCCCTCTCAATTAGAATTGGAACTGAAAGCAATAGTGACTTGTTAGAAGTGATTTTTTGTACACGAGTATTCTCGAAAGGTATCTATTCACGAAGTCGGTGGTAGAGGTTGTAGTGCGCACAAGATTTTATGAATCATATTGGATGGCTCTTAAATAGTCTTGTATACCATTTAATTTTTCATGAGTGATGGTATTTCTCATTGTATATTCATGACCACCGCCAAACATAAAGAGAAGGGGATATCAACTTGGTGGAAATCACTCGTTTCATTTATTGGAAACTCTCCGTCACACTTTTCAAACTTTGTTTTCTACGTGAAAGTGTTTAGATAAGGGGATTTTCACTTTGTCGAAATTATTCGTTTCATCGGTACACTTTTCAAATTCTGTTCGAAATCATACATATCGTCGTCAATAGTATCAGCCCTATCGCTTGGGACTTAGTCATGAAGAGAAACTGGGGAACTTGGTTCCTTCTCGGTACACCCACTAATGAATGAAACAAAAAGGTATAGGTAAAATAAATGGCGCAATAACCAGTGCAACATAAAGCCCTATAAAAATACATTCGACTAACACGTAATGAATAATATACTATTTACCAAATAAACATGATCAACTTGCTCAAAGACATCTTTCTGTCTAGTGGTCTTGCATTGTTACTGTGATATCCGTATGTCGTCTAGCAATAAGAGCAGATAATTATTGACAAATCATTTGCTTGTCAGAGGAATATATGATTTCCTATTTAACACAGCAATCTGACAAAAAAATTCAGTACCTTTGTCAACTCACGACAAAACTCAATATATTTCATATTTCACTAAATAAACATAGGCCATAACATTGCATTCAATCCCCCTCTGGCATATCAGCGGTGTTACTGCGCAATCTCACCAGTTTTGTTTGAGATACGGTAGTGTTCGTTTTTGCTGTTTTTCAGCATCGGTTTTCCAGTTCTTTGAGTTCTGTGCATAGAGTAAGTGTTATTTACACGATCGATGGTATAAAATGGATATGGATGCATAAAAGATAATAATACAATTTTATTAATTTGTGCCTGTGAAATATATTATTATTATCATTTGCAAAAGTAAAGAGATGAAACACCATTTCTCTTCACAACATTAGCATTATACGAATTCAGTATTTCATGCGGACACCACTGCCTCATCCTGCATTTCATTTATTCAACCCTCATCTTGAATACAAAAGAAGACGGAAAATTCAGATTTAGGGTGGATATAGAACTATTTTCTGGACGGTTTAGGGAAAGCTGACCATAGAAAATCTACTAATCTTGGCGAATAAATCACGTTTATCATTTCCGAAATATTTCGCGGCAATAACAATATTAGACGCGGTTTGGTTCAATAAAATTTCGGATGAATTGATGGCTGGTTATTACTTACAGAGGGAATTTTTAAATTTTGTCAGATTGATGAGCCAACAAAACGTTATTACATCTTTCACATACCAAATTGAACTCATATAATATCCCCTTTTTATTCCGATATTGATTTGCAACATGGAATATTAATTAAGTTTATAGAGTGGTTCCGGGTATGATATCTCTCGACTTTCAATTGTATAGTATTTTTTGGCCCTTTTGATTGCCAGTTCCAGAATGAAGAATGTGTTTATCTGTGATAGGAACGACACCGGGATCTAAGAATACAATTTGGTTCTATAATTTGGGCCATCAACGGTCACTAACTTCAATTTCTGAGCTTACGAAGTGAATTGTTAAATCTCTATAATATATCTCTGTAAACTTAACATAAACTTGATATTTCATTGACGATCAGTTAACAATATCAAACTTTCGGAACAAAGTATTTTTGGAAATTGATCTTCCATAGTCTGAAAATGAAAAAATGTTAAATCGCAACAAAATCTATACAAGTGTAAAAATGAATGTGTTGAAAATATGGGAATACTTCTCTTTCTCAAAAACTTTCACGTTTTGACGATTCGACAAAGAATTTTTCCGTTCAAAACATGAGAAAATAGTTGTTTAATGAATTGTGTTTCAACTGTTTTATATGCTAATAATAGATACAATACATTACAAAATTGTATCCACAGCTGATATAATACTTTTCCTAATTTGAGGGATTCTTCGAAGTTTATGACAGTTGACGAGAAAGTTGCGATATAGAAAAGGAGTGGCTCAGATGAAACAAAACATAAAAAACAATTGAGAAATTTCACAACTGCAACTGAAGCTGAAACAATGACATATCTCAATCATATATTCAAAAATCGTAACTGTAAAGAAACTTGGATAAAATTGGTAAGTTGAAATTCCGACACATCTTCAATCTGCTGAAAATATCAATAACTTTTTTATCAATGCAATAGCAACTGACTCAACGGTCGATAAGGAAGTTTGGATTTTTGTTATGGATCACTTTAGTTTTCATCTAACTGATGAAACAACCCTAATCAACATAATCAATAGCATCAAAACAAATGCTTATGGAAACGATAGTATGAATATAACTATTTCGCAATCATGTTGTCCCGTTATAATTCCTGTTATTACTGACATTATTATTGAGTGTTTACTGAAAAACTATATAAAAGTATATCACCTATGAAGCAGTCAAGTTTCAGGGGGATACAATTGTGCCATAGCACTTGCCGAAGTTTTTGATGATATAACTAATACTATCGATTGTGACAAAATATCAATATTGATACTGCTGAATAAGTCAAAGGCGATTGATAAACCATAATAGTTTACTGGTAATGTTGAAGTTTTACCATTTTGATTTCGGTGCATGCTAACTCATTGTATCATACTTTAAAAGCGTTCCTTCACTATTTATTCTACATGCATCAGATTTTCCAAACTTGCTTAAAGTTTGTAATTATCACCTATATGCAGACGACACACAGTTGTATCTTTCCTTTCAATATTTCAATATATCTGAAGCAATCAATATTATCATCAGATCTTGATGACATTTTCAATATTCCAATATATCTGAAGCAATCAATATCATCAGATCTTGATGAGATTTTCAATATTTCAATGAATCATACTTTGGAAATTAATATAGCAGAAATTTTAGCCGGACGAGTGCAGATGGCCGTAATTCTTGGTTCACTCCGGCTGCTCAGGGCACATGATTCTTGGAACCAATAGTTACTTACCCCACGGCGTGGGTAGTGGATATTGAGATAAATGACCCAGCGCGCCCTCCGAAAGTGTCGGGGCTCCGGAGACAGGGCCTAACTGGGATATTCTTAAATGAAAAATAAATTAAATACTTCTTCATAAACACTCAGAGTGTACCTAAAGGCCTGTGTGGTTAGAGGACGGCTATTATTATTATTTGCCGTGGCATGGCGACTTACTGATTTTTGGTGGCGTATTCGCTTTTCAGCTGTAGGAAATCCCGGAAAACCTACAGCACCATCCTGTGTGGTCAGTGCGCACTCCAAGCAAACACCAGATGTAATTTGGCATCTAGACAAATTACATTGCCTACCGGTTCCTATGAAATTGAGAAAAACTTTATCGTTTTCCAGGATTCGAACCTGGCCAAATGTAAGCGGATGTTTCAAATTCCGGCACCTTACCCACTCGCTACCCTTGTCGATATAGAAGAAAATTAGAAACAAAAGAAAAATAATATCCAATATTGCAGAAGGTATCACAGGAAGAACCACATGACCTTTCTCTTACTTTCATATATTCGTTGAAGCAAGCAGTCAAAGAATGAAACTCATACTTTGATTTGATAGTTTGAATGAGTACGGTATGGGAATGAGATTTCACAGTTGAGGCGGAAAGATTATAATAACCTTGTTCGTGCCTTTTCGCATCTGAATTATTAGTGAATTTGTTATTGAAGTTGTTCGAAACTTTTTCTAGAGATTAATCTAAGTCACCCCTTGAAGCACTTAGGTTTGGAAGGAGTTAGGGTGCGTCCATGACGGCCCACCGCACCTAGTATCTTACCATGGTATCGTACCATAGTATCGCATCGGCCTCGCACATAGCATTGCCTTCGAGTGTCCATATTGAGGCACCGCACCTAGCATTTCCTTGCAGTTTATTTTTAACTCCTGATGAAGCAGCATGATAAACATGAGTTCTTCTTCATCTTCATCAGATGAAGTGGTTCATCAGACTATGCACCGCCCTGTATAAATATTTCCGAAACTTGAAATGTAGGAATCTGGATATGAATAATTTTAAAAATAAAATTATCAAAATCAGAGCTGTATTGCTGAGAACTCAGTCAACTAATTTAAAAAATAATTTAAAACGTTCCTGTTGTGTTACATTCACTTGCAACTTCTTTCCATAATTTTGTCCAAATTGAACTATTATGATGATGTTTGCTGGTTCTGTTCCAAATTGCCTCTCATATAAAGATACCGGTGGCTAATTTTCCTTTATCCATGATGCTGTGTGCGAGGGTCAAAGAATACTAAGCTCGAATTCACGATGCGATACTCTCGTACCAGGCTACGGTGCGAGGCGAAGTGCGGTGCGCCGTTGTGGCCACCCACATTTAATTACATAACATTTGCTTGGCACTCGGATGCTATGGTACGATACTATAGTACGATACTATGTGCGGTGCGTCGTTGGGGACGCCCACTTGGGCAGCCAGCACACTGAGCAACGACCAAAATTTCCAACACGTGTATTATTATTGGACAACTCACAATGAATGATCGTCCTTGACCGATTTTCAAGACCACGTTTGAAATTCCAATCTGCTGAAAATTTTGGTCGATCATTGTGAGCTTGAAAGTTTTTATTTTTGGTTGTTGCTGGACGGTCGCGGACGTTCGGTCCTGGTCGGTTAGTGTGTTTTCTAGCTCACTTAGATACTTTTTTTTCTGTTCAAGAAATCGTCCTCTCTATCTTTGACATATCGTCTACTTCACTCAGAAACAGATTCGCACTTTCATGCATATATCTGAATGAACTTTCGATAGAATATTCACTATCTTTTATATCAAATCGTACTGATGATGTTCAATTAGTCTGGAACACTTCAATACGTTTGTAGTGTCTTATTATGACTACGAACCTTCAAAATTTCCACCTTTATGTATTTTCACTCAAATATACATTATAAATGGATATTTATTCATTCACAAAATATCTTCTCTTCATGTCTAGTCAAATCGTTTTTCTCTATTGTTTTTTTTTTCAAGCAATTGCTTACATGTTGTTCAAATGAAAGCTCGAAAAAAACGTTAGAATTCTCGGGAAACTCAATCGTATCGTTTTCAAATTAAATTATTAGTTTTTTCGACCCGCTGTCTTTGTGTGGCTTATTTATCTCGTTGATTACGATTAAAACGTTTCAAATACCTGAGAGTAATGAAAGAGACTTACGAGCTAGACGTGCTCTTCCTCATTTGGTGGAATCGTTCATCCAAATTGGTGGTACTTAAAATACGTAGAAATCAATCCACGGCTAATTTACCAGGAAAAGGTCTCGACTCACTTCAATTGAGCAGATGGCCGGTTTAGAAAAATTCTAGCAAGTTTTCTTCATTTAACTGATCGTAATTGTGGTTGTTGGAGAATTCATGCAGTCGCGTAGAAAAATTATTTTTAATGACCTCAAAATATTTGCGAAAGCAGGTAATAACCCTTTTATGGAATTTAATTCTATTTATATTGGGAAATATTGGAATTTTTATCTGAAACGCATCTGCTACAAGACCATATTACGGGACTGACTGAAATGATAAAATAAGAAAGAGATGAAGAAAATTCCATAGGAGTCTTTGCTTGTATATTATTAAAGCGTATCGACGACACCTAAACTACTTACGACAGCGCCAACTCTCCAAAGGTGGGATTGATAACTTGTTTATATTATATTTCAAGAGCTATTTTATGAAACTTCAAAACAAACCAAAAAAATCACATTAAAATGATGAATATCGCCGAATGTTCACATTTTTGTTGCCAATCAGGCCTTTGCTGTATCACTTCCGTTAAAAATAACATCACCATTATCCGGTAATAGCAAAATAACGGAAATGGCGAATAACGGTGACGTTATTTTCAACGGAAGTGATACAGCATAGGGTTGATTGATTCAATACTACTTTTCGTCGGATTAGTGTATTAATCTGCTAACTAAATTTTGTTACCATTTATTGATTGCTATATATAGAGCATCGGAAAGAGAAAAAAAAGAACTTCAACTAAAATGTCTAAGAACCCTAGTGTGTCGACTGACTACATTTCGTTTTGTTTTATTTTTAAACAAAGCAAATGAAATCGTGGTCTGTTTCTCTTATCGGTTCCAGAGATGACGCCTTGCCCTCATGTCAATATTCCATGGAGATAGTGATTGTGATTGTTGTTGATTGAATTTGACGGAATGTCAATAAACTTTTTAAATATCATTCTAAAGTTCTAAAGTCTCCGTACTCGAAGTGGAATACCAATTTTTTTGGAAAAATAACACCACACAAAGTGTGTTATTTTCCTAAAATAATCTAAATACCGTTTGAAAGTCAAAATAGTTGTGGCCGAATCAAAAATTTCGTAGTGCAGTATTGATGATGTACGTTTCTTAATTTTTCTGTATTTTATATTAGTTTCATATTCTTCCAAATAAATTGACCAAAATCCGTTTTTGTGTGGACAAAATCCAGAAAGATGAACACAATACTTAATTTATACCCATAGTACCGAAAGTGTCTATCACATAGAATCAGTAGAAACTTTGAAACCAATTCGAAACTTACATTTTGTTTCTATGGCAAAAAAATTTCAAATCGATTCAATCAACTAGGTGCGTGTTGTTATACCCTACTATTCCTTTGAATCTTCCTTAAGTTCAAGTTGTGAAAGTCCGTGATAAAGTAAAAAAAAATCACCACTCCCAATTTTTTGCCATTCGTTTTGGAAAATCTTTTCAGTGTGGTTAGATCATTCAAAAAATATTAATTTTCTGTCGAGAAAAGTAGCAAATAATAAAGATTTTCCTACATTTCCATTTTATCCTATAAATAGTTTAATAAGAAAAAACTATTGCTGAATCAATTTCGATAACTAATATCTAATATCTAATTCAACGATTATTGCTTGAATATTTGCTTAAAAAACAAGATGTGTATAGCACAAAATTTTGTTTATGAGAACAATTTGCATTCCATTTATTCAGTTTTCAGTACATTCAGTCCCATAGTTCTTTTGCCTGTTCAAAATGCATTTAGGGTCCCAGTTTTCCCAGAATTGTAATGTCATTTGGCACACTTGGATTCTGTGTTAGGTCACGTGTTAATACGGAAGTGTTAAAATTTCACGCTTAATGCAACGATATCACATCAAAGAACTTCCGGGTTTTCTAATGTCGCTATTTAATTCAAGAGGGGTAATTTAAAACTGTAATGGCATTGGTGGTCTGGATTGATACGAAGGTCCGAACTCGGTCGTTTACTAATAATCTCGATAATTTATGTTGATGAAATAATAATTTCGGGAATAAATTTAATATGACTAGATCACATAAGTATGGCTAGATCCCATATGGCTAGATCACATATGGCTAGATCACACCTAATCTCACGAACAATAATATAATGGCCATATAAATAGGATACTAAATTGATAAAAAATATTGAAATAAAAGCTATAGCTCTACTGATAAAGTCAATTCAAATCAGGCACTTCCAAAAAAATTAATTTTAATTACAATTACAAACAGGCTTTGAATGATGTATTCATAATTTCTATTATTCACAAATAAAATCAGTGAAAATTACACAACTCATATCGAACAACTCTGAGAAATGTTAAATGGCCTTAAAGGTAAGAAAAAGAACTTAGCCTTACAAGGAATACTTTTTTTGTTTCTCTCAGTCATTTACTGTCCCTTGGAAGTAAACGTTCTTTATTACTATTGAAATCATTCAATAACTATGCCAAATCATTGGAAAACTGCTTTCTCAGCTCTCCCACCAACGGTTTACGTGGCATTCTCCTCTTTTCTGAATCCAAAAATGGAATCATCGACCTTGATTCAGAAATGATCTGCGATAACTCTTACAGTAATAGTTATTATCCTAACAAGTACGGAAAGAGTACTATTCCCGCATGAGACTGCCGTTACCCGAACGACGCAAAGCGGAGTTCGGGTAAGCAGTCGAGTGCGGGATAGTACCTTTCCGTATGAGTAAGGATCAAGATTTTTTCTACAAGAGCATTGAAACATCTTATGTGATGCTCTTGAACAAACTTTCACGTGCGGGAAAAATTATTACCGCTCTAGTGCGGGAAAAACTCACTTGAAGTGACATTAGCGTGCGGGAATATGACACTTTTCAAACTAAATTGCGTGCGGGAATAGGGCGGAATACACACGCTTGTAGAAAATAGTTATTATCCTAACGAGTACGGAAAAAGTACTTTTCCCGCATGCAAACGACTCAGAGCGGAGTGAACAGTCTCTCTTTCTCTGTCGATTTTTGGAAACTCTTTATTCAAGGAACACTTGAACAAAAAAAAACAGAATTGCTAAAAAACTTGAGTGGAACTATTAAAAATATGAGTATTAGTAACTCATCATTGTTATAGATGTCATGGTACCACGTACTATACAGGGTTCTGCAACAAGGGCGCGGTCTTCCACATCTCCATTATGGTAATAGATAGATATGGACAAAATACTATTTCTTGAGCTCTACAAAGTGAAAATTATGAAACTTACACAGGGTGTCCAGATTTTTCTAGGCGGGTCCCAACTATGTTTTTTTAAATGGCAATCTGCATTTTTCATTAGTTTTTCGGTTTATGTGAATCTTTTTTTCGAAAACATTGACGGTCTCGAGATTTTTAACATAACACCTTTTTTTTCCAAAATTGGTCACTCATCATATTTGAAATTATGAAGTTGTGCAAAGTTCCATTAAAATCTATTCTTGGTTAAATAATGTACGTTAGTGACTCTCTCAAACGATATATCTAAAATCGACCTGTGATATACAGGGTGCAAAGAGCAGCTTGCCAAACATTGTAAATAAAAATGTGCAAAATCTTTATTTTAAATGAAGACCCGGTATATTATCGATCCATAAGAAGCACCAACAGAGGCTCTACAAATTTCATCGAATATTCCCTATGGTTAAAATCAATAGTTTTCTTAAGAAGCATTTTTTTTCGAGAAATGTAAATTCTTTCTCTTCCTTCGCCATAATTTTAATAAACGACTTTTTTATGGCGAAACCCATTTGAGTCGACTGATACAAAAGATATCTTGTTTCAATTATGTACATTTCATATAACGTGGCCATACCATTTTTTAATTTTTGTATGATACATTTTTCTAAATGGAAAACCTATTTTATAATTGGATGTAGAATTTTACACAATATAAAACCAAACACGATTATAAAATAAGGTTTTGAATATTACTAATAAATCAATTTATTTCATGTAATTGTGGATTTTCATCAATTATAATAGACCAAGAGCCCAGTCAAAAATTTTGTAAGGATAAACGCATGAAAAATTTCAACTGGAAATGATAGTTCATGTACCAAAGTGCTAAAATTTATCCAAGCAACGTGTCATTGCCGTGGCTTTACATTGCCGCCTGGCCCCTTAAGTAGCGATAAAAAAAAACAAAATGCATTATAAGTGCAAAGTTGATCCTGGGGAAGGTGTTAGAATATAATGAAACATTGCTAAAAATGCAATGCCGCCAGCCTCACAGCGTGGCTTATCAGTGCCGCCAGGTCCCTTGAGTAGTAAAAAAAAAACAAATTGCATCATCAGTGCAAAGTTGAGCTTGGAGAAGGTGTTAGAATATAATGAAACATTGCTAAAAATGCAATGCCGCCAGCCTCACAGCGTGGCTTAACATTGCCGCCAGCGGCGGTTACATTGCGCGGAACTCCTGCAGTCAGCCGCCGCGTGTCACGGTTTTCTCTTAGCTACTCATCAAAATGACGTCAATATTATGGAAAAATGATGAAATACCTTGATGTTGGAAATTAAATTACCTATCAGTTACCATTTTCAACAAATTTTTAGTTTCATTTATAGTAAAATTACACATGAAAATGTATTCGAAAAATGAAACTTGTTGAAAAAATAATCGAGTTTTTCACTTATAATGCCTAATAACTTTTCAATTATTTAGGACGTAAAGAAAAATTTTAATTGCTGAAAAATGGAGTATAACATTTTGGGTGTAAATACGCCGTCTGTAAAACCAAAAATTAATGAAAAAATAGACAAAAAATTAATGAATGGACAAAAAAATCATATCACCTAAAAACTTTCTTGTAATTAATTGTTTTCAGTACAATGTTCCATGCTTATTAAAATAATAAATAATTTTTTAATTTTCATCCTCTTTTTGCATTTTTAGCAATGTTTCATTATATTCTAACACCTTCCCCAGGATCAACTTTGCACTTATAATAAATTTTGTTTTTTTTATCACTACTTAAGGGGCCAGGCGGCAATGTAAAGAAGCCACGGCAATGACACGTTGCTTGGATAAATTTTAGCACTTTGGTACATGAACTATCATTTCCAGTTGAAATTTTTCATGCGTTTATCCTTACAAAATTTTTGACTGGGCTCTTGGTCTATTATAATTGATGAAAATCTACAATTACATGAAATACGTTGATTTATTAGTAATATTCTAAACCTTATTTTATAATCGTGTTTGGTTTTATATTGTGTAAAATTCTACATCCAATTATAAAATAGGTTTTCAATTAAGAAAAATGTATCATACAAAAATTTAAAAAATGGTATGGCCACGTTATATGAAATGTTGGATAAATTTTAGCACTTTGGTGCACGAACTATCATTTCCAGTTGAAATTTTTCATGCGGCTGATGATAACGCTTTTTTGACTGGTCTCTTGGTCTATAAAGTCTACGCTTAAGCTACAGTTAGTTTTTCAAATTGTCAACTTGCAAATTACAAAACTCTAATAGAAAAAGTTGAATGAAAGTTATTAATTAAACTTTCACAAAATATGCTCAACATGTCTTCCATTTTCTTGAATGTACAGCTGAATTCTGTGTTCGAAAGACCGTTCCACCCTGCGCAAGACAGCTGGTGTAATGCTCCTAAGAACCATATTTTTGGATGAAGTTGGTAGCTCAACGAAAACAATATTTTTTATGTATCCCTAGAAAAAAATCAAGTTTTAAAATCTGGCGATCTAGCGGGCCATACCTGACAGGCCCATTCTCACTCTTCTCTCAAAATCTGCAAGCAGTATTTTTCGATATAATTGAAGGTGGTGTGGATGAAAACGATGCTTCTTCACTGCACTCGTTGCACTGACTTATATCTACTATTTCACCAATATGCCGTTGACTCCTACGATGATCTTCTTCAACAGCAAGAAGAACTCTCAATTCATTATCCTCTTTAGTGGCTGGTTTGATGCGATCATGTTTAGAATAATTTATACATCCAGTTTCAACAAATCTAGTCGAGACCTTTCGGAATGATCTTTCACCTGGATGCCTTCTATCTGGATGCTGTTGAGAATAAATTCTACTTGCGAATAAACAATTCCTGTCTGATTCACTTAATATGAAAATCATATCAATCAAATCAGTTTTTGAAATCAACATATTGATTAAATTGTATCGAAACTTCTCAATATAGCAACATTCACTAAAAATTTCAATTTTTATACTGGCATTTAACAAAGATTTCAATACTTGTACATACTAGCAGGCAAGTATTTTTACCTGCCAACTCATTGATTTTCAAAGAATCATTTATTTTTTCCTTGAGAGGTGGTTGTAGACCAGGTAATTGCACAAATTTAAAAGTAATCGAAATTATTGTAATATTCCAAAATATGTATTTTAATGTGAATGAAAATAATATCAGAGTGGTGGTCAGATTCACAACTTGTTTATCTTCTGAATGGTGATTATAGACATGAGACGATAATTTAAAGAAGGGGTTGGAGCCTCTATTGGCGCTTGTTATGGATCGATAATATACCGGGTCTTCCATTTAAAATAAAGATTTAAAAATGTTTGGCAAGCTGTTTTTCGCACCCTATATATCACATGTCGATTTTAAACATATCGTTTGAGAGAGTTACCAACGTACAATATTTGACCAAGAATAGATTTTAATGGGACTTCATAATTTCAAATATGAAGAGTGATCAATTTTGGAAAAAAAAAGCTGTTACGCAAAAAATCTCGAAAAAAAGCCTTACATAAAGTACATTCCATTTCTCATGTAGAAACCGAAAAACTGATTTAAAAAAACAAAGTTGGGACCCACCAAGAAAAATGTGGTTACTCTGTGTAAGTTTCATAATTTTCACTTTGTAGGGCTCAAAAAATAGTATTTATGTGTCCATGAAATCATCTATCTATCTATTACCATAATGGAGATATGGAAGACCGCGCCCTTGTTGCAGAACCCTGTATAGATGTGACTGTACTCTGAACGCAAACGCAGTGAGAGAAAGCAGTCACCGTAAGTTATCTTGAAAAAGCCCCAGGCACAGCATAAAGCTGTGCTTTATACACCTCAACTGTTAAATTAGGTTAATTTACTTAGTTTAGTTGTCCATATGCCGTGGCTTCTATGTGTATTGCCTAGTTCTGCACGCAACTCCACGTCACGAAGACTGAGTATATGGATGTTTCACTCCTTGTTTTTTCAATTAACTCTACATGCCCGGTTTTGTGGCGAAGTCAATTTGTTCCAATAAGAAATAAATGCTTGTTGATTGAAATAACATCATAGCAAGAAAAACTAGTGGAACAAATTACTTCCACAGTAGGTAACTTTCCTACTAGATCTCAATGTTTTCTGCATATTACCTTCTTCGGACATCATCGTAAGGGGTGTTTCAAGGTTCGAAGGACCAATGTAATACAATAAATCACGTATGAAATAAACGTTATTCAATACTTTGACAACAACTTTTTATCAACAAATCATGTATAGGGTGAAATAAAATATAACATTCTTCCCCCTCGAAGTAAACTACGTGAACAACTAATCGACAATTGGACAAAGTTTACTGACTGGTCGTCTGAAAGAACCAAGTGAAGTTTGGACATCTGTAACTCCACGTTGCCGTCTGAACCCGGATGAACTGCTATAATTCGTTCTTTTGGCCAGCTGTTTCTAGGGCCATTGCTGTCAGCAAAAAGACTTGCCCTATTTTGAAGTAAACCCGTTGGAATGGCCTAATCTCATCATACAGTTCAAGGAGACAACTGCCCTATGCCAATTCAGTAATCGAGAGAATGTAAGCAGGCTGCAGAAGTGTTTAAAGGGAAAAACCCGAGAAACTGTAGATGCCTTGTTAAATTTCCCAGACGAAATTGATCGTATCATCAATATATTGGAGAAAAGTTTGGGCAAAACCGAAGATATCCTGGAGAAAGTATTCAATCAAATTACATATATGAAACAAATAAAAGAAGAAAATATGGCAAACTTCATAGAGTTATCCAATTGACAATACAACTGTAGTTTTGAAAAGCCTAAACTGCTCAGAATATTTGATAAATCCACAAATTATCAGGGAATTAGTCGAGAAATTACCAATCAGCTTGAAACTTCAATAAGGAAAGTATGCAAAAAATTTAAATAAGAAAACAATTTCAATTGAAAATTTTGCGACTTGCTTGGAAGAATTCACTGAGGAATTTAGTTATGTTATCGAAAGAAGAATAGAAGCAGAGACATATCCTCACAATGAAAAATTCCACTATTCCTAAGTTTTCGTGTATTCTGTGTAAAAAAGATAAACATCAACTTTCATATTGTGAAGATTTCAATAAAATGATTCCTGACGACCGTTGGAAATTTGTTGTTCAGCACAAATTATGTTTCTCATGTCTGACTCCACGACATCAGATGAACAAATGCAAGAAAAAACAACCATGCATTGTTGATGGATGTCATAAATTATTGCATAAAATTGAAGAGACTGGTGCTCAAAGAAGATGTGATAATGATGAACTTGTATGTCATGCCAGCCAGAATATCGAAAATAGAAATTTAGCTATATTGAAAGTTGTTCCAGTAGAATTAGAAGGTCCCGGAGGAATGATGGAAACATATGCGCTATGTGATGAAGGTTCCACTATTACTGTAGTGGAAGAATTTGTTGCAAATGCTCTACAGTGTCAAGGAACCATAGATCCTCTAGTTATGAAGTGGAAAAATGACACAACTAGGATGGAAGAAAAATCAGGAATGCCAGAACCATCAAAGACCTAAGATTGCCTGATCAAACAATTGATGGGAAAGAGCTGAAAAAACCGATATGAAATCTTGAAAAACGTTGATATTGAATATTTGCAGAATGCTAAACCTACCATATTGATAGGACAAGACAATTGGCCATTAATTGTTGGACGAGAAATTTGTTATGAATCTTGGAATGGTCCAGCAGTATCCAGAACATGTCTTGGGTGGATATTGCATGGAAATTTGCCAATGAAGAATCAGATAGACGACTATACTTTTCACCTGATAGAGGAGAGAAATTCGGACGAGACCTTGCATAATTTAGTTAAAAATCATTTTTCCCAAGATTTTGATGAAATGTACAGAGAAAAGAACTCGCAGATGCAGGCTGAAAATTATGAAATAATGAAAAATATTGAAAAAACTGAAGAAAACAAATGGGAAGTTGGTTTGCTGTGGAAGAAAATGTCTATCTACCAGAAAGTTATAGTAATGCTGCAAGAAGATTAAGAAATTAAGAACAGAAAATTGATAATGATGAAACGTTTGCAGACGCTTATTCAAAGGCTGTTGACGCCTTCCTAGAAAAACGATATGCAAAAAAACTGACACATCATGCAAATGTTCCAAAGTCAGACAGGACTTGGTACCTACCCCATTTGCCAGTGTATAATCAAAACAAACCTGGAAAAACAAGAGTTGTTTTTGATGCTGCTGCAAGAAGCAATGGGGTCAGTCTCAATGATAACCTTCTAGTGGGTCCTGACTGCTTCAGTAGCCTACCAGGAATTTCGATAAAATTCAGACAGAAGAAAATTGGGTTTTCAGCAGACATAAAAGAAATGTTTCTTCAGAAAGCAGTAGATAGACAAGCACAAAGATTTTTATGGAGAGGTATAAAACGAAATACTGAAGTAGAAGTGTATGAAATGACGACTCTTATATTTGGAGCCGCATGTTCACCGTGTTTAGCACAAGCTGTGAAGAATAAAAATGCTCTTAATTTTGAAGAAAAATATCCAGATTCTGCAGAGGCGATAAAAGAAAAGTTTTACATGGACGACTACTTGGATATAGAAGATAATGATGAGGAGGCTATTAAAAGAATACGAGAAGTCATAGAAATCCATAAAAATGGTGGATTCCAAATTTGTAACTGGATTTGTAGTTTCCAGAAAGTTTTCGATTAAATTCCGAATGAACTGAAACATCGAAGAACCAAACTCTTTCAGATGTTTTTATGTTGCCTAAAGAAAAAGTCCTGGGACTGTGGTGGGACGCACAGAGTGACGATTTCAAATTTGAATTTCAAGCAGAAAATTAACTCTGATATACTAAATGAAAAGGAAATTCCAACTAAGAGAGAAGATTTACGAGTGTCACGAAACACTGTGGTTGGTAAAAATTCAGAAGGAAATGTTTGAAGAAGAGTGTGAGAATCTGAAGAAAAATAACGATGTTGGAAAACATAGTAAAATTCATCGACTAGTACCCTATTTAGACAATGACGGAGTCATGAGGATGAAGGGATGATTGAAACATGTACCAGATATGGACGAAAATCAAAAGAATACTATAATTTTGAATGGAAAACACCGTTTCACAGAGCTTCTGATTGAATTCTATCATCAGAAATTCATGCATCAAGGTTTGGAAACGGTTATCAACAAAATTCAAATGAAATATTGGATAACTCATTTACGAAGTGCTGTGAAGAATACTTTCAGGAGATGTTTGTTCTGCAAAAACAGAAAATCAACGTCTGCTGTACCTGAAATGGGAAATTTACCGCTGCCAAGAGTGATTGGATTTGTTCGTCCATTTTACTTACTATTTTGGTCCCATGAAGGTGAAAATTGGAAGAAGAACGGAAAAAATGTACGGCGTGTTATTTACCTGCATGGCAATGAGAGCAATTCATCTGGTGTTGGCCCATTCATTAGATACCGATTCAGCAATATTAGTTATTAAAAGGATGATTTCAAGAAGAGGGTGTCCGTTGAATCTGCTTTCTGACAATGCGGAAAACTTCAGAGCAACTGATAAAGAAATAAGAGGACCAATCCAAGAATTTTATCAAAACAAAATCACAGAAGAAATGACGATGAAAAATATAAAATGGCTCTGAGGACCATATTGTGTGAAGTTGAATTCACTGGCAACAGTAGACCACTCACCCAAGTTCCAGTATAGCCTGATAATCTAGAATGTTTGACACCGAACCATTGCCTGATTGGCAGATCTTGTGGATCAACGGCATTGGAAATTGCGAAAAGGAATTTGAGGAGTCAGTGGCAGTTAAGTCAGAAACTGGCTGATCAATTTTGGAATAGATGGCTGAAGGAATACCTACCTACTCTGGACGAAAGGAAGAAATGGTTCAACAATCCAAGGAATCTGCAAATAGATGATTTGGTGGTGATTGCTGACAGCAATGGCCCAGGAAACAGCTGGCCGAAAGGACGAATTATAGCAGTTCGTCCGGGTTCAGACGGCAAAGTGAGAGTTGCAGATGTCCAAACTTCACTTGGTTCTTTCAGACGACCAGTCAGTAAACTTTGTCCAATTGGTGTGGTCGATTACTTGTTCACGTAGTTTACTTCGAGGGTATTATTAATCTGGAATCACATAACTAGGTATTTGTTCATTTATTTATTTACAAAAGTTACTAGGGTGATTCCATTACAAGTGAGATAAATTTGGGTTTTTCAGAAAGGTATTAATTGCATTTCACACCTATTTTGCCTAATACTATAATTTTTTGAAATTTGAAAGATCCTTCTAGGTCATTTTGTTCATAATCTATCAATTCTGCAAATCTGTACAATACTACGTCGAAGATGACGGAAGTTACGTTGGCGTTTCCATGAGAAGTGACATGCACTGTATACAAGTCATTGTATGTAATTACAAATATACCATTGTTTCAATTCCTCCAAAGCCGGAGAATAATTATGTTACATACATCATACTTACTCTCTAGAAACAAAGGCTGCAGAAGGTTATAGAACGTACTGAAAATGCACTAAATAAGTTTCTAGTTCCTTAGTACTTGAACTTGTTTTAGTTGAAATGTCGGTGAAC
The DNA here is from genome assembly GCA_958502065.1 of Chrysolina americana. Taxonomy (NCBI): domain Eukaryota; kingdom Metazoa; phylum Arthropoda; class Insecta; order Coleoptera; family Chrysomelidae; genus Chrysolina; species Chrysolina americana. The sequence continues at coordinate 34,504,530 of OY293410.1, read as the reverse complement.
TTATTTTGTACAACCCGCCATAAGTCAGTCGCAGCGCCACTCGCGGGCATAGCAAGAAGCCCTCCTCTACTCAAGGAAGAGTGAATACATGCTTTCGAGCAAAGTTCTTTTTCGAAACTATTCATTTCGTTCATTTAAAACTCCCCGGCACACCTGTTGAACTTTGTTAGAAATAACACAATGATGACACAAGGAATATGTTATCAACAAATGGCTTCTTCAGTAACAATTCCAATTCTGCATCATTTCAAGTGAAAAAAAAATCATCCCATGGCAAATATAAACAGTCAAAACAAGCACCAACTCAATCTGTCTAGATTAGCAATTGATTGGCCATACGAATAACATATAATATGGGGTAACTTCCTATCAAAAAGTAATTATCCATATTGTGAAGTTTGAAAAAGTCAACCTTTCGTGCTAAACATTCCACAAGAACGTCCAAGATTCACCATACCGCGTTATCAATGGAACACAAGAGGTGACAGATGTCGATGTCGATGTCGATGTCGATGTCGATGTCGATGTCGATGTCGATGTCGATGTCGATGTCGATGTCGATGTCGATGTCGATGTCGATGTCGATGTCGATGTCGATGTCGATGTCGATGTCGATGTCGATGTCGATGTCGATGTCGATGTCGATGTCGATGTCGATGTCGATGTCGATGTCGATGTCGATGTCGATGTCGATGTCGATGTCGATGTCGATGTCGATGTCGATGTCGATGTCGATGTCGATGTCGATGTCGATGTCGATGTCGATGTCGATGTCGATGTCGATGTCGATGTCGATGTCGATGTCGATGTCGATGTCGATGTCGATGTCGATGTCGATGTCGATGTCGATGTCGATGTCGATGTCGATGTCGATGTCGATGTCGATGTCGATGTCGATGTCGATGTCGATGTCGATGTCGATGTCGATGTCGATGTCGATGTCGATGTCGATGTCGATGTCGATGTCGATGTCGATGTCGATGTCGATGTCGATGTCGATGTCGATGTCGATGTCGATGTCGATGTCGATGTCGATGTCGATGTCGATGTCGATGTCGATGTCGATGTCGATGTCGATGTCGATGTCGATGTCGATGTCGATGTCGATGTCGATGTCGATGTCGATGTCGATGTCGATGTCGATGTCGATGTCGATGTCGATGTCGATGTCGATGTCGATGTCGATGTCGATGTCGATGTCGATGTCGATGTCGATGTCGATGTCGATGTCGATGTCGATGTCGACGTCGACGTCGATGTCAACGTACTAAAAACTCTTGTACTATAATAATACATTTTTCACGTCTTTTCTGAAACGATAAAGTGATGTGATACTTTTGATATTTATTGGAAGGTGATTAAACATCTTTCATCTATTATAAAATATCGAGATTTTGATGAGTGTACTTTTAGGAATTGGAAGTTTAAAAACTCTGTCTGGTATTATGATCAGGAGAACTGCCAATAGTGAATTTTGATTTATGTTTTTGTATCAAACAGTTTCAAGTATGAAAATTGCAATAACTGTAAGAAATTTATGTTTAAGAAAGAGAGGTCGACATGAATCCCGATATCTCACTTTGCATAAATATCGTAGAGCACGTTTTTGTAAAATTAGGACAGTCTGTAAATGATGACTACAGCAAATTTACCAAAATGCAATACCATGTCGTAGATGAGATTCAATAAGAGAATGATAAATTGGTTAGAAACTAAAAATCCTTATTCATTCGAGGCAACTCCCAATGCGTAGCAACCCGAAGAGAGTTTTTTACACAATGTTTTAACATGCTCTACAAATTTCAACGAATTATCCAGATAAACTCCAAGATATTTCAAAGTCATTTTATTTTCAATGATGATATTGTCTAACGGAATGTCTTAAAGATGACATCTGAAAGATATCATGTTAGTTTTCCTTATGTTGAATGATAATAATAAATTTGAATCACACCAATCTTTCACTTTTTTAAGATCATAAAATATCAATTGGTCAAGGTCTTGCTTGTTTTTGTAATGTAAGTATAGTACTGTCATCAGCAAACACAGTAAAAAAAAATTAAATTTTAATATTTAATAGGTCATTTATAGAATAAAATTGATATTCTTTGATTTTGAATATCCTGAATGTCTTACAATCTGATTTACAATCTCATGATTTACATAATCAAAAGCTTTGGAAAAATCACAAAAAACTGCAGCCGCCACCCCCCCATCATTAATTCGAGAATATGCTTCTTATAAAAGAGCCAACATTGCATCTGCTGAAGTTTTTGTTTTTCTGAAATCCGAATTGAAGATTGTTGATCAAATTATGACATCTCAAAAATTCCGTAATTCTCGAATGAATCAGTTTTTCGGTCATTTTTGCTAGGGTAGGTATAAGTGAAATAGGACGAAAGTAAGATAGATCATCACCACCTTTATATATTGGAATAACCAGGGACGTTTTCAGAAGAGATGGAAAACGGCCATGCTGAAATGAGTCATTGATTAAAACAGCAAGAACACTAAGAGCTGTAAGGAAGATTTTGAAATAGATAAAATTAGTGTACATTATTTATTAATTGAATCTTAAAAGGATGTGTCTCTGTGTTGATGATACGTTCAATTATTCAGAAGTTGAACGAACATTTTCAAGTGTCCCAATTCAGTGCTGCCCTAGAGTAAAAAGCGTGATTTTAAATTTCCCCAAACTCTCCCAGCAGCGTTCTGATTTCGTTGAAAACAGCTCGTCGTACGATTGCGACTAAATTACATAATTAAATTCAGAGTTAAATTAAAATGTCTCATACCCCCGCTGTGAGAGCATCGCATGACTTGCACAAATAACTGACATTCGAGAGATGTGCAACATCCACATCGGGCTGGTTGCGTACTTTGCGCGTTTTCCGGCCACCGTCAATTGTCGTTGGGTCTTTTGGGGTTGCACGGAGGGTGATTTTTCGGGGGATACAATTGACAATCGAGCGCGCGACTGTTACGGACGAACGTTAGATGTGCATCACTAGGTTCTGTGTTTGTCTTTTGTCCGCACTATGGGAGGTAACGGCTAAGTGGATTTCGCTAGTGAGCGAATACAGGATGTTCTCAAGTAAAACTGAACGCGAATGGGTGAAATTATTTCCCAGAAGGTGGCCTGAAATAAACAGTAATTGAAAGAAACCGCAAAAGTCAGTTTTTGTATCTATTTCGCTCTCCCGATCGCTTGATCTCTCTATTTTACTCTCTACAACTTTCCATTTTCACATCGCTCTCTTCCTGTTTCTATTTCTATCTCTCTCGCCCTCTCTCTTGCCTTATCTCTCTCACTCTTCATCTCACGCTCTCTTTTCCTCTCCCTCGCGCTGTCTCGCGCTCTTTTTTCTTTCGCTGTCTCTCTACCGCTCTCTCAAATGAATCTATGGCCAAAATCAAACCTTGATTAATCAGATTTGGTTCGTCTTCTGCAACCTGGTCCTTCCTAAAACTTTGCATTTTATTAGTTATTCATACTACACATGGAAACTATTTATTACATTTTGTTGCTCCAATTCCATTTTGAAGAAGTGAAATTATCGTATTCGTACTAAGATACCGGAGTGACTTTTTCGATATCCGACATTTAACCAATTCTTTGTTGTATGCATCTAATTGCCTTGTTGCTTCTCACTGAATAACACCACTTTCTTTTATCTACCATGTCATCATGATAGTTTGTAGAATCGCGGTATGTCGTGCCAGTAACGAATCATCAATGTGGAATTCGTAAAATTCAGCATTGGATTCAAAAAAGACCCCGCACCATCCTTATAGAAAATGGATTTCGACTGAATTTCCAGAATTTTTTAAAAGTTGTTGTTTTTGACTTTCTTAGCAAAAGTGTTCATGAGCATAAAAAAATCGGCCGATTAGTTTTCGAGAAATTCTCAAAAATTCCGAGAAATTACAAAACTCCTATTTATTCCGGTAACACTATGCCTCAAGCTGTGGCATTGGCCCTGGCATTGCGTGGCAAAGCAACAAACATCTTACAAACCTTCACTGCTCAAGAACAGGAGGACCTCCGATCAAGTAACACAACCTAGATGAGTGATACTCAAATAGAACTGAAAGTAACATCTTTTCATAATATTATCCCTCAAATCATGACATTATTGCCATGTCGCAATTTTTTAAGGATACAATAAGCACGTCAGCTGGATTGATATCTGTCGGGTATATTCATGGCAACGAAAACCCAAAAGTACTGTCTTGGATGAGCAATAAGAAGGAAATTGAAACGTTGATTGCAGCTTATTGGGAGCATGTAAAAACGATAGTATTTTCATCACCGAACGGAGATTATTCGTTGTCGATATAGTCTGGTCAGTACGGCAACGCTGCATTTGAAATATCAAATATGACAGAACAATAACAACACATCTCTATATGTTTTCGTCTATTGGAGTGTTTTTTCGTGGGTAAAGGGCAAATTTTGAGTTAATTTGTATTAAACTATCATTAGTTTTTATTATTAACCAATGTGAAGCATTGTGACATGTGTTAAAGACCATTTGAAGCTGGAAATCAGAATATGTCATTTCATAGGTAAGCTACCAGTGTCGTAACTATCGTGAAAGAGAAGCCAAATTGGAAAAGAGAAACATGAATGAATTATGAAAAAACGTGCCAATTAGAGCATCGGCTGTTCTCAAAATCCTGTGGAGATTATTCCATTATAATTTCAGGTTTCCATTCCATATCGGGTTTCCACTATTTCTATTTTAATGAACCTCAATATTTCTGTTAACAACGCACGACACTGCCGTTGAGGGAAGATGTCCCTTACACACAAATTTCAATGCGTGTGCAGCGAGTTACTCATCTAGGTTTTGTTATTTGATCGGGGAGGAGGACTAATGAGTAGCTGATAAAACATAAATTATTACGTATGAAGAAACGCCAAAGACTTTGCTGGACCATTCAGACAATTTGACTACAAGGATGAGTACATCCTTGTGGCAATCACTTCAGCAAGTCACCGACGTCCTGGTAAAAGAGAAGATATGTTGATTAGGTATTCCGCTAGAGTTGCAATCGGACCAGGGCAGAAATTTCTAGTCAAACCTGTTCCAAAAAATGTGTCATCCGAAAGACGAGAACCACGGCTTTACATCCACAGTCCGATGGAATGGTGGAAAGGATTAACAAGACGATAAATCATCACCTGTCCAAGGTAGTCTCTAATCACCAGAAAGATTGGGACCAGTACCTTCATTTGTTCCTGGTGGCCTATCGTTCCGTGAGTCTCCCCTGTGACCTGAAGTTTGGGACGCCACCAGGACAAGACACTGTGGGAAAATACTACATCAGTAAACCTCGGCAGAGAATGGACGATATCCATGAACGAGTCCGTTTGAAAATTCAGAGCGCCAGTGACAGAATAGAGGAGACCTATGACATCAAATCCGATGCTAGGGGATTTCAGGTTGGGAACGTGGTTTAGCTGTACAACCCCAAACGGTGTCGGCGACTATTATCAAAGCTACGGAACTCATGGAAAGGTCGATATAAGATCATGAAGAGGATAAACTACCTCGTCTACCGAATCTATAACCCTCAGAACTCAGAAGTTGGAAGGGTGCTTCAGTTGAAGAAGGGCCAGGGTAACATCTAATACCTAGTTACCAAAAAGCATTCTCGAGATAAACCTATGAAGATGTCTGGAAGAGTCTTACCAGATTAAGAGAAACAATGCTGAACCAGAATCTTGTGAAACTGGCAATCCAAAATTATCCTGTGGAAATGAGGGGCTGGACTGGAGAGTTATGACAAACATATTGGAGACGATATTCAGATGTTCTAATAATAATAATAATAATACTCCCTCATAAACACTCATAGAGTGTACCCAAAGGCATAGCCTGTGGGGGTAGAGGACGGCTATTATTATTTGTCGTGGGGCTCCGGGGCGACTAACTGATTTTTGGTGGCGTATTCATTTTTTAGCTGTAGGAAAACCAGGAAAACTTACAACCACCCTGGGTGGTCGGCGCGAACTCTTACAACAACTTACATTGCTTATCGACTCCTACGAAATTGAGAAATTTTTTCTCGTTTTCTAGGATTCGAACCTGGACAAATGCATGCGGAAGTTTAGGAGGCCGGCATCTAACCGTCTTGCCATCGAGCACTCATACTACTGGTAAAAAAATAAATAAAAACATTTCCCAATATAAATATTATGTTCGACGACTAGGAAATTATTCTCTTCAGTGAAACATGTGTGATTAATTAATAATCTGGTTTTTGACTGTTCAAAGAAGTTATCAGTCAATCAAACAACTACTGCAAGATTGTTATTTATAAATGGCAGCGTGGTGCTGTTTTTTGAATGAGACAAAACACCCGAGAACAAAATAATTAAACAAGGTTTAAAAACAATTCTTTGCACACAGGCGAGAAAAATTGAAGATTTTTGTTTTGAATTTCCTCGAATTATTGCTTGAAACTCAGTAGACGGGTATTGAATTGAATACTAAGCAAACTCTTTCAAGTATTTTTTGTCTTGCCATCTAACCCAAGTAATTTTCTCAGTCATACCAGTGATCACGTGACATGTGTCAAAATCGATTTTCAGGTTGTCGGACGTGTACAATCGCTCACCCATCTCTTTTTTCATGGCTCTAATAATAGACTTTTTACATCTATACATATTTTATATGGCGGGCACTGTATATATGAAAATAATATATTGTTCAAATATGTCGCTACTTTTGGAAAAACTTTTGGAATGATGTAAGGATTCGAATTCAGTTTCTTCTGTTGGTAGTTCTTATTGAATGAAGTTAAGCTGTTACTTTACTGTCTAGGAAGGCAACAGAGTGTTTCGAAACGATTTATACGAATGCAGAATCGGTCTTACTATACGAAGACCTAAAGAATATTTTCAAAAAATATTGAAAAATCCAATCTCATTAACTTATGAAATTTGCGATAGTTTAAAGGTTTTTTTGGTGTAATGTTATTAGAAGAAAAAGTGAGGATATTAACATAAATAATCTCAGGTGAAGAATGTATACTAATTCAGCGGTCACTATTTGTTGATAAAATTATTAAAAGTAGGTATAAATAAACTTTATATACAATATACAAGAGAAGTTGAAAGTAGAATTGAAAAATCGATTATATTTTAGTGGAAAAAGGATTCGGAAGAAGTGTAGTAGACACGAGGGTAAGAAGAGGGCCTGAAATCGACAGTGACCACTAATTGCTAGTAACAAAAATAACAGAGAAATTACAAGAAGTGAAGATAAGTGAAACACAACAGAGAAATTGTCGAATTTGAATTAATTGAAGTTTTCAAACTACAAGACAAAACTATTGCAAAGAAATATAGAGAGGCACTAGAAGATACATTTGAAAGGTCAATAGAATCAGTAAAACACAGTAATCTAGAGACTTTGTGGAACTACTTCAAAAACACTGTCTCATTAGTGGGGACTAAGTGGACAGAAGAGATAAAAAAGCAAAGGAAAATAAATGGAAAACTTATTTGAATAATAAAACAGTAGACAATTATGAAAAGTACAAAAATGAAAGGAAAAAAGTAAAAGAGCTAGTAACTGAGACAAAAAGGAAAAAGTGGAAAGAATTTGGAGAAAAAATAGAAGCCGATAGCAAATCAAACCAGAAATTATTCTATAGGTCGCTTAAAAAACACTAAGAGAAGAGAAAACACCGGAAGTAAACAGAATTGAAGATTAAAAGGGAGATATTATAAGGGAAGACAGAGAAATAATGAATAGATGCAGAGAATATTTTCAAGAGTTACTAGGTGGACACCAACAAATAGAAAAAGAAACGAACAAAAACAAAGAACCTCAAGATAGAAATGAAAACGAAGAAATTAATTATATAACATCACAGGAAATGAAAGAAGTTATACAAAAACTAAAAAATGGAAAATCACCTAGAGAAGACAAATTAACAACTGATATGTTCAAAAATATGGGAGGAACTGGGCTAAAAATACTGAGTACTATATTTAATAAAGCATGGTCAGAAGAGCAGATACCTAATGACTGGAAAGTAGCAATGATTGTACCTACATTCAAGAAGGGAGATAATTATGATTGCACGAACTATAGAAGCATAACATTGCTAAGTACAGCGATGGAAATATATGAGAAAATTAGAGATAAAAAAATAAGACCTATAGTAGAAACAACGCTAGAAGAATCTCAAAGCGGTTTCAGGAAGGGAAAAAGTGCAGAAGACCATATATTTACTAACTGTGTGCTTCGACATAGCAAAATGTCAGAAAAATTTACAAGAGAAGGACCAAGACAAGGAGGAGGACTCAGTCCAATGCTGTTCATCATATTTATAGACGAGATAATCAAAAATTGTTCAAAAAATTTTAAGAAACTACATATTAGATATAGGCACCTACAGAGAATAGAAATATCAGAGGGTGCTTTCGCTGATGATTTGATAATTATTATGACTGAGAATGAACGAGATCTAGAAAATAATCTAGAGATATGGAATGACACTTTTAAAGAATACGAGACGAGAATGAACAAAAACAAAACAAAAATGATGGTGATTTCTAAAGACGAAAGAAAAGCGACAAATATAGGAATTGAAAGAGTGTCTATAGAACAAGTAGAACATTACAAATATTTAGGAATAGAAATACAAGGAAATGGAAATCAAGAATTAGAAATCAACAATAGAATACAAAACACATTAAATATATACTACTCAATGAATAAAACATTTATAAATAAAAGAGAATTTCTAAGGAAACAAAAATGAATGTTTTGAAAATAATTTACAGACCGATTTTGACATTTGGTTGCGAGTTTTGGGTACTCTCACAAAGACAAAATAGCAGAATCCAGGCCATTGAAATGAAGTATTTAAGAAGAGTAAAAGGAGTAACAAAAATTGGCAAACTAAAAAATACATAACTAAGGGAAGATTTAGAAATACAAGCAACACTGACGTTCATTGAAAAGATGCAACTCAGCTGGTGGGGTCATTTACAGAGGATGAACAACGAACGCCCAGTGAAACAAATTTGGCAGACGAAAACTCATAACAAAAAAAAACTAAGAAGACCAAGACAAACATGGGATAGAGTGATTGTAGAAATTTTTAAGAAAAAAGGAAAATCTTACCCAGATGCAAGAACCTCAGCAAGAAACAAGAAAGAATGAGCAGAGTTTGTATATAATTAAGAACATCAATGTAGTGATAATGAATTGTAAATAGTAAATAACCCTACACCACTAAGTGGTAGATGGGATTTTGATAATATATATAATAAATAAACTTTATGGTTAACGAAAAGACGTCCTAAAAATCCTTCGCTTCCTACACTTATTCTTTTGTCACGCGTAGCGTTCATCTCCAACGGAGAAGTGTTTATTTCATCAATCTATCTTCCTCTGTCTCCTATAATTCCACTATTGAAACTTCGATGAAGTTTCAAATTCGCAACACGGCTTTCGCGGGTCCTCTAAACTAATTCCATAGCCAAACATCGCCTTCTAGATCATTTTGCATCTAATTAAGGATGAATCTCGGCAGGAACAGCGCGCAGGATATGGCGGGATAACGCAGGACGACAGGGGTCTAGAAAGTTGGTGCAAACAAGCTCGTATTTGAAATTAAACCAAAGTGGGTCGGGAATTTGACTAAGTGGCTCAACTGGAGTTAAGTTTGCGCCCTCATTTACACTTAGAATAGTCGAGGTTGGGATTTCCAATAAAGAAAAAATAATTGGATGGATACAATCAGCACTACTGTTGGATTCTTTTTGAAAAGCGTTCGTAGCCCAATAAGAAAAATTCATAATTTGAAATTATTGAAAAAACCGACAATGGCCTTGTCTGATCCACACAACAAAAAATTGTTTGATATTGGAGAATGCGAACAAGCTACGTCTAAAGGAGAGTAAGTGACGCCAAACAAAAATAATAATAAATGTTGTTTATTGAACTAGAAGAACATTCAATTCAAAAGGCTATCAACCGAGGTCCTTCTGCCCGCCAAACAAAAGTTTTCCATGAATAAATGAAAAACAATTTTTTTAATACCTATTGATGATACTTATCAAAAAAAGTATCGAAGAATACGTCAAAGGTCTACCTACTAAGTTCAGAATCACCCTTATCTCCCACGGTTGATAATAATAATAGTAATCCTCTACCCGCACAGGCTATACCTTTGGATACACTCTATGCGTGTTCATGCGGGAGTATATAATTTTATTATTATTATAGTAATAATCTTCACAAGGAAGAACTCTGATTTTCGAAAAATTATTGGCTTGGAGGTGGATGATTATTAGAAATATTTTAAATATTACATTACCGTCGGCAAGAAATCAAAAAAAGTAATCATATGTACATATCGATCTACAACAGGTAAGATAAACATATTTTTGCGAAACTATAATGATATTCTAATTAACTTGTCTGAAAAACTCAGAGGATACAATCTGATGTTTTGTGTATCAAGATTTTACTTTTTCGAAATGGCATTCAAATGTCTATGTCTGTATGTATGTTAATATAATGTGTTTATATAGATATTATTGCTATATACCACCTTTCTTTCAAGATTACCGATAGTTACCTAAGTTTGAGATATTTCATTTCAATATTATTTATTATCAATTTTTTTCTCTATGGATATCTCAAATGTTCTTAGGAATTGCTTTCACCTGTAAATATGTATGTTTTTGCTGTCATCGTTGTGAGAAATGAATCTATTGATGTTTCATGTCCAGGTATCATCTTATATGAGCTGAATCTTGACGTTATATTGGACCAATATACAGTTATAATGTAAATATAAAAATAAGTGGTGCAATATGGATGAAAGGAAAAACAATATTATATTATTATAATGGTGTAATTTTTCAATATTACTTGAATAATTTTTACCAATATCGATAAACCAATATTGTCTACATATTGTTTTCAACATCTAGAGTCAATATTGGAATCTCAATATTCTTATAATATCGATTCCAGAAATAAAAACAAAAATGTACATCCAAGTTCGATAGCACATTGGTGTAATATTATTTCACCAATATTCAACAAATCATCTATCACCTTGATTAAAATAAAAATTTCGACCCAGTATTCAATCGACAAAATTATGATCAATGTTTGGTAAGAAACTGCTTGGTGACTTTACATACCGGGTGTTCGCGGAAGGTACTCGCACTTATAACTTTTTTGTTTTCACAGATATGAAATGAAATTTGAAAGATCTGTACACGACATATAATTGCATTTTTGATGTGACTCAGCGTCATGCACTTCCGATTTTCAACCTGGTATACTTCAACTACTTTTGCCTCCATATGACATTCTGAATACAAACATGTGTAACGTTTCACTTTTAGTTACCAATTTTTTTCATTTCGAACATTATTTCCATCTAGAGGGCCATAAAAAGGTACGTTCATATGACTAGCTAATGTCTATTAATATCGGTATTATATTCATTTATTCTTTCTCAATTGACAATTATTATAAAATTTTATTGAAAGTTGCCTCAGTACTAAAATTAAAACACTTGAAAATACTACACTTAAAACTTGAAATTAGTTCACAAGTACCACCATTCATTAATATACCTGTTCAGGTACTGAGTTACTGAGTGGTCACACCTGTCTCTGAGAAAGATAAGTTACAATTATAAAACTGTAGTAAACGTTGTCACTCAACTGAAATCAAAACGATTAAAAAACATTATATTCAAAACTCAAAATTCAGTATTTACCATCATTCATTGAGATGTTCAAGTACTGAGTAGTAACACTTTTCTAGAAGAAACTGTTTCAATGACTTTTTTGAATATTTATAAACTCTTGTTAATTTTTATACGAGGAAGATTATTGAACAATCTAGGTACCTGAATATTTTTTTGTCTCGTATGATAATTATGTACATTATCATTGAGAGGGAATTAATTCATTCTTGTTACGAAACACATACAAACATTGTTTCATATGTATATACATGATACTGTCAACATACCAAAATTTGGAAATGAAATACTTGTTTGCATAAGTGAAGGTAAGGAACTCGTGCTAAGCATCGAATAATTTTTTTTTGCCATGAACACTTCAGAAATCTTGGTAGACATACCCCACAATAAAATGCCGTATGTAAGTTGAGAGTCAACGTAAGTGCAATAAAGGGCAGTTCGCCTATTCCTGAATAAGTAGTTCATTGAATGAAGCTTGGAGATAATGGGTCGTATGCACAAACCTTCAGCAAAATGATTACTAGGATTTATTGAAACAAACTTATTAATTTTGTTCAGTCATGAGAGAGACAAACCTATAGTATGAGCATTTGCTAACTTTTATGAATACCACCCATTATGTTTACATTGTGCTTTCCAGTCAAGGTGTTCCTCAATGTGAAGACCAAGAAATTTCAGTGCCCATTAGAGCTAGATAACGCCTTACATTCATATTGATCTCTACTGACCTGCAAGTTTTCTGCCTATTATGAAGTCCATTTAATATTGTTTATTCTACATTGGAATAAAGATCATTTTCATCGAAATAGCTAGTAATTTTTTGATAACAGCAGTGCCTGCCATTTCTATTTCTAATTTTGTAGGAGCTGATATTATTATAGAGAAATCATCTGCCTATACAGTAGTATACTTGCCTCCTGAGTCGATAATCTGGTCAATGTCAGTCACATAAAGTGTGCATAGTATAGGGCCCAATATTGAACCCTGTATCGTGTAGAAACCTTTTTTTTTAGAAACCTTTTTTTTCATTAATCCGACAAGTCTGTATAGTTGAATGGCATACCAGTGAATACATCGTTTTGAGTTATTTATTGCATGTAGGTACTTGTTTTACATTTCTATGAGAGATGTAGTTTAACAGAACGAATGAAGAGAATGAATTTGTTATATGACTAGAAGGTATCAGACATAGGTATTTTGCAACATTCAAGCAAATAAATTTTTTAAATTTCGAAGGAAGCATTTTATCATCAGAATAATTAAGTACGAATCAAGGAACACGTTTTTTATCCTCCAAAAGATAAATGAAATTGTTTAATAATGGCATTCTATAACTTGAAAATGGAAACAAATAACTAAATATGACACTTCTCCAGCAGACCGAGTAAAGTAAGAATGTACCTTAAAGCTAGAAATACTCCTCAATAAATCCACCCTTCGCCCCACAAACCAAGTGACTATCACCCGCTAATTACCGTCCTCTCATGCAATTTCTCCTTCAGACTGTACACCTTGTCGCCGCCTACTTGAAGCGTTTTTTAAAACAAAAGCAGAGAACCAGCCTGCTCCTCATTGGCTGAATCGGTCAACTCCATGGGAGGCCTGCTTATAACTTATAATGTATCCTCAAGGCTTTGAGCATATAAAACACTATGCTTGCTTATTGTTTTTGCCACACAGCACACTTGATTTTCCGTATTCGCACGTTGGAAGCGATCACGGCCCGCTGCGAGGTCGTGAGGGAAGAAAAATTCGACGACGGCATAATATTTATTTCTCATTGTTTGGTGTTTTTATCGAAATTATTTTTTGTCATTCGGATCTAGTTAATCATGGTGCTTCCGAGGAATATACTTTATTGTTTTGGAGAATTTGAATTGGGCGATGGCTTTTTGTTATTTTTTTGCATTGGCGCTTGCGGCTAGTGATGAATAGAGAAGATCAAAGATGGATGAGCAAACATGTGATGGCAAGAAATGTCATCGAATGTTATGTAAAATTTAATTCTTCATGTGTTCCAATTTGTAAGAAAACTGTTAAGTTCTAATAAGAAACTTGAAATGAATTGCAATATTAGTCTTTTTGTTATTTCAACTCACTCTATGGTTTAATCGAATGAATCTGCCTTACCCAGTCCAGTTTGAATTCAAATGATTGCTCATACCCATCACATCGAAGTGGTAATGTGCCTGATTTTTTGGTAAACTGAAGAAAATCGAAGTCTGTAGTGATTAAATACGTGCGATCGAAAGCGACTATTTATATTGAAATTTAATGAAAATCATCATGGGTAGTGGAATAACGCAGGACACAGTTTTCAGGCAGATACTTTCTTCTCAGCCAGGTTCTTGCTATTAGGCGGTGCATGGAATGAAAAAATTCACTGGAACTGTGAATCGGTAAAATCATAAAATGCTTCAGAAAAGAATGTGTAGAAAACAAACCATCTATGAAAGATACCTTCCCCATTAGGTATCAAAGCCTTGAAGTAGATTATTTCCACCTCATCTTTTAAAAAGTATCTTGGTGAAGTTTACACGAAGTCAATTGAGACACTCTTTAAAACGCACAATCGGAAAATCCTTCGTGAAACATGGGTGTCGATAGACATTTTTATTTTTCTGTGCCTATATCTAAAATTATCTCATTCATGACCATTTTACTATGATTCAAATAAATGATGCCTCGTAACCTTTTCAAATCGCAAAGTGTCTTAACTGACATCGTACATGAAATCATGGTTGAATTTCTTATGGTATGGAGAAAAACTCAAATCATTTCATTTTGAAATAATGCCGATTGAAAAACTATTTGTATTGAACTTGTTTAAAATACACCACAAACCTGATGACAAAATAAATTGTTCGATATTAATTAAAGTAAGAAAAGAAGAAAAAAAGGGTATACCATGATACTGTTTTTCATTGGATTGGCAAACAATTTATCGTTATTTTATAAAATCTAGTAACAAAAATCATCAACATCGAACAATTCTTTCCTACTGTGGTCATTTTCTTATCTCTATTTCATTCCTCAGATAGATAGATCACGATATAATGATATGAGGATGGGGAAAACTGAATCGATTGAAACATCTAGAGACTGAAAAAAATCGATCAATAATTCAATAAAGGCCATGCCTATATCTATACTTCAGAACGATACTGGTGTTTATTCACGATGAAAAAGTAAGAACTGGATTTCATAATTTCTTCTATACGAGGCAGTACTAGACATACATCTCCAGGCACAAAAGTCTTTGGGACATTCACGGCATCGATAACAACTATTGAGAGTGTCCTCCTAATTCCTAAATAGTAGATTATTTAATTAGGAGTATAGAAGTGATAGTTTATGTGACGAAGTTGGACACAACAAAAATCGAGTGTAAGGAAGAAATATAGATATTTACTGAACCGGAATACAATACAATAATTCAATTAGAATTAGATATACAGTGCACCCATGAAGTATGGAATAAAATAATTCTTTCTGAGTATGAAGGGCATTCTCGGATATTAGAATGGTTTTCTTTCCGTGAGGTATGTGTTTGAACCCTACCCAAAATATATAGGTAAAGATATTGGGTTTTGAGTAAAAATTACTTAGGTGATATTTTTCAATGGAATATCCAGTACATTTTGGTTAGAGAGCATGATCACGCGTCCAGTGATTCCAGATTTGATAGCATTATGTATCTACATATATTTTGGGTAGAGTTCAAAACCTGACCCAGGAAAAAAATCGACCTATCCAATAATTTCCCACAATATTTGATATTTAGAAATATATAATTTATTCCATACTAAATGGGATCAGTGCATATCAAATCAAAATATTATGATATCATCATGAACGGTAACTGAGTACGAGGGAAATTTTATTACGAAATGGAAGGAATTTATTCGTAATCCATGCTTTCCGTCATTGATTGAATCTACATGTTGAGGTGACTCATTTTATTGGGAAGGCTAAGGTTGTTCTTCAATCTGAAAATTACAAGTTTGTAGTTCCATTCGTTGAAACGCAGTGTCAAAAATGTTACCAAGATCACGACAATCAGAGTAATCAGAAATATTTAATTGTCATTTGTCACAATAGTTCGTCTTGATGTTTACGTTCACTATGTCTAATCGAGTTTAATGTAATTATTTTAATTTTCAGGAATTTCGAATAATCGACAATATAAATTTCGTCATCTGAGATCAACCAGTAACATATTTGTTTATGTTCCTTCATAATTCAAATGCTAGAGAAAAAAAGGGCCCTGATGACTCTGCAAATGGACTCCGTCATCAAAATTCTCCCTGTGGATAAAGGAAATGCCAAAGTCATAATGACAAAATAGAAGCTGTACTCCAAACAGGAAACCACAAACTCCCACAGAAGGATCCAACTCAGAGGATAGAAAAAAAAATCTACAGCAATCTTTGGAACTACAAAACCTTCATTCCAAATATGCAACGGACATATCTGACGCCATGCACATTTCAGTAAACAACCACAAAATCCATGGACCAGACATGCCACTGAGACCAATCACTAGCTCTCGGAACTCACAGACCCATAATCTAGGGAAATACCTCTTACCGACACTACAACTCTTTCAGGGTACTAGCTGTTCATTCGTCAAGAATTTGAAGCATTTCGTTGGCTAATAGTGTTAACCTACTAAGTCCACAATTGACCAAAAGTCAAATTTTTGATTAGTTCATTCGATTATGACTAAGTATTCCGTTATATTCGAAGAACAGCTTGCTCCAGTAGAAAAACAAAATAAGCTTATTTTCTTCCCACAAATATCTGCTATCTGCAAACGCAGTTTCAATTACTTTACGTATGTTTTTCGAGAAGCCTATAAAATCTAGAAAATTGGACTTAGTAGGTACACTCTTAGCCAACGATTTTGTGGACACTAGCTTTATTCTGGTTCTGAAAAATAGTGGCTCTAGACGTCAGAATTATGTGCAGTTGAATGAAAATGAACGAATTTGAACCTTATGTGAATTCTTCTGATCAACTGCGTATGATCCCAACGTCCTTGAACAAGGCTACTATCTGAGAGGTTCAAGTAGAACACCTTAGTATCATCAAGAGGAAACTGGAAGAAGACATCCATCATCATGAAAGAACTGACCTACCCGTACATGCTATATTGGAATTACTACATTGCTACCTACATCACTCATACCTTCAGAAAAAAGACCATTTCTTCTCACAAGTCGACGGACCGCCGATTGGGTCTTCCTTTTCTCCAATAATCGCCAAAATATACATGGAGTGGTTTGAGGAATTGGCTATTGGAGAGGCAGATCACAAACCAAAATTATGGCTAAGATTTCGAACGGAACCACGGAGATGAATATCTTGAGGACTTCCATTCAAGAATAAATAACATGAGGTATTCAATCAAGTTCCTTACCGTTTCTTGATGTGAACGTCGAAAGAACAACACTGGCATCCGCACCTCTGTTTACAGAAAAAAAACACACAGGACAATATCTCAACTTCTGCTCCAATCATCCAAATTCCATAAAGAGGATGATCGTACGAATATTGGTGGAAAGAGCGATGCAAATTTGCAATAACCAGGAGTTACTAGATGCGGAGATAAACTATATCAGAAAGGATCTACGCCAAAATAGAAAATCCTAGGAGAAGTAAAGAAACAACTCGAATGGACCAAAACGATCGAAGAACGATCACAACATCCAGTTATCATCCTTCCATACTCAAGTATAACATCAGGAGCTACTTCAATCCGGCAGTACCTTACAAAGCTCCCTCACCAAGACGAATCCGGAAATCACAGCAGAATTCAGCAAAAACTGCATTCACAAGGTCCCATGTGAAAGAGGAGATTCTTACATAGTAAGAATAACCGAACACAAAAAGTGGACTCTAAATCGGAGATTGCTGACCATGCCAACAAGGCTTGTGTTCTGAATAATGATAATAATACTCCTTCATAAACACTCAGAGTGTACCCAAAGGCATAGCCGGTGCGCACAGTAAAAAGTGGATGGAGAAATACTTGCTGAAATGTAATATATACATACTCCTTTTAGTATCATAACTTGAATCAACAAGTGATTTTAAATTTCAATAGAAAACTGGGTACATGTCCTCCATTTCTCCTGTATTTTACAGTGAGCATGTAATTCAATGTTTTATTACATGTAATTTCCGTTGGTTTACATGATGACTGTAGAAAAAAAATATTGATTAGTAATACGATGTATTGTTATACAGGAATAACACCAATTTACAAAATATTACAGGTATTGTGTTAATTCTCCTTTGTTTAAATGTAATTTTTGATGACGCCTAATCCTAATTCGCTGATTCTCATTTCTTTGTTAATGTTGGTAGGGTGAACTTCGTTTGGCGTCTAGGACGGATAGGTCACTAAACAAAAAGAATGAGCAATATTTTGTGTGACTAGTGAGTGAGTGCCATATTTGTCTTCAGGTGAGTAAAAAGGCATTTGAAATGATAGCCACTTGAAAACGAATCGAAACTTTCGTTGTCGCAGACACAACTGATATAATTTTGAGTACTTATTCGACATTCAAATCTCATGTGGATCGATATCACCTCAATTCGATTTATTTTTGGAATCGTACTAGAAGGTGTGTTGTTACTGTGATAGGTATACAATTTATTTTTTGCAGGTCCGGAGTCAATCTTTAGGCTGAAAATGGAAAAAGAAATTGTCTTCTAGCTACTGTAAAACATTTCTGGAAGTCTTCATTGCTATGTTTGGTCTGTAAATAATTGTTTATAATTACTTTTAGTATTTTTTTTGTAGGGCTTTTGATAATGAAAAATATAAACATATTATCAGCGCCCGCTCAAGGGGCGGACCACCCGGACATTTGTCCGGGGCGACAAATCTAGAGGGCGGCATTTTGACTGTGAATGTGACAAAAATTATTGAACATCCACTTGATCGTAATTAATACTATAGTTGTCGGCAAAATGAAAATTAACATACAATTTATATTTCGCATATATATAACTGTTTTTGCCTAAAAGCTAAAAAAAAATTGCAATCCATAATGTAGAAAACAACCATAAAAGAGCGACACGTTCAATTAAATAACAAAAATGGCTAGGTACACCAAGTCGCGCACCTCATAGAATAGCAGGAAGGGCGCTGCATGAACTTGTTTGACATTTGAAACACTGAAAACAGGACGGATAGGAAAGAATATCATGCATTGACTTGTATGTACTTGTTTATTACCACTAATTATAAAGGGCTGTTTCGTTACACAATAGCATTAGTCTTGCTAATACGTCGGTGGTAAAAACAAGTAGTTATTTGATATAGCTGTTCGAATTTATAGAAAAGTATTTGGCAATTTTATAGTTCAGTGTGTGTTTATTTTCAAAGGTAAGTACATCAATAAATATAAAGCTGTTTCCCCGAAGTTTTCAAGCCGAATAATCTGAAATGATTTAGACTAATTGCCTGTTCCAAATTAAGTCGGCACCACTGTCAACTCCGTTATCAACGACGTTACGAATTCAGTTAAATGGGCAAAATAGTGGCAGTTTTTACGGTCATCTCGATGCCGAAGACTTAAAAATAATTGACAGTCGCGTTCTCAAAATATTTCGTGAACAAAAAAGATTCTATGAGTTTTCTAGTAAGTTGAAAATGAGATATTTGCAAAAAATTGTTTTGATGCGAGGTAAACTATAAGATGATATGGTGATTCAAGTTGTTTTGAAACATAATTAATATTATCTTCATGTGTCAAATATTCTCAAGTGTCACAATTTTTTGTTTCCGTCCACTTTTTCGCTATTTTTCTAATTTTCAACTTTAGCAGGAAAACTCATAGACGCTTTTTTGTTCAAAATGTGATCATGAATTGAAATTCATAATATATACAGGGTGTTCTTTTAAAACAAATTAATTTCAAGAAATATTTTGAGAACGGGACTGTCAGCGAGATGACGGTGAAAAATGCCACTAGTTTGCCCATTTAATTGGATTTGTAGCGTCAATAACATAGCATTAAAAATCCACCTGTTGTAACTTAGTTACAGGTACTTTTTAAGTTTTACTGTTTTGTCCTATTTGATTGTAATTCTGTTTCTAAATATATACGTTTTTATTAAAATTTTAAACAATTTGAATTTATTTAAAAATAAAAGAAATACAAATATTTTAAGATGTATATGTTCAAATGCATTTTGTGGTTTGTTAACGACTTTCATAAAAAGACATGAATTATTCATTCCCTGAAGAAATTATTTTGATGTTGCAAACATTCTTTCCTGAACACTTGATTACATAATGAATTAATTAATTACTGAATTACCTTTTACGTTTCATTCCATCAGTACAAAACGGTGGTACCTGGATTATTATTGAGAACTAGAATTTTTATACAGAAATACTTGAATAGTTTTGCACTAATACCATGTGAAGTTATTTACATGAAACATGTGATAATTTGAAATGCATCTGTGAATAAAGTGGAAAGCACGCACGAAAGTTTAAGTGATCATCGAAGAATATATGGAAATTCACATTTAAGGTATGTAAAAATGCATGTCCAACCAAGTTGTTTATTACAAAAACTGGATTTTCTTAACAAATATTTGAATACATATCCAGTTATACATACTGAAGCATGTAATGTTAATTGGCACCACTTGACTATAATGGTACAATATATAAGTGATAATTAATGAAATATATTGGACATTCACATTTAAAATCAAGTTACGACTTTACATTATATTACAGAGGTATGTAATTGTACATGTATATGCATGGCAACGCATTACCTATATGGGATCATGTAATCTCATGGAATTAATTTTCACAGTGCGGGTAGAGGACGGCTATTACTATTATTTGCAATGGCGCTGATTTCGCGTAATATTTTCCGTGGCCAATGTCCGCTTTCAGTCACCCGTGCGTGGAAATCAAAAACGTATGGAGACTAATGCTTATAAACCGCTTTGGAGGGGGGGAATGGGATGTGGAGATATACTTACTTATCGAACAATCGTTTTGGCAAGGATGCAATTTCTTTTTGCTTTTCTTAGGATTTCGTACATTTCAATTTATTTTCAAACTCATATCCTTTGTCTTCTTGTTATTTGTCACTTTATTCGATAATGATTATACTCCTGAACTTCCTTTGTACAAATTGTTTACATAACGCCTTTTTTTTTCTTCAGATTATTCTGACCTTCCAGTACCTTGTATTTATATAATTATAGCTACTGGAACGAAAGTGGAATGTTTACACTATGGAATTAGTAAATTATATGTTTACCAAACCCTGATTGTATGAAACAAATGAAACAATTTCATTATATTTTTACACTATAGGGGTACCAATCAGTTGTGTTCAATCTGAGCAGCAATAAAAATGCTTTCGGGTATAATTATATTAATTCGATACTTTTTTTACTCAGTGAATCATGTTTAATACTCGTAATATGGAAATATTTTCCAGAAATATATCATTCGATATATACAGGGTGAATTATGACTACTTACGGAAAATGAAACGATATATAGTCTACACGATTTTTTTCTGTTCACCAATCTTCGTAGATGAGCTATTGAATCAAACACGTATATTTTGACTCTATTTCTACGATCATGCCGATCGTAGTTGCACGAACATTACAACTACTGTGCATGTCATAACTAGTTATTATGGCGTTGAAAGACATTCTTTCGACGTATTTTTGTTAATAAAACATTCAAAACATATTATTTATTTCAACTGTCATGTTGTGTTGTTGTGCTCTGAAAAAATCACAATTCTGCAATTTCCCACTAGAGATGAAGGATGAAGCACACTGATTCTGACTGTCCACTTGTTTGCGTTTTCTTTTTGTTCAAACTTCACTCTAATTTCCACTTTCTTTGGTGGGAATAGTACACTGTACAACTTTCCGTAGTTTGTCGTAGTTCACCCCGTGTACTGAACCAAAATACGGTAAAGAATGTACTGAACACGCTTACGCCTCAGCAAATGAAAAAATAATGGTAGATGATCAATCCATCTAGTATTCAAATGCCTGCGGATGAAGAAATGATCATAAAAACATAATACAGGAAGGGTCAACACAGAACACTCCAATAGTGCTACATTTTTTTTACAATTCTTCTCATCTCCACGCCTTTTATGCGAAGTGTTCAAACCTGGCGGTCAGAGCAAACATGAGATATGAAAAACAAATATTAGGGAAATGGGCCCTTTTGTCACTACCACACCGTGGGGTGACTGGACTGACCACTTTCATCGGAAACGGTGAATGCTTAAACACCTTCAAAATGGCTTTTGTGGTGATATATTTTCCATTAAAAAATACTTGACTCTCTTTTGAAACTGATGAGGCACTGACCAGACTGTAAATACTTGCCATTACGTTTTGACGGAGTTTTATATGGAAGTTTTCCGTTGCAGATTCAGTGAATAACACACCCGCTAATATTTTTTTTATTTACAAAGGACGCCACTCAACTCTAGGGAAATGCGTTCTGTAAATTGGGCAACGTTCATGAAACGCCAAAGCGTTTACATTTCTAATTATATAACTCACCAGTTCACCTTTTCAATTATGAAGCTGAAATATTCCAGCATTTGAGAAGGTCGTTAGGGAATTTTAATGGTACATGATTCGCACGATGTCATTATTGTATATATATGACAATCAGCCCTAAGCTGTATCACTTCCGTTAAAAGTAACGTCACCGTTATTCGCCATTTCCGTTATTTTGCTATTGCTTGGTAATAGCAAAATAAAGGAAATGGCGAATAACGGTGACGTTATTTTGAACGGAAGTGATACAGCATAGGGTTGATTATCGATCTTAATATATTGTAATATCTTACTTGGTTCTTGGCCACTTTTTCGTGAATTTCAATAAAGAACAAGAGTCAAATCATTATGCTGTCATCATTATTTTTCTTTGAACAAACGGAGAAGTCTGTTTTCCTTACAATAATCGTCAGTACAATGAGAAACATCAGTTGGGCATTCTTATTAGATTTAAAAATAAATGCCTCAGGTACGAATTTAATCCACATGTTCTTCCATTCGATCAGTATACATAAGTATCATTTATTGTTTTTGTCCTAGAAATCCTGAGGATTCTCAAATTTTTATCAAAACCAGATATCTCCTGGGACACCCTTACTCTCAGATAGAAGTGGCCATTTTCCGTTCATCATCTATAGCCAATGCATTAAATTTTCCCATGCATTCAAAATGCGAAAATATTTTTTACAAAATTGACATAATGGTTTTGGGTCATCATTACTTTTTATTGAAAAACCCATTTCATTTCTCTTCTGTGCATAGGTTTATCATTATCATTTTCCAATAAGTATTTCATTGATATACATGAGCTAGAAGTGGCAGCTGAAACATAATTTGATTTGTTTCATTCCAGTTTCAGATATGAAGGAAGTCCATTCACTACTTCGCTCATCCGATGTACTTACAGTATTGTATACCTCAACGACAATCGAAAATGGAAATTTTAAAAGCTTTTCTCCATCTTGTCAACTTATTTGGAAATGATAATGAACTTGGGTCGTTCAATGATGATTTTTAATTCATAGATTATTCGCAGGAATCAAAAGTGGATGAACTGCTTTTTTCACCTTACCTTTGAGCCAACTCTGAACTTGATATAGTTTCGGAATCTGTATGGTGATTGATCTCAGTCATTCGAGTGAAGTTATCAATAATATGGATTCAATAGAAATATTGGAAATTATGATTCTGACGACCTCCTGTGTTATTAATGTTTTCCAAAATTTATCCAAATGTTCCTAATTCATTTGCACAAAATTTGGATATTTTCCCATCTTAGCATCATTGTTATCCAACTCACCTTTTAGAGTAGTTTCCAATTATTAACCTTCTTTTTCAATGTCATTCTTTTCAATATCGAAATTTTCATAAGTAATTTTGAGATATCTATTTTAATATCTCTATGCAATCGCATCTCTTTTCTAATCAATTGCTCTTCGATTTCTAGTTTTCTTCTTAATTTCTGCTAGACTTCTTTTCGATTCAAAAACCTTTTTGGCACACTGGATGTTATATAAAAGTGAGTCTATTGATGGGAAATATGGGACAATGCATTACTTACGTGATTAATGTCGTCGCTTCTTGCAGTCTGCTAAAAAGTCCAGGGCTTTCATCTCCACCTATATCTGATGAAACTCATGTCTCCAAAACTATGGATATATATTGGTTCGAAGGACCGTGCAATGAGTTAATTAATACTTTGGTTTTATGGCTGTAAAAAATGGACTTTTTTTGTTTGCATGATCACAGTCAACCTTTGAACGATTTGATGTACAATCATAAAAAAACTGTTTGGAGGGTATTATCGATACTATTTTATGTAATGTAATACATTGTTATTTTTCGATAGATGTCGCGGGGGGTCAACAATTCAAATGGCATAGGGGGTCAAGTGTTATATCGTTGGAAAATCAATTCAACTTTCTATTCAACCATCAAATTTTTTTCGAATTTTGTCAATACATTTGAGATGTTTAGTGTAACAGAATACGAAACTTTTAAGTAGGATTTTTATTTATTGAGAATAAGATGAAAATCCTTATCAGTTAACGAAATAGGTGTTCGAAATATCCAACTGATACGAAAAAATATTTGATTCGAAAATCGTATTTCGTGGTATTCGTCGCAATTGTGATTCAGTAGAACAACAACGGTTTTTTTCTTTCAAAAAGAAGTATTGTAATACCATTAAAAATATTTTTCATCGTCCCACATCAAACCACCCACAAGTTATCGAGGTAAGGTAAGGGATTCATATCCGCTCTCATACTTGACATTTCAAATGCATTGTGAAGAAACGTATTGACAAAATTCGAAAAAATTCAAATGGTTGAAAAGAAAATGGAATTGTATTTTTTCAAAGATGTGACACCATTGAAAATATTTTAGTTAATGTGCCCCCGCGCCATCTACCGAGCAATCACAATATGTATTATATTAAAAAGCAATGTCGGTGACACCCTCCAGTTTTTTGTCATGTTTGTACGTCAATCCGTTCAAAATTCAACAAGGGGGACGACTAATAAAAGCCGCACTAATATAGAAATAAGGTATGAAACATTTTTCCGCATATATAGGTACTGCATCAATATTTTCCTCTCGTAAAAAGTAACAAATCGTAAAAAATATTACAAATAGAAAGCTGTCGCCGCACTCGTCATTTATTCTCCTGTAACCCTATGCCAAGCGAATATTTTCATACCCTCAATGAAAAAATACTCTGGTGGTGAAACCACGTGGAACCCAAAGCAAATCAGTGCATCAAAAATGTTACTTTTCATTCCTAGAATATCCACCTACATCATTTCCAAAATATACAATTAATCAGGTACGTGAACAAACTTTGAGAAGTGATTCTCCTAGATATTTCAGGACGTAAAGTTTACAAACATATATTCCGAACAGCTTGGTTTTTGAAATATAGGGTGATCAGAATACATTTTTCTTTTGTTTTTGGAGTTTACTTTCACATTTTCGACAATAATCAGTTCAAATTGTGTGAGTATAATACATTCAACAGTGAGCACGACAAAAAAACATTCATTTTTCAAATAATCCACAGGATCCTCCTTTTTCAGCTTGCTGCCTTGTTCAACCCTTTCAGATGCTATATGAAAAAATATATGCGAACAATTTTCCATCATGTCATTTAGAGAAATTCAATGACTACAAATTGTTTTCTGGAAAAATAACTTCATTATAAAAATAGTGTTAACACGTATAGAAAATAAAGAACTGAAGCTCAATCATTTGAACTCATTAGAAATCAATAAACTTGTGAATTCAAATACATTACTTAACGACAAACTGGATTTGAATAATTCTCCTTTGATGAACCTATTTCCTATGCAGTTAAAATAACTTAGTATTTATTATTTAGCTTTGGTGTAATTATATTATTATAGATAAGGTTATACCTAGTTTTGTTTTATTAATTGAATTATGAGTAGTACCTACTTGGGAATGATAAATTATTAAAAATTATTAAAAGTTTGTGAATATCGAATTGTTCTCATGTATTTTGTACAATCAGTTTTTTTTTATAAGGTGCAGTATAATTTAATTTTTCATACGATACTGGAAAAATGTTTGCATGAATTTTCCATGTAGCTTATAAACTGTTCGAGTAAATGAAAAACTAAAAGATAACAAGAAGGTGGAAAATTGAACAACATTGAATAAATCCTTATTTCTGAATAGTATTAGTGGTAAACGAGACATGAATCTGAAAAATGAGGACTCAGTGGATCATTTGAAAATGAATGGTTTTGTTTCGTGCGTACTATATTGAATGAATTATACTTGCCTAATTTTAACTGACTATTGTCGAAAATGTCGAAGTAAACTTCAAATAACCTTTTAATAAATGAAAAATCATCCACCTGTATTTCGTAAACCAATCCGTTTGAGTCATATGTTTATAATATGAACTAGTCCTCCGGACTTCTTTCGAAGATTGACCTCTTGAAGCTTGTCCACATATCCGATTAACACCCTGTATGTTCATTGAAACATTTCATTCATAATTAGAACCAGTTGATGGCTATAGGAAAAATTGAGAAACTTGAACACTGAGAATTCTTGAAACAGAAGTCTTTCATGTCACACAAATCACAAATGAGATTAAATTTCATTACAACACATTGGTTAGAGTAATATCACAATAAAATGTCATTTCATATCTGGAAAAAAATTAAGAAAGAAACAATATCAAAAACTCCACGGGATTCAAGAAGCACAAAGTACCCAATACCAGAAATTTCCGTTGCAGATATAATGACAGTCATAAATCGGATACCATATCAATCCCCCATATTCAAGTTTTGACCTCAAATACGAGTAAAAAGTGCGTGAATTTCACCTCGATGTTCCCCATTATGAAACTCATCATTAGTTTAGCTGAAGAAACAATTTCATTTATATGTAGGAGAAGAGTGAACTTCGATTCAAAAGTAATTCCAAGATCCTTGTTCTATCCTAAAGATATCGATATCCTATACTTCATAGCAAAACTCAATTATTTTCCACATTTTAGTGTATTCAAGAAAAAGAAACTACCCAAAACAACGTCAATATCACTCGACGTGCGTTTTGCCAAGAGAGTTGGCATTCAAAAGATCGAATACTAAATTTATTGCAGTAAGAAGTTCTGATCATAACGAAGTAACCAATAAAGAGTAGGAATGGAAGTGGCCCTAGGATGGAACCTTAATGCATTTCTGAACTTACTAGGGGCGTTTTATGCAAGTGATTTACAATCATAATAGTTTGAGTCGGATGCCCTACAGTCTTAGGCGGGATCACAGAGATACCTTTTTTAAAAATCAATTCCAGGAGCTTATTGTTGGTCACTGTATACGTTTACATTCAGACCATAAATAAATAGAGGAATTTTTGTACTGCGAGAAGGATTGCTAAAGCTTTTTTCTTCAATTTATGCATAGCTACATTTACTTCGTATTGATTAAACTTAACTAAATAGTGCTATGATTTAAGGTGAGTTTGGGATGAATTCTTCTATTTTACTATTCCTAAAAACTCAGCAGTTCTTTTTCGTTTTGAGGTGTTAGTATGTCTCGCATAGCACTGCTTAGCTTGAATTGCATTTTTGATTCGTTGAAATTTATGTAATATTTCATTGCCAGTTCTAATACCTACACTTCCCAAATTTATGTCATGTGTTCAACGCCTGTTTCACTTGTTATGACTAAATCATCAAAATTTAATGCTGAACCTTTCAGAACACCTAAAACACATAGTTTTTCCTTTGGAATACTTTGGAGTTCTAGAATTGCTTTTTTATTCTAGATTAAGCTCCAAAATGTTGTTGTATATACAAATAAACATCATATTGTAATGCATAAAAAACAGGATGAATGATGATGATGATATAAATCACGTGGATGTTATTTTTACCTTCACATTCAGTCGCCTGTATTGTGATTGGTTGTTGGTTGCTACTTGCTACCTACACATTGACAGTCTATTCGTCGAAGTGTTTGAGGGTGAAGGAGAAACCGAAAAATTACGCAGCAGTAGCAGTAGTCCTAGTCAGTACGCAACAGGCAACAACAGCTTTCAGATCTACTTTCAGTTCAGAGTTCAGTTAACCCCAAACATATTTTGTTGCGGTGTAAATTGTCTTGTATTGGTCCTGTCCTGCTCCTCCATTGTGAGCACGTCTGCTGTTTTTTGGATATCTACATAAATATACATCGATGGAGGTTCTTTTAGAAGACGGGGGTTTGGTTAACATACCATTATACTTAATTCCACAATTTATGTATGTGTTATCGTGTTATCATAATAAAGTATTATAATTACAGAAAAGATATCTCAATGTATGAATCAATTATCTTCATTTTTATAAACAAGATATATTTATTGATAAAATAACATTCCGATCATCTAACTGTCCGAGTATTGTAAAATTCATAATAAGATATATTGGTAGGACTATGATACAAATATTTTAATGGTGATAAGAATACAAGTATAGTAGTCATTACCATAAATGGTTAAAATATATTTTTTTTAAACTTTACCATATTATATTGCTATCACATACCGTACCAAAAATTTTTGTAAAAATTACCATATTTCTGGTAATAACCACTATACATTTCTCTCAGTGTGGATGTCACATAATTCCAACAATCATGCTCAAGAAGGAGCCCCCAATTAAAACAAGTTACTTAAGTTGCAAATCCAAAACAAAACAAAAATAATACCAATAATCACCTACTGTGGACTAACTACCTAGGAGGAGGATCCCCATGTCTCAGCAATCTACAACCATTTCTTTTTATAATATTTTTCTCCGTGATGCTTTTCTCGACATAGAAGAATTCCTAGCTTTATCAACAATACCACATTTGAAATCGGCTACTCCATGAATATTTGCACATACAAGTGAAAGCGGTAGGCGCTGCTAATTATCTCAGCTATCACCCAACTAGTCATGGATGAAGGGAATCATCTACTCCCATCAGTGGAAGGGATCATATGTAGTCTCATTCCATGGATCTACTAGATTATTTGGTTGAGGGCACACAATGAGAGCACTGTGGTAACGTCAACTCCATCAGTGTAGAACGGCATCGCACTCACACAAAATCTGAGCCTGATTCCACCTTCCGGTTAGAGTATTTCAAATGTGTCGTACATTTATAAATTTTGTGAACAATTAACAAGCAATAACAAAAGTTCTATTCTATTGTTCACATTGTTCAAAAGAGAATAATATGTATGGAAATAAAAATACAAACATTCCTTCGGCATCTGAAACTATATTTTTTCATCCCTTCTAGTCTGCCAATAACTCATTAATGTATTTTGCAAACTTGATTGAATCGGAATAGTCACACGAGATCAACGACTCACTAAAAATCAGTATTCCATTCCCAGAGGCCACAAAATGCCCCAACAACACCAATCACGCCATTTTTATGGTACCAAATGATCCAATTCCAATTCAACTACCATCTCTGACGTGTTCATGCAAGTTGCATTGCGGATCGAGAAGCTCTATGTCTTACAAATGGCTAATTAGAAAATATCAATTAACACTTGAAACATGTCGGTTATAAGTGGCGGACGCCATTTTTAAATGCTGCAATCGCGGCGGTTAACGACATTCTTTACGACTGTCTTTGGACTGCTCGCTCGTTTGTTATGAGAACAATTGACTTCAGAAGAAAAGTAATGTGGAAGTTTCGAAAAGTTGACGACGAAAAAACAATTGAATGATGACAGTGATTGTGTTCGAGGTCAGATAATATTCGTCTGTGCAGCTCGATAATGGTCATTTGATGAGAAGTGTGGATAAAAAATACTGGATTTTCATTTTTAATCGGTAGCCCGGATGTCCCTTGCTCTCACAAGTTTTGCTTTCAAGGAATTATCTCCGAAAACCTGGATGATTCGAAAAAACAAAAAAATTAGGTACTCAAATCCTTCTAGCTGTATTCGAAGGATCTCTCCATGAAAAACATCAGCATTGAGTACGAACAATATCAAATGTTTAGCTTCTGAATTTGCTTGAAATCCTTCCAAAACTAAGATGAATCCTCATGTACTTGAGTTACTTCTTTGACAAAATTATCCCGTACTGACCATACTGACTGAAATTATGAAGTTGTGCCAAATCCCATCAAAATTCATTTCTGGTCAAATATTGTACGGTTTGTCCGTAGAATATTCAAAATGTATCTGGTTTCAATTAAATATATTATTTCATGAAACGTAGCCAAATATTTTTTTTTCACATATTACATTTTTTTTATTGAAAAATTCCTTTTTTTTATTGAATGGGCAAATTTTAGACATAAATCGTGCATTAAAACCAAATGCGATCATAGAAAAATAACATTTTGAATATTACTAGTAAATAAAGTTCATTTGCATAAGGATTGAAACATGTGTGTCATAGCATGCTGTAATTATTATAAAAATCGATCACTCCAAACGTTTTGCTTCTGACATGAAATTAGAAGAGTTAATAAATAGCCCACTGTATGTGTATTCAAAAGGAAATATATTTTTAAAAACTGTATTCAATAGAACAAGGTAGTGTATACAAAAAAATGAGTTAATGATGATTCATCAAAAATGAAATCGACATCATTTTGAGAAAGTTCATGAAAAGTTCCTGTGAACAAGTACTTTTTATTTCAGATCAGGATCTGTCGTTAACCCTAAAAAATAAATCAAAACATTCATATTTTCTCTGGGCGATTAATACCGTGCATATAAAAAATATATGGAAAAATTCCTTTGCTAGCACAAGCTCTATTCCTGAGGTGTTTTTCCAGAAACCTAGGATATTCGTAAAAACATATTTCACAAAACTGAATTTTAGAAAATATATTTCACAAAAAATATTACAGAGTACAATTTTAGAAAACAACATATTTATTTTCTTGTTGATGTGCATTTATTTGTAACAGAATAATTTTAAAAACCAATTGCTGCATGTACCACCGTTGAACTAAATATAACTTTGGGCCAAAATTTGTGAAAATCAATGAAATAAAAATACCATGCCGAAATAGTGCCAATAAATAAAGAGTAAATTTTTTTTGAACTCATGACGGCTTTGATTATTTATTTTATTGAACTAATGAAATAATGTATATATTGAAGATTGATTCTAATATGTATTCAGTTTGATAGTAAATAAATGATAACGTATGACGATACAATAATCGAAGCACAATAAAAGCGGGATGCAATAGATATTATTCATTTTGTGTTCACTTCTTATCTACAAATTATGAATACATTATAATAATGAGGTGGTGCATTTATTCCCTTTGAGGTGCACAAAGAGCTTTCTCTGTGCTACTGATAAAATACAAATGAGTTTCCTTTGTCCTTTCTTCAAATCCGTCTGCTTCCCAAATAACCCTACTCTCTACATCCAACACTAACAGTTCCTATGATAATCCGTAATCTTGACATGGTAAGCCCTGTTCTGACGCCATCGAGATTACATTAATAGTTATTAAGAGATAACAGGTGTAATGCCCTTTGTGCAGTGCTTGGTGGTTCGAAAACGGGATTATGTGTAAATGACACCGTATTATATCCAATCTACGAGAAAAGAGGGAAACTAAGAGGATTTTGCAGCTATATCGAAGACTAAATACAGTGGGTACATTTTCAACTGTAGCTATATTATCCATCACTATTACTTCATTACTATTTTTCGATTCGAAATAACTAAATTTTGGACACTAAATCTTTCTAATAATTTGACCTGATTTAGAGTCATTAAAGTGGAGGTATAATGACTAAAATAATTTCATGTGAGGTGAAAAATGTATCTATATATGTACGTTTGTTTGTCTTATCAACAGTTCTGGAGTCTCGAATCTCAAAAAAGGAAGGTTTTCCTATTACCTTGCATTTGACATCTGCGGAAGCTGAATTGGTCCTTCATTTCTTCCTTTCTGAACATGACCAACGAATATTTTATTGCTATTCAGAGGAAGTAAAAAAGTAATATCTATATTGACCTTCATCAAACTACTGCCTATTCCAGGTGATCCACAGTTATGATGAAAACCTCTTACTGTTTTGTTATTATTAAAAGAATAGATTTTATATTTCATACTGGTGATTGAACATGCATTGCTCAAAAAAATATCATGGAGGAACTTCGCGGGGTGGTGCTGAAGGTTTTTTAAGTATTTTCACAGCTGAAAAGTTAATATATCACCAAAAATCAGTTGCCCCGGAGCCCCACGGCAAATAATAATAATAGCTGCCCTTTACCCGCACAGGCTGTGCCTTTGGGTACACTCTATTAATGTTTATAAGGGAGTATTATTATTATTTTTATTATTATTAGCCAGATAACTACTTATTATCCTCATATAAGAGTATATTTCTAAATATGTTTGAAGGTTTTCCAATAATTTGAGACGGTAGACTGGGATCAGGTAATCTAGCTGGCCATCAATATGAGTCCCAGTTTCTCTATTCAATGATGGGCATATCGATCGTCAGTAATATTTCCAAATGTCCTTACATAATGAGGGATGTACCATCTTGTTGTAAATTGTTGTCAGAATTATTTTCATCGATTATTTTCTACGATATGTCTCAAAAAAGCAAACGCCTAATTTGTATGTGGATGTTTGGTGTGAATATCACGAAATATGGCTCATGAGTGAGTTGAGAAACAGCTTCTGCTGATACTCCGCCT
This sequence comes from Chrysolina americana, assembly GCA_958502065.1. Taxonomy (NCBI): domain Eukaryota; kingdom Metazoa; phylum Arthropoda; class Insecta; order Coleoptera; family Chrysomelidae; genus Chrysolina; species Chrysolina americana. The sequence continues at coordinate 34,471,973 of OY293410.1, read as the reverse complement.
GTTCATCATACTTACTTCATTGTCTTGGTTTGATGATGAAGAAGATCGATTCACTACATTATATCTTCAATAATATTGGAGCTCTTTTTATCTGTTCAAAGTTTGAATTGAATCGGCAACTTTACTGAAAAATATATATTAGTGTGAGTTGTGAGTATAAGAAATAGTTATCTGATGATGATAACTCATTCGTGGTCAAGCATGTAAGACACCTAATACAACTGCAGAAATAAAATTGCAAACAAAGAGCTCTTCAGTGGAAATCACACAAAGGTTATTTTCTTCATCTTGTATTTTATCATGAAGTTCCTTTTATTAAATAGATCATCAGTCGAACAAGTCAACGAGAATTATTTGAATTAATCTTCCTCAAAATTTCATTGGTCTTATGAATATTAAATTTATCGAAAACTATGAAAATTACAATTCTGAATAAGATGTTGTTTTTGCTGTGGAATTTAGACACTTTTTAAACAAACGATATATCAATCATTGGATAGGACGACAAAGATCCACTCAATGGCCTGACTTGAAACCTTTGGATTATTCTCGAAGGACAGTCTCAATAGTTAGTATACCCCAAATTTTCTCTTCAAAATCTACCACGACAAATTGTGGAGGAGTGCCAAAAAGAATGACATAGGTATATCGTAAGAAAAATTAAAATATACCTACCCCATTATTATATTGAGGCTGGTGAAAGTCATTTTGAACATTCAATGAATTTTCTATTGTTAATAAATAATTGTACGATTTTCAATAATTACTATTGAATTTTCACAAACATTTTTTTCTGAAAAAAACTCGATTTTGGAAAATTTCTCATATTTTCAAAAAGAACTGAAGGAGTTCAGAATGATATGCGACTCGACCAATGTTCTCTTCGAAGCAATGAGGTTGTATTACCGAATTTATTACAATAATGTGCCACCTACAACACAAAAATGGAAATATTGTGTTATTTTACAAAAAAAAATTTTTTATGAAACCTAGCTGGGAAGATTTCATTTGGGCTACACTGGCTGTTCCATATTGAATTTATTGATCTGTTAAAAGCGATTGAATGAAGTAATCAGACCGTTTTGCAAACTGTTAGAGACAAGATACCAAGAGTAATATGTATATATTATTTGATTTTTTTATAGTCCTGTCACTGAACAGTTGGAACATGATTTGCGACCAATGTCCCCAAATACTTCATGCCTTCAAGTTCTTGTTACGTGTTTACATTCCAATAATATACAGGAATTTCCAAGAAATCCAATAAAACACCCCGATATGACCGTCGGCACAGGAAAGCGGGGCTCTAAATCTGACGGACTTTAGCCGAGTGTCTGTTTCAATAATGGCATCATCCCCCGGTGTGGTCGGAATTTAATTTTCCCGATGTCAAATAAAGCGAAAGGGCGGGAAGTGAAGATTTACAGTTCGCATTTGACTTTACAATGTTTCTCTTACTGCCTGACATCTTCACCCTGTCTCCTATTTCTGGATGATATAACCTCGCTTGCTTTTCTGTGTTTTGTTTTATAAGGGTGGAGATCATTTAGACATTGTGTGAATAGTGGATGTTGTCGGTCAGGGCTATAAATACTATGATGATGATACTTTCCCGTCAAGGCTGCTATTTCAGAGTCCTTTGATTTATTTCTTTTATATTCACTTTCTCAATGAAAACTTTACTCTCCATAATCAATTGACAGTATTGACTTGTTCGACTTTTTTTATTATCAATTTCAATGCAAAGTATCCAAAATAAAATGACAACATGTTTTTCCCTTGAAACTGCTAGTCTTCTGTAAACTCTGCTGCTAACATCTGCTGCCCTCACAATTCCATTTCGTCCAGGATATACAGCAGTTACTCTTCCTTTGGGTCAACAGTTTCGGAGATGCTCATCATCAATAACGATAACCATGTCACCTTCATTAACAGTTTTTGATCCGTGGAATACCGTTTTATCCTTCTTGTCAGCGATCTTAATCCAGCTCTTCCAAAAGAGATCGGTGTATAATTGGGTAATTTTCTAGTCTTTTCGGAAACACAAATTACCTTCTAAGAACTTCTGAGAACTGAACGGTCCTATTAGAAAGTGGTTCGGAGTGAGATCTTTGTAATCTTGACCAATTTCTCCCAACTGCCATTCATCGTCGTTCATTTCTGCTAATTTTCTTCCTATTTCCTTTTCTGCTCCGTGAACGTTATAGTATCCTCTGCGTCCCAAAAGTCTTCGAATTACCATGATATCCGAGTATGTCTTTGAGGAATTGGCTAACTCTAAATGAATGATATTGTGCTCAAAAATATGGAAATCACACCATATCGTTTTTTGTGATGTCTTCCGATGGTTACTTCTATAGGACCAAAGCTGTAAACGTGAATGATCTTGGACAACTTTCAAGTCTGCAAGATTGAAGTGGTGTCATGTTTGTCTAGGAAGGTGTTGCTTTGGTATTTTTGTAGAGTTGACAGGAATTCCAACAGCTTCTTACTGTTGTCCTCAGTCTTGGAAAGTAATACTTTGCATGAGTTTGTTTATTATAAGATTTTGACCGTGATGATCTGTTTTGATATGATTGAAATGTACCAACAGAAGAGTGTAATAATTCTTCGTGCCTAGGGAATCATAATTAGGAAAATGATCAGATAGAACAGTATCTATCCAGTGTTATTTCAATCCCCTTTCTCTATATGCCCTCCGATATACTCCCGGCTAAGCCAACCTATTTAGTTCCAACTCTTTTTATCCCTTTGATATGACTGTTTTTCACGACTCCTCATTTGCTTGTTTTTTATCTTTGTGTTTTATTAATCTTTGAATCTTCTTCCCCAAATCTAGCTGGTGGTATTCCCTTGGTAACCCGACTCCTTCTGTCAGCTCTCTAGTGGATATTATTCCTCCTTCGGAGTGTTTCTTTTGCTCAAAGGACCAATGATGATGAATCCAGTATTTCGATTTATTACCTTTACATTGAGTTTCTCAACAGTATCGACTTGTTATACTTTTCGTATTTATTTTCTGTCACAATTCTAATAACTCTCGACTCAAAATCTCAATATACAATACAAATATTCATATAAAAATGAACAACAGCATTGGGGACAAATCCGATCACTGTTATTCAAAGTTTTATTTTTGGTAATTCTGAGATTCTTAGAATTATCACTGAGTAACTCTAATTCCGAGATACTAAGTCAAAATTCTGACTGGTAACTCAGAATTAGCTAATTCCGAGATGTTAAGTCAGAATTCTGACTCGGTATCTCAGAATTAGCTAATTCCGAAATACTACGTCAGAATTCCGACTTAGTATGTCAGAATTAGCTATTTCCGAGATGTTAAGTCAGAATTACGTTTTGGGAGTATCTCAGAATTAGAACAAGTTCTGTCACTCCTAATTCTGACTTACCATCTCGAAATATTGTTCTAAAGGGAAAGTTATTTTCCACGATGTGGGATAGTATGGAGAGAAGGGGATTTCGACTTTATCGAAATTATTCGTTTCATTCATGGGTATAGTCGGTAGCTCCGCGGTTTAGGTGTCTGGCCATGGTACCTTTGCTCGCATCGGACAGAGGTTCGTTATCACACAGTACGCACAAATTTTTCCCAATTCTATCGGTGTCTTTAGGTGCCACATACCTTCTTGTGGAGCAAGTGTGATGTGAGTTGCCTAAATGTCAATCCCGACGTCTGGTGCTTGCTTCGAGTGCACTGGTGTGATGAAAAAGTGAATACACCACCAAAAATCAGTAATAGAATCTACCCAAAGGAATATCCTGTACGAGTAGAAGACGGCTATTATTATTATTATTTGGCGTGGTGCTCCGAGCGACTTTTTGGTGGTGTATTTACTTTTTCAGCAGTAGGAAAACCTATTGCACCACTTGGTGCGCACTCCAAGCAAGCAACAGAGGTGCACATGTAATTCAATGTTCTTAGGGCAAAGTAGTTATTTTTTGACAGATATTCGCTTCAAATTGCCACTTTGTGGGAGGGTGTGGTGAGGAGGGGATTTTGGCTTTGTAGAAATTATTAGGTTATGTTTAAATTTCACCAAGATAAAATACTCTTCCACGACTCCCTAAATTCGTAACCCGCTGTACTGAACATTCACTTTTAACCATTTTCCCCTTCCCAGTGGTTCATAAAAAATCTATTCGAAACATATATTAATTTAACCAGTTATTTTGGGCCTGTAATACACCTGCTGACACCACACATGTTTTCGAAAAAAAAAAAAATGGTGTGATGTGATTTTACAAAACTTCCCGGGAAAGCAATCCACCTCGGATGTTTGCAACTCTCCAAACAGTACACGTATTACCAACAGATTCATTACCAACCTTTCTTCCATTACATGAAATTGTAACGGAATACAAATCCTTATAACGTATTTAAGTGCGGCAATGGTCGTTGGTTAGTAGGGACTGACTGACCGTTTGAAATCAGGAATGTTTACAGGCTAACCCAGATCATTAGCACAACAAACAGAGAGATAGTTAGAGTAGGGTTCGTGACTTGGCTAAAATCAATCTAGATATGCACTCTTTCTACAGATATACTATTTGCCTCGGAGCGATTGGTGCTGGCTAGGTGGAATTCACTGAATTGGAAGACCCAAAAAAACAGTTGAAGTGTAAGTGATATATTAGCAGAGAAGAAGTGAGATTGAGCATGGAGTATACGGGGTAAAATTTTTGCCAACAAACTAACCTCACCCTCATATTTTCAGTTTTCAAATGACCCTATGAACTTTCTGGATAAGAGTGAAAGATAATATTATTGAATTAAAAATTACTGGCTCTGATTCACTACGCATCAGAAACGAAAAGTTCCCATAACACCTGGTTATTACGTGATTTCTGTCTGAAAAATTCCGTTGGCAACGTGCAAAAATTTATTTGTTTTTTAAAAGTCAACTAGATGAAGAATTCTTTAAATTCATTACTGTATATATGCAGTGTTCTTCAACACCGAATTGGCATTATATGTGAAAGACCTTTCATAATAATTCATATTGAAATTCGACTTTGGCGTTGAGTAGGGCTTCAAGAAATGAAAAATAGCACGGACGTGTTTTTTGCTACATGTCAAAACATGATTTCTTTCAGAATAATCGCTTGAAATAGATTTATTTGTTTGAATTTAAATAGTTATAAAGAGAAAAATTACTTTTATTTCAATTTTAGACGTATCCACACAATATATCAATCTTGTATGAAACAACAAAAATTTGATACGTTTTTTTTCAAAAGTTTGTGGCATGATTAGGCTGGTATGAAACAGTTCTGCAGATATTGAAATAATTTTAAAGAATGAAAGTTGAAATAGAACGCCCAAATTTAAGACATACAGGGTGTACATTTTAAAACTTTCCACCCTCAATGCATTCTTTCCAGTAAACAATATGTGGGCCATAAAAAACAGGTCAATTTTATTTTCAAGGGGGACACTTTCAAGGAATATTTGTAGCCCTCGTGGTTCAACCCTCTCGGAGGGGTAGATATTACCCTTATAATTTTAAATGGGAAGGGGGGGTCAAATGGTACATCATTTTGATTGGCGTTCAATTATTTTTCCAATGATACCCTGACTTATTATTTCGTGATGAGCATTTTCCGAAAAATGGCGTTTTATAACAGAAGTAATTATTTGAACTTGCCTATACTGAGATGCATGGTTTGACCAGAAGTGGATAGAATATTAGGTAGTACCGTTCCAACCCTTCATTAGGGGTAACATTAGCCATTAGTTACACAAAATTTACATCAAGAAGTAGTCTAATAGTAAAACGTAGATGGTAGTAAAGTTGTATTTATTAAATGCTGAATTTTTTATTTTCATCGCAGAAATTTTACTGGGACCTCTCCTTTTTTGCTACTTCTGCTGTAAAAAGTTTATGTATTCATGCAAAAAATTGTTAAGCAAATTTGAAAGGTGTGGTAGTATTGTGAATACAGTTCTACCTGTTGGGGGCTGTTTAGTGATTACTTTAAAGAATATATAAAAGTGTAAAAATGGTATACATTCTTCAAGAAATAATTGAAATTATTGTAATTTATGCCGAAGTTGAAAAGTGCGCACGAAGGGCAGCATGTTTAACGAAAGACATCCAAATTGTGAGGTAGGTCACCGATATGTGCTTGATTTGCTGAACAAGTTTTACGAAACTGGTTCAGTGACAAATAAAAAAATAAATAACCGCAGTACTAAATGAAGAAGCTCAAATTGAAGTTTTGGGAACATTTGCTGCAGAGCCCACGAGCTCCTTACGATCAGTATCAGAACAGACGGGAATGTCTCGCGAGACTATAAGAAAAGCATTGAAAATGCATAAATTTCATCCACATAAAAGGCAGATTCTTCAAAAGCTCCACGAGAATGATTATGATAGAAGAGTAGAGTTTTGTGAAACCATGTCTCATCGAGTCAATACCATCATCCCTAATCTTCTGTTAAATATCTGTTTAGCGATGAGTATTATTTTTTTCTGAACGGCAATGTTAATAGACAAAACTGTCGCTAGTGGAGTGACGAAAACCCACATGTTTATCGGGAAGGGCATACACAACACCCACAAAAAGTTTATGTTTAGGCTAGTATTCTTGGAAATGCCATTACTGGTCCATTATTTCAGGAAGAAAATTTGACTGGCAACCTATACCTTGAAATGCTTTAAGAGACTATCGATCGTTTTATAACTCACGAGCTAGACACTTAAATTGATGCAGAAGGTAATAAACTTTTGCAGGAGGATATGGTACATTTTCAGCAGGACGGTGCTCCACCTCATTATTTTCTTCCCGTCCGACAGTGGTTAAACGAGAGATTTCCGGATAGATAGATTGGCAGAAGGGGAGCAGTTTAATGGCCTCCGAGATCACCGGATTTAACTAACTTAGATTTCTTTCTTTGGGGCATCTTAAATCCGTTGTTTATAAAACACAATCTTCTGATATTGAAGAACTTAAAAGACGAATCACAGCAGCATACCAGTCAGTTCGAGAACAGACTTTATTACTGTTTAGATCATAATGGACCACATTTCGAACAGTTTATGAGATAAGCGTGAGTAAATTTTATGTTTGCAATATCTTTCTCGCAAATTAAATTTTAATTTGTAAAAGGAATAAACTAACCAACAAATGAAAATTCTAATTAATCTAATTAATTCTAATTAATTCTAATTACATGTGTAAGTTTAGAACACTATTTTTCGGAAACTGCTCATCAAAAAATTAATGGTTAGGGTATCATTGGAAAGAGAATTTAACGCCAATCGAAACGATGTGCCACCCTACCGCCCTTTCCATTTAAGATTCTGAGGGTGACATCTACCCCTCCTAGGGTGTTGAACCACGAGGCCTACAAATATTTCTTGAAAGTACCCCCCTTGAAAATAAAATTGACCTGTGTTTTCGATTCCTCATGGTCATGATGGTAGAGCGCTAGTCTATCAATCAGAGGGACGTGGGTTCGATTCCCAGCATGGTCACTGGTCTCGTGCTAGGAATCGCACGTTAAAAAGTAAGACCTCGTTAATCCTTAGCTCGCACAAGTTTCGACTTCTGAGGGCTGTCGTTCGTAGGGGGATAGCTGGTTAACGGAAAAAACAATTTTAAACAAAAACAAAAAAAATTACTGGAAGGAAGATATTGAGGGTGGGAAGTTTTCAAATTGACACCCTGTATATGTAAAACACTATCTTCCAGATTTCAATATGTATCAGGAGTAGCAAGTGGGTTTTACAGGTACAAGTTCATGTTTTTTCCTATCGATCGGCAACACCTGATAAATTTGACATTTTGTCTAAAAATTACAAAATCTTAGGTTATTTCCTGAAATGTCGATAAATGTTACAAGGAAAAGTTGTTTATTTTTTGGTATTTGGTTTCCTACCCTCCTTACAAATTTTAACCTTACAATTTTTCAGCAAATTCAAATTGAGTAAAACCTAAAAAACAAGTTTAGACGTAATACACTAATTTGTGATTTTTCCAGTTTGAAAATGTTTCAAATTGGATGTTAAATTAAAAAAAAATCATGACATACCTACTTACTTGATACAAAAAGTTCTGAAATTTTATTTCCTTTTCTAAATCAATGAAACTAAAGTTTTTTTTAATTAGCTTTTGTATTGTGGAAAAAATAAAGCAGATCTTTCTATAAAATATTTTATAAATAATGTCCTTGAGGGATATACAGGGTGTTTCCTAACTACGGTTCATATCGGCAGAGATACAGGGCGTTGAAATTTAAAAAAATATTCATTATAAAATTATTATACATGACAACAACCAATAATCCAAAACAGAAATGAATTTTTTCAATTTGAAATGAAATGCAGGTGTTCATGATTTGCATTAGAGGGGCTTTAATTTTTTTTTCTCGAAAACGAAGCTAGATGTGGAGAAAATACAAGAGACCAAAAAGTTGTATTTTCAGTTCCTTAAAACCTAAATAGCCGCTAGTTCACCTGAATAGCCGACATCATGTAGGTTAGGTTAGATTAGGTTTGAACGTGAGTGGGCCCATATCAGGCCCTCCACTGCGGCCAATGGCCTATTGTGGCTCACCCTATGGTTATATTTCTCCCAGTATATCCAATCTCTTAACGAAATTGAAGAGTACGTTGGGAGAACAGTTTACCAGGTTCTCTGGCCTTACTGTTTGTATTGCCAATTGTTGAAAATCTGGTTCTGGCCGCTGCGGGGCATGTACATAAAATGTGCTTAGCCGTTTCATCCTCCTCCATGCATAGGCGGTACTCTGCATCTTGTGCAAGTCCGATTTTATGCATGTGGTGTTTGAGTTTGCAGTGGCCAGTGAGCAAACCTACTATAACTCTGAGATGTGCCCTACTGAGTTCTAGCAGCTTGTCAGAGTCCTGTTTTTTCCTTGTGCAAGCAATAAATGCTTTGGAATGGGCTAGGCCCGGTAGACTACGCCAGTACTCGAGTCTTTTGTTGTCAGCCCAGGATGTTATGACATTCTTGGCAGTGCTAGGTGCTATACCGATTTCATGTAACTTCAATCATAAAATTTTATAGGTGCAGCCTTGTTTGTATGAATGAAATAATCGTTGAATATTGATGGGATGAATCCTTTGGATAACAGGTACATCTATAGGATACTCAAATTAATCCAAAATGGATTTCCACAGTTGCTCTATCTTTTGGATGAATATTTATAACATCATAATATTGGTTATGGTTAATCAACCAATTTACCGATAGCCACTCAAGGTAAAATTCAAAATGTTACCTCAATATTCTAAGATTTCACATACCCAATAATAATAAATAATAAGTCCTCGGTAGTATAGTGGTCAGTATGTATCCCCGCCTGTCACGCGGGAGACCGGGGTTCGATTCCCCGCCGTGGAGACTTTTTTTGAAAAATTGCTTTTTTGTCACTGGTCAATTATTCAGTTACTAGGAAGCAATTAGAAGTAAGATTTTTCACGAAACACCTAAAGAAAGGCACAACCGCCTCTGAACAAAATTAGACGACAAAGCAGTATCTACATTGAATGCTACCGACCGACGACATGCATAAGCTTTGCAGGAGGCATGTATCATACGTACTACAACCACTATCGTTTGGAATACTCGGCCAACCGCTAACACCAGCGGAGATGGACACTAGCGCCCCTGACCGGGACCCTATGTGCCTCTTGGCACAAGCGCTCCCTTGCTCTGCAGCCAGCAATGTCTGTGGAGGAAGGGAGGCGGCTCTCAGTGCGTCCTCCCGACCCTTCCTCTCTCCTGGTCCCTCTTGGGCGAAGAATTGAGCTTAGGACGGAGTTTGAAGTATATCAAATGATGTGTATTACAATAACAACTTTGTAACAATAAACCTTTATTTATTTATTTATTTATTTATTTATTTATTTATTTATTTATTTATTTATTTATTTATTTATTTTCATTCATTCATTCATTCATTCATTCATTCATTCATTCATTCATTCATTCATTCATTCATTCATTCATTCATTCATTCATTCATTCATTCATTCATTCATTCATTCATTCATTCATTCATTCATTCATTCATTCATTCATTCATTCATTCATTCATTCATTCATTCATTCATTCATTCATTCATTCATTCATTCATTCATTCATTCATTCATTCATTCATTCATTCATTCATTCATTCATTCATTCATTCATTCATTCATTCATTCATTCATTCATTCATTCATTCATTCATTCATTCATTCATTCATTCATTCATTCATTCATTCATTCATTCATTCATTCATTCATTCATTCATTCATTCATTCATTCATTCATTCATTCATTCATTCATTCATTCATTCATTCATTCATTCATTCATTCATTCATTCATTCATTCATTCATTCATTCATTCATTCATTCATTCATTCATTCATTCATTCATTCATTCATTCATTCATTCATTCATTCATTCATTCATTCATTCATACATTCATTCATTCATTCATTCATTCATTCATTCATTCATTCATTCATTCATTCATTCATTCATGCATTCATTCATTCATTCATGCATTCATTCATGCATTCATTCATGCATTCATTCATTCATTCATTCATTCATTCATTCATTCATTCATTCATTCATTCATTCATTCATTCATTCATTCATTCATTCATTCATTCATTCATTCATTCATTCATTCATTCATTCATTCATTCATTCATTCATTCATTCATTCATTCATTCATTCATTCATTCATTCATTCATTCATTCATTCATTCATTCATTCATTCATTCATTCATTCATTCATTCATTCATTCATTCATTCATTCATTCATTCATTCATTCATTCATTCATTCATTCATTCATTCATTCATTCATTCATTCATTCATTCATTCATTCATTCATTCATTCATTCATTCATTCATTCA